>BSYO01000021.1:0-352690 GCA_033239525.1 Nepenthes gracilis
TTCAATGTTGGGGCTGCTGATTCTCAGTTTTTTTTGCTCCACTAGTTTGAGGCTGGAGCTGGATGTGTTGTTTTAATGTGGAGAATTTGTTGGGCTGGGGCTTAGCTGCAATTGCCTAGTATTTTGATTTTGTTGGAGTTAGTTGGGTGGTTTGCGAATTTCGCAGCTGTTGGTATGATCAATGCTGATGGCATGATTGATCATTGTAGCCTTTGGGGTTTGCTAGAACCTCGCAGGGCATTACATGGGCTGTTAGGTATTCGTTATCTCACCAGGCAACACCGGTTTACACTGCTTTATCCGGAATGGAATCCATTCTGGCCGACGTGGAATGAGTAGTCCAAATTTTGCCCTCTATTGTCCCAGTTGGTTGGTGCGACTATATCGGTCATGGCCTCCTTCTTGGCGGTTTGCTCCTGCCAAGCGGCCACCGATGTCGAATTTGGCGGTTTGGATTTTTCAGGGTCGAGTCCAAATGCCGGTTTCAATTCGCGCCGTGTTGGACTCGTTCTTGCCGGTTTGGTATTGTCGTCGAATGGAATGGTCGTCGCGGATGCCATTTGGATGTCTTGAGCGCCAATCGCTCCTCTCTGTTTAACTGAATTTTGGACATGATGCCCAATGGTTGTTAGAACTCATGTTGCATGTCTTTTCTTTTGTTTCAAGTATTTTGATGTACTAACTGCTCAGGGTATGCGCTAACGCGTTATGCATTAACTCTAAGTCAAGATACTTGGTTTTATTGCATTGTCTATGTAATTTTTTCTCCCATTAATCCAAAATTCTTACTTACTAAAAAAAAAAGGAATGATATCAGTGGTTTGGCGCGGGGTATGATGCTGATTCATAGGTGCTGTATTTCATGCCGTTTCTTGAATGTGCTGCGTTAAAACCATGGTGCCAATGGATGCATCTGGATCCATCCGTTATTCTACTTGGATGGTTTTGCAGATGGGCATTTGATGCCCTCGGTCTTTCCTGATCTGATATTGTCTCTGCCAGAGATGCTGATGTTGGTGCTCCGCTGGCTGATGGCGTAGTTCTTTGGTGATCGTTTGCTCCTTTGTGGTGTTTATGTTGCAATCTCTTGAGTGCTCTGTCTCTGCTGCCTCGGCCAGATTAGGTGCTTGCTATTGCTATGCAAATCACAGTTTTGTTTTCTTTGGGAATGAGCTTGAAGGTATGATGATGCTGGATGGTATATGCGGGTTGACTTGGCTATGAATTGGGACCGTAAAGCCTTTCTAAGCCATCGCCACCGTATTGCCTATTGTGATTGCTCATTGTTTCTTTGGTGGAGTTGGCATGGTTTAATCGGTATCTGGCGATGGAAATCTTATCGGATGGGATCTTTGTGGCCGCACTGCATCGATTATGGTGTTGTTGGTCGATCAGCATTTTGAGGATCATGATTGCGGGTTCTCATTGCTAATGGTTTTTTGGCTCTCAGTGCCGTGGGTAGGTAAATGGATTGTTTCCTTGTGGCTGGGCCGATCGTAGGCGACTTCATCAAATTGCCGATCGTCTGTGGGGCCGTTTTAGTTTGAAGTGGCCGTTCTCATTTGATTTTTGTGGCCGTCCTCATTTGCCGCCCGAGACCGATCTCGCCGGTGGTGTTCCGGTTTTTTGGTTGCCGCTAGTTCTACCGAAGATGAGACCTATGAGCTGCTGATTTTGGTACTGGAGCATTATGGTGCTAAGCGATCTTGCCGTGCCTCTAGTTGTAAGTCATTTGGGAGCATTGTTGCTATTTTTGTGAGGTCTGCGGTTGGAGACCCGTTGGCCCAGCTTTGAGGATGGACGCACGCGGTTGGTGCAATGGTCTTTGTTGGAGTATGGCCATTGTTTTTGTTTTATTAACACGGCTTGTGTTGCTACAGTGCGACCATGGATTTAATGATTCTCGCCGCATTTGGTTCTTGATGGAAATTCAGCTCTACGTCTTTGTGTTGATATACTTATGGCTTTGTCTTTGGTATTCTTGAAGCATGGGTAGCCGCTTTCGGTTTTGCCGGGTCGGGTTTCTTGTACCTCTTTGGATGGCATTATGTAGGTTTGGTCCCAGTCTCACGCTGTTTGCCAGTTCAAGTGACTGCTGTTGTGTTCAATTTCGAAGAATTTGGTGCTGATCCATTATCATTTGGTTAGGATGGAAAAGTCTTTTTTTGTTTTACGATTGACGTTGTCCTCCCCGAGGTCTTTAGGTATAATTTGATGTTGTTGTTCGCCGGGGTATACCTAGCGTTTTTAGTTTTTTCAAATTTCTATTGTCTCTGTAGAATGGTAGCCTCCGAGAGGTTGTCTTTTATGATGTAAGATATGCTCGGGGAATGCCCTAGCATTTTATGCATTATCTCCAAGTCAAAATACTTGGTTTTAATGCATAGATTATGTAATTTTTTCTCCCATGAATCCAAAATACTTACTTACCAAAAAAAAAAAAAGATGTTGGTGCTCCGGTGTATTTGGATTTGCCGAGGTTGATGCTGTATTGCTACTACTGATGTTGCTCGGAAGTGTGGAGATATGTTGATTGTGTATGATGGGAATGGGATTCAGCCACAGGATTTGGTGGTTTGCTACTGCTGTCCATTATTCTGTTGCTGATTGATTGATTTATATGATGGCTGTGCAGCAGTGATGTTGCTATCTGTTTTGGGGCTGAAACTGCTGATGGCTCCGAAATTGGTAGCTTTGCTTCTTGGTAGATGTGGCTGTTTTTGGTGCACCGAAGCAATCAATGGTGCTGATCAGTTTGCTCTCTCACGGTCATACCCTCGATTTGTGGCCTGGTTGCTGCGTGATGATGCAGATCTGCTGAGGCTCGCTTCCTGCTGTCCTTAGTTTTGAAGCTCATTTTTTTGGCTGCTGATGTAATGTCACTGATTTGGTGCACCGCTGAGGCAGCTAACTGCTCATTGCTGCTGGTTTTCTTGGAACTCTGTTCTGCTACATTGCCTCCTGGAATGTTGTTATGGGCTGATCTCCATAATCAATTTGCGAGCGAACCTGGCAGTGATTTTACATTCCACTTGACTGTCTGAGCATTGCTGTGTGGGTTCATCGAGTCTAATGCTGGTCTTGACATTTTTTTGGTGAGAGCAGGGGCGTTTTAGTGTTAAACTGTCTTTGGTCGTGTGTTTTGGTGTTGTTGCCGGAGATTGATGTTGCTATTATCGAAACTCGGAGTGTTGCCGTTCGACTGACTATTATTCGCGCTGTTGCACGATGGATTCGGTGCCTTGATGCCGACTCCTATTGGTGTTGCTGTTGAATTTGCTTAACCATTTTTAGATAGGATCCATATTTTGTAGTTTATGTTGATTGTTTGTCACCCTAGGAGTCTGTTCTTCTGTACTTTTTTTTCTGTTGTATTTGATGCCCGGGGTATGCCTTAGCGGTTTATGTTTTTACTCCAAGTCAAAATACTTGGAGTAAAAACATCGATTCCGGTAATATTTTCTCCCTACAATCCAAAATACTTACTTACCAAAAAAAAAAAAAAGTCATTGGATGAGGGTCTCCCTGCTTTTGTTCCATCTCCAAGTCGGCAAAACACTTGGTTATGAACATATCTTTTGTACATTTTTTTTAAAAATTTTAATAAAATTAATTACTTACCAAAAAAAAAGTGTTGAGTCCGGAATGGTTTTCTTTAAAGCCGGAGTGCCTCTGCACTCTGAAAGGCGGAGTGAATTGCGTGTGTTCGAGGCCGGAGTGGCATTTTGAAGCCGAAGGCCGGAGTGGCATTTGAAGCTGGAGTGCTTTTGCGCACTAACAGGCCGGAGTGGATTGCATGCGGTGAGGCCGGAGTGGCATTTTGATGCCGGAGTGGCTTTTGAGGCCGGAGTGGATTTTCAAAGCCGGAGTGCCTCAGCACCTCAGATGCCGAATTTACAGCCAGCCTTCCGCTTACGATACTGTTCACCTTCTCCACGTTGACGTCTTTTGAATCCCTGCCAGGCCCGCCCCCACCCTCCTCGCCGGCGCCCATGGCACCGGTCGCCTCCCCGCCCTCTCGCCTCCCTGTGCGGCTTTCTCCTTCCTCCTCCCTCGACTCACCTCTTCATACTCCCTCGATCCCCTCTTCTCCCTCTTTCCCACGCCCGGCGACTCCATGGCCGCTAATCGCTCCGACCTCTTCCTCCCCCTCCCATGCTTCGTCCGAACCCGATTTCCCTCCCCTTTCTGCCGCCATCGGACGTCGCCGGCCACGGAGCTGCCGCTCTTCGATTCTTGAGGCCCTCTCTGCTCCCTCCGATTCTCATTCCAGCCTTCCCATTTCTTCCAAGTCGGGCGACGACCGGAATCCTGGCCCTTTCTCGCTTCCTCCTTCGTCCTCTTGCGCCCCTGACGGGGATTCTCTTGATTCGGTTCAGGTTCATGAAGGTCCTGCCCTCTCACGTTCGTTTGACCCCCTCCGTGAGTTTGGGCTCTCCTCTGTTGGCCCTGTGATGGCGTCTGATTGTGATTGGGATTCGGGATGCGCAAGCCATCCCTGCGGCCCTGCTGGGCCTCCTCCCTCCTTGCCTGAATCTTCTCATGGGATGCTGGATCAGGACTCTGCTCTTTGCCTTGTGCAGGACTTGGTTTGTCCCCTGGAGCTTTCTTCTGGTGCGACCAAGTGTGGCCAGTATGGAGGTGTGCCTGCAATGTCTCCAGAGTTGCCTGGTGTGTCTGATCCTATCAATGGCGGTGGGCCCTGCCAATCAACTGTCAACGATTTAAGGTCGTCGAATGCTACCTGGGCTTCGGTGGTCGAAAGGAGGACGTTTGGAGGTAAGTCTCCTCTTAAATTTTTTCCTCATTGTTCTCCTGATGTTGAGAATATCATTTTCTCCCCCCCTCCGGATGTTATCCAACAAGGCGTGGACCTCTGGGGTTCCACTCTCGTGGGATACTTCGATGGTAATCCAATTCACTTTAATGCTGTAAATGCAATTACAAAGAAAATTTGGAGGAGATTCGAGCTACAGCATGTAGCGGGGAACGAATCGGCTTTCTTTTTCTTTCGGTTTTCATCAAACGCAATGCTTGACAAATGTCTTAACAGTGGCCACACTCTTTTCCTTAAGTTATGGAAACCGGGTATGGTATTATCTCGTGAGGAGCACAAAGTATTCCCTGTTTGGATCTCCATGTCTGGGTTCCCGGTGGAATTTCGGACTCCTCTAGGTTTATGCTGGATTGCAAGTGCGGTTGGAAAACCCCTTAGACTTGACCCGGTCACAGAAAAATTAGAACGTTTGGGCTTTGCTAGAGTGTGTGTCGAATTGGGTGCTGGAGCCCCTCTTTTTTTTTTTTTTTTTTTGGTAAGAAAGTATTTTGGATTAATAGGGAGAAAAATTACAGAATCTATATTTTATCACCAAGTGATTTGACTTGAAGATAAAATATAAACGCTAGGGCATGCCCCGAGCAAGTGATACATCAGAAAATATCAAAGAATTCTAAAGGACAACTGATTACAGACTCCACAGAAAAAAACTGGCACAAAACAACTATGCCAAGCACAACCAAACAAATTTCAGCATAAGCCAAAAGGAAGCTGAACGGGAACGCTGATATATGCACCAGGCCCCCCATTCCAGCTGTTCGCAGCATGGTCCGAAGCAACACATCCCATGCTGGAGCCCCTCGGCCGGATGTAGTGAAGATTCGCACTAATGGATGTGATGAACTTGTGGAGGATCAGATGAGAGAAATAAAAATCGAATACCAACACTTTTTTTTGGTAAGTAAAAGCGCGGGTAAGGGTAAGCTTTTTAACGTGGATTGCCCCACCGGGCCGCTGCCCCATACCCCGTAAATCCCGAAGGATTTTTAGGGAGGCTCGGTGCACGGGTGCTTCCGTGAAGATTCGAACCGGGTGAGGGAAGGCGTGGCGTTACTAACCACCGGCCGAACTCCGCTTCGGCAAATCGAATACCAACACAAGGTGGCGCGAAGTGCTCCTCCCAAAAAGAGCGGTAGTAAGGCCCCTGTTACTAAAGCTTCATGGGTCCCTAAGAAGTTGGTCATCCCTCGGACTATCAATGAAATTTTTTTTTTTTGGTAAGTAAGTGATTTGGAGTAGTGGGAGAAAAAATTTACAAGTAATGGTTTAACACCCAGTATTTTTCCGATTGGGGGATAAACCATAGATGTTAGGGCATTCCCCGAGCACTCAGATACAACGAATGAAACCAGCAGAAAGACAAAAATGCTGGTATTCGTGCAGAACAAAAAAACTACTCTACCAACAGTAAAGCAGTTCCTAAGCGAACAACATGCCAATTTAAGGCAATACTCTTGATTCCAGCCCCGTGAAGCCAGCAACCATCAATCAGGCCCAGCTGCATCTCTCGGCAACTAAAGTTGTATTACAGCAACACAACAATTCGTTCTGCATTCAGCAATTCAGCACCATGGACACAGCACTCTGCATCTCAACACAGCACATCACAGCAGCACACCTCAATCCCACTGCATCATACAGCAATTCACATGCATTACTAAACAAGTCATCGTAATGCAGATGAATTGCTGGCCAAAAAAATCTGGGCAAAGGGATGTACAGCCCATCCTCAAAAATAGCCAATAGAATGTTTCAGACAAGCCGCCATCCATGCTTTGCACTGGAGAACAAATGCAGTCCACAGCAGCAGTAAAAACCAGCCCGCCTCCACAACAGCTGTATACCATTCCATCTCAGAAATCATCACTCCGTAAGTTGGCCAGATCAGCAAGCCCTGTGAATGACTTGCAGAGTCCAAAATCAGAAGCCCTTTATAGAGGAGGGCTTCATCAAGCTTCAGGAGTTCCAACCATCAGCAAGGGCCAAGGCAGATCCTTATAAGCAGCGGTGATCCATCTGCAGCCAGACCAGCATTACTTAACTCCACGTTCTCACCATGAGCGAAGAACAATGGCCAACTGCTGCAAGCAGCATTTAGTTTTTTTTTCCAGAGCAGCATTAACACTTTGTATCCGCACCCAGGTTAGAAATCCCAAACACCATAACAGGGATAAACACAGCCACAATCAGCAATATACTTGCCAGTTTAGCAAGCCAAATCGGCATCACCTCCATCAGCAATACATTGCCATCGAACCATCACCAGCACAATCTGCTCACAGCATCCTAACCACAATGCAATTGCATCAAAGGCAATTGCAGAACAGAGGAAACCCACCCTAACCACAAGGCAACTGCAAAATTGCCTACAGGAATCTGCCAATAACAGAAAGAAAATGGCAAATGGATAGGCCAAGCCTAAACCACTACCCAACAAGGTTCACCTCATCCGACCATTGCATCGCCAACTCAACTGCATTACACCATAGAGTTCCAAAGCCAGATCTGCACGGACACCCTTCCCGTCCAACTGGATAGAACCCCATAAGCAGGGACACGCAAAAAGTCAGCATGTCAAGATAGTCATCTGCGGCAGAACCAAAGAAGCAAAATCGGCTCAGTGAACACCCCAACAGCATCGCAAGATGAACACAACCAATGAAGGCCCTAGGCGAAAGAGAAGAAACCCAGAGCCTCATGAAAGCCAACAACATCGCAGGCTCAGAGAAGCAACAATGAAGAGGTCCTCAGCATAACCTGGAGGAGCAATTTGGCAGAAGAAGATCGACCACCATAACATTCACAGCATCAGAAGGATTTCCAGCTTCCCAACCAATCCACACCCAGCTCTTCGTCAACCCAGCATATAAAACCTAATTCAAAGCAGAACCGGGCTCCCCTCAACCCAGCCAACAGGAAAAGATTCACAGGCAGAGGTGCATCAGAGGCCGGGGCAGAACGGTTCGTCAGCGGCATACCCAACGAGCCAAAAAATAGCTTAGGTTCGAACATCAGCTCCCAGAAAAGGACGCATCCGAGACCATAAGCACCAACCATGACTTCTACAAAGAAAGCAAGGGACGGGCTCTCAGCCTCACCAGCCAGAGCAAAGAGCACATCTGAAAAACTGTGTTAAGGGTAAGCTTTTTATAGTGACTGGCCCCACCGCACTCGCGGCCCCATAACCCAGAAACCCCTTGCGGGATTTTTTGGGAGGCACAGTACCACTTTGGTGCTTCTGCGGAGGATCGAACCTGGGTGGGGGAGGCACACTTCCGTGTGTTTAACTACCAGACTATCAATGAAAATGCCTCTTCCAAGAGGTCTCCTGGCAAGAATGTTGCCATGCCCCCTGTTTCTTTAGCCCAGAATGACTTGTTTTCAGACAATCCCTTTAGCATTCTTCAGGAGCCCCTTCCTGATGACCCGATGGAATCCGATGTTCTCATCCCGCCGACTATCCTGCCTGAGGCTCCCATGGCTCCCCCTCTTGTCGAGCCTGGACCTTGTCATCATGCCCTCCTTAAAAATGGATCTGATGAGGGGCGGCTCTTTGATGGGTCAGAGCTCCAGCTCTTGCCCCCTAGATCCCGAATCAGATAGGCGTGTCATCGATTCCGAGGGTTCAGTGTTGAGTTCTCGGCCAGTGAGCATCCTGTTTCTAGACCGGGTGGCGGTTCTAGGCCACATGGATTGTCTCGGCCGGGCCTCCATTGCTTGTCTATATGACTCTACGAGCCTCGAAGCCCCGCCTCGGATATGTCCGACCACAAAGAAACAGTGAGTCTCGTGTCCAAGAGCAGGAGATGTAAATCTCGAGAAGATCGGAAATGCTCGGGGCCCAAGGAGCGGTCCCCCTCCGCCCGGTCTCTAATGATTAACATCGCTTCTTTGGAATGTGAGGGGCCTCAATGGGGTTGTGAAGGCCCATGAAGTTCGCCACCTCATTAGGTCCCAAGATTGTTCCATTATTGGCTGGTTGAGACTAAAGTTGTTGAGAAAAAATGCTGCCTCCATTTCGGCGAGGATTAATTCCCATTGGATCTGGGCCATGAACTATTCTATTTCCTCCGTTGGTAGGACTTGGGTTGGATGGGACCCCAATAAGGTGGATGTCAATGTGATCTCCAAGGATGATCAGGTTATTCACACCGCTGTGAGTGTCCTTGGCGACAACTTGTTGCAGGGGTTGTTCCTGCCTGCCTGCCGGCCATGCTTACCTAAGGTGTTCTGGATGCTTTATCCTGGTTGCTGTGGCGGCTGGTTGTACGTTGTTCTCTTTGGTTGCAAAGACAACTGATTGCTGCTGTGCTGTTGGTTATCTCGAAGCTAGTGGCATTGATGTTTTGAAGCCCGCGCGTGCGGTAGTAGTTTTTTTGATACTGCCGCTGCGCTGGCGGTAGTGATTCTCGCTTAGTTGGCGGTGCTTTCGTATTCGATGGTTTTGATGCAAGATGGTGGCGTATCTTCGATCTTGGTGTCGTGCTCATGCTTAGCTGCAGATTCGCATGTCTTTGGTATCATCTTCTTTGGCAACCTTGTGAGGATGTGGTTGGTGATATGCTGGCCCCGCTTTGATTATGGGTGAAATGGAAGTTGCATTGGTTCTTGTTTGGGGTGTGGCCCTTGTTTCTTTGGAAAAATGATGGCTTCGCACGCATCTAATTTACACCGCTAGTGTTGCTTGTCTGGTGCGATTATGGACTTGTTGTTGTTGCAAGTGGTTTGTTGATCATAGTGATCGGAGAACACTTGGTAGATGCCGATGGAAATGCTGAACTTTCTTTTGGAGTTTTGCTGCCGCTTGATGATATTTCTCAAGCATGGGCAACTTAATGGTGCTGAAGTTGGCTTCAGTTTCTTGTAGCTGCTGTGTGGCTTTGGTGCATCGGCAGTTTGCTGGCTGCCTCTAGACGGTGGCATCTGCTGTTCTTGGTGATTGATGAGCTGCAACACAAGATGCTCCTGCACTGTTGATGCTTGTGTGTCTGAATGTGTGTAATTTCAGATTACATATGTTGTCTTCTGTTGAATGTAGTTCTCTTAGAGGCTTTTTTGGTATTATCTAATGTACCGTTTGCTCGGGGTATGCCCTAGCTTTCTATGTTTTAAATCCAAGTCAAAATACTTGGAGATAAAACATAGATTTTGTAATTTTTTCTCCCTATAATCCAAAATACTTACTTACCAAAAAAAAAGTCCTTGGCGACAACTTTCAGTGTCTTCTGTCATTTGTTTATGGTGCTAATTCCGATGGCCTTCGTAAGATTCTCTGGCAATGCCTTAGGAGGCAATCTGGTTTCTCGAGAAATCTTCCGTGGGCTGTCCTGGGCGATTTTAATGCTATTCGTTCGGCGAATGAGGCCCTTGGGGGGTCCTGGCACCATAAAAGCTCCATTGACCTTAATGAGTGTCTTCGGGACTGTGATCTTGAAGATGTATGCCATGAAGGTCAGTTTTTCACCTGGAACGATGGTCGGATCCCTCCACTCGTATCTTCTGGAAATTAGATAGAGTGGTTGCTAATGGTCTCTAGTTTGATCTCTATAGAAGATCTAAGGCCGTCTTTCCGCCGGCCGGATTATCTGACCGCTCCCCCTGCATTCTTCTTCCTGAGGGCTGGGTCTCCCATAACCATGGGATTTTTAGGATTAATAACTTTCTCACTAAATCCCCAAATTTCCTTCCGTTGGTTAAAGACGCTTGGGGGACCGTGATTTCTGGTACCCGGATGTTTAGGTTGGTGTCCCTTCTCAAAAAGGTGAAAAGTGCGCTTAAAAACCTCAATTCTCATTCTGGAAATGTTCATGAAGAGGTGTTGCGTACTCGGAAATGCCTTGAGGATATTCAATCTAAGCCCCCCTCTCACTCTGGGACATGTGATCTTGAACGCCTTTGTAAGGCGGAGTATGCTTCTGCATTGGCTAAGGAGGCGGATTTTCTCCACCAAAAAGCCAAACTCAAATGGCTTAAAGAGGGTGACCAGTGCACAAACTTCTTTTTTAAGACCGTTAGTGGAAACTCTAATCGGAATAGGATTTCTTCCCTCCTTAATGAGTCGGGCAATCCTACGAACGGGACGGAGGATCTTTACAAGCTCATTAGGGCCACTTCAAAAATGCTCTTGGCTCTGGTCGGTCCCAAGGGACGGCGGATGCTGATCGAATCCGCCCCTACATTCTTCATTCGGTCCCCAATTCACTAATCGGTCCCCTTGTTAGACCGGTCAGTGAGGAGGAAATTCGATCTGCGCTGTTCTCCATTGGTAACGACAGAGCTCCCGGTCCTGATGGTTTTACCTCGAAATTCTTTAAGGACTCGTGGGAGATCACTGGTCACACTGTTTGCGAGGCTATCCTTGATTTCTTTAATCATGGAAAGCTCCTTAAACAATTGAATACCACCCTGATCAGCCTTATCCCTAAGGTCCAGTCCCCGCGTTCGGTCACGGATTATCGCCCGATTTCGTGCTGCAATGTAATTTACAAGGTGTTATCCAAAATTCTTGCTAACAGAATCAAGACTACTCTTCCTTACCTGGTTGACCGTTGCCAAACGACTTTTGTGGCGGGGCGCCAAATTAGTGATAATATCCTTTTAGCACAGGAGCTCCTGCATAAGTATCATCTCGGCCATGACCCGCCTAGATGTACTATGAAGGTCGACCTTAAGAAAGCCTATGACTCTGTCTATTGGGATTTCATCTTCAATATCCTGACCCTCATGGAATTCCCTCCTCAAATGGTCATTTGGATCCGTCAGTGCATATCGACTCCGACGTACTCCCTCAACATCAATGGGGAAGTGGTTGGCTTCTTTAAAGGTGAAAAAGGCCTACGTCAAGGTGATCCGCTTTCCCCCTATTTATTTGTCCTGGCTATGGAAGTCCTCATTGGCATTATTGAGGTCAAGGCTAGACGGGATGATAATTTGAAATTCCACTGGAAATGTGCTGAAACTAAAATAGTCATGCTTGCCTTTGCCGATGACCTCCTTCTCTTTTCCCATGCCGATACCAAGTCCACTCTGATCCTCAAGGACTGCCTTCATGAATTCCACGCTATATCTGGGCTTTCCGCTAATCCGAACAAAAGTGAATTGTTCATATGTTCTAAGGATCACACTCTTCGCCAGGATTTAGCTGCTAGTATGGGATTCAAGGTGGGCAAACTCCCCATCCGATACCTGGGGGTCTCCTTGATTACCACTAGACTTTCGGTCTCTGATTGCAAATCTCTCACATCCTGGAGGAACAGATGGCTATCCTTTGGCGGACGTTTGCAACTTGTTGCCTCCATCCTCTCTTCTATTCACCTTTATTGGGCTTCTATCTTTATTTTACCCAAATCCATTCTGAAGGCAATCGATCGCATCTTACGGCATTTCCTTTGGAACGGGTTTTCTGAAGGCAGAGTCAATGCTAAGGTGGCTTGGCATGACATATGTCGCCCCAAGAACGATGGTGGATTGGGTATCAAAAACTTGATTGACCAGAATAAGGCTCTTAACTGCAAACTTCTCTGGCGTCTCCTTTCTAAAGATCCGAATTCTGCTTGGGCTTCATGGATATACAAGAACAGAATCAAGGATCGGTGCATTTGGACCATTAAAGTCCCGGCATCGGCCCCTTGGAGTTGGCGGAAAATTATGAAACTTCGGCAATTTATGCACACCTACTCTGTCAAGGTCATTGGGGATGGCTCTGATACCTTCCTCTGGCACGATAACTGGCATCCCCTTGGCCCCGTGTGTAAGGTGAGCTCCGACCGGACTCGCCTTGTCTCGGGTCTGCATTGGAATGTGAAGGTTGATGCCATAATCAGGGATAACAGATGGAGCTGGCCTAACCCTTTCGACACGGAGGTTTTTTTTTTTTTTTTTTTTTAAGTAAGTGATTTGGATTTATGGGAGAAAAGTTTACAAGTAAGGAATTATCACCAAGTGTTTTTCCGACTTGGGGATAATCCAAAAAAGCTAGGGCATGCCCCAAGCACTTTGATACAACCTATGAAACCAACTAAATGACAAAATTGCTGGTAATCATACAATACGAGCGAATCACTCAAAAGCAATTCCTAGACAAAAATAAACTACCAATCCCAGGCAAAATCCAAACTGCCAGCAGCAGTAAATAGCCATCAGCCATCAGCCTACGCCCATCAACCACAAAATAAGATGAACTGCACATTCAAAATCCGGGAGCATCAGCAGCCGCATCCTTTCGAACAAGGCCAGCAGACGCCTCATCATCAAATGGAGAACATCCGTCCATCAGCTGAAATCCCACAAATCCGCGCCACAGTAGCCAGAAAGCATTCTAACAGCTCCAGCAAGGCTTTGCCACTTCAGATCAAGCAAATACCACGGTTGCTGCACTACTGCATCTAGCAGGCAGCATAATGCAATACATTAGCTTCACCGCCCACTATCAGCAAGCCAGCAAGCAAACGCAATGGCCAATTCATCATCCAACCTCAGAGAAGCTACCAAAAAAGACCATGGGTTTAGCAAGCAACGCATTTGCTATGGGTTTAGCAAAAAGACCGGAAGGGTCGAGCATCAATTGGAACCGATCCACCATCAGCAGAGGCCAGCCAGTACAGACCTTTGTCAAGTAGACGTGGACATCCAAACTCCACAGCAGCTACCCACAACCCCAAATGAACAGGTAGCAATTGCAGGAACAAATAAGCCCCTCCTGGCAGCTTGCTAAGCATAACAGAAAATCATCACAAACCGGCCAGAGATACCAGCCAGCTAATGATGATTATCTAAATCTGCCCGAACAGAACAACTGCAGATCAACAACATCAACTAACTAGCGGTAGAAACCATATAACAGCAATCCAGGAGACTGCTACCCTAAAGGCAATAAGCGTAAGGCCTCCACCACACACGTAAAGACCTTCAACAACCACCCGAAAAGCAGCCATCATCAACCGTTGCTGCTCAGAGGCAATTTCACATCGCAAAGACAACGACTTCCTCTCACAGGGTAATAATGACACCAAGACCCGCAAAATCAGCAAGCAAAATTGCGTAAAAGATCTCGAGACAAGAATAATCCAACGCCCCTCAATCTCATTCTCGCCGCAAAGAAAGAATCAATAAAGCCAGAGGAGGCATGTACAAATCATTGCAGCAAGCCATACATCGATAAAATTGTTGCAAGGCAACAACATCAACACACCGGCTGAATTAGCCGCATGACAAAAGCAATCCAATGGACTGCAACACAATCACCACAATTAAGCGGCGCACGGGCGTGGCATCACTCGATCAAGAAGAACATATAGCCACCAACATGAACCACGGCCATCCGCTCGGCCCTCACCGAAGAATCCCAATCCATAAGCTCACGGGCTCCCCCTACCCAATCAACAAATGGGAAATACAGCCAATCAGAAAGATCCGGGTACATTCGCCGCATCACTTCCTTCAAGATGAGACAACAGCCCACCGGAAGCCCAATCGCAAGCCCTCCACTAATGCAAACAAGCATCGCACCCCATAAGGCAACAATGACAGATAGGGGCAATACCACACCAAGAAGGAAGATTAGCAACCGAAAGGTCCTCGGCCCGACTCTTCGGCCCTCGGTAAAGCAGTCCCAATCCAAATACGCACGGGCTCCCAACCCTTCCAACAAATGGAACAAACAACCAGAGAGCAATCGAGCACCGCCGCAGGACAGTCGATCGCAACCAATCCATCGAGCCGCACGTGTGCCAACCAAGACTACGGATGGCACCTCCCAAAACCGTAAAGTGTCGCCCCAAAATTCATTGGAGTTTGTCAAATGAAGGAAGCAGCTTTCCTCGCACAAATGAGATACGAGAAAAGGCACACAGTTGATATCAAGCAACAGCCCATCGAGACCGCAAGACACCGAAGCTCATGACTCCAAGCCACAGCAGAAACAGAAAAAGAAAGGACCTCACCGCAACCGAAGGGAAGCAAACAACCAATCGAGCTTCGCCAGCTCTCTTGTACCCGCCAATCAGTTGAAACCAGATCTGCACGGCATCCCCAAGCCTTCCAGCAGGATCAAAACTCAAAAGGAAGAACTTGAGAGCGGCAAAGACACCCAATCGGAAGCGCCTTAACCTTCGGCCAAGAGGGGCCAACCAAGGTAACAATCAGCCTTTTTTTTTTGGTAAGTGTGTAATTTGGATTAACGCGAGTAAAATTTATAAAAAAATTATGTTATAACTCCAAGTTTTTTGACTTGGAGTTAGAACATAAAACGCTAGGGCATACCCCGAGCAACCGGTACATCAGAGGATTCCTCAAAAAACCTAAGAGGAGCAATCTAACATAAGAACAAAAAAGAAACAGCCCATGAGCTACCAGAGAAGCTATCAAAGCAGCAAGGCCGGCCCGCCTTTCGCATACCCTTGCAAGAGCACAAGAGTAGGAAACCACATACAATAGCAACCAATCCACCATCTAAGCAACGAAGAGGGCTGCACATCAACATCTACACGGTCAAAGCAGGTGTATCAAACCCCCCAGCTCCTCGAAGCTTAAGATCGCATGGGATTGAGCTTCAAGAATGGCGCTCTTGAGGCACATGGCCGAAATGCAACCCCACCAAAGAGGAACGGACTGGTTTAGCGAGCAAGATTTCGCATGCAGACAGTTCCGAGCACAAAGAAGACCAAGACCAAGCCCCCCGCAGCCAGAGTCACGAGAATCCGAGCCGGGAGACCGCCGGCGACACCACCCGGCCGAGGAGGCAAAGCTCTAAGGCAACTCGCAGGACGAGCGAAGAAAATAGAGCCACGCGAACTTTCCAGGACTAGCAGAGATGAGAAGGAGAAGGGGGCGGCTGGCCGAGCAACCAGGAGGGCGGCCGAGGGCCGCCGGCGCCGCCCGGCGGAGGAGGTTCACCGAAGGAGAGGCGGGAGGCCGAGCGCCACTGTTTAAAATTTCAAAATTTGAACCTTCTTTCGACACGGAGGTGTCCCATCTTGTTTCGAATATGCCGAATAACCCTCCCTGCATCAATCTCAACCAGTTTTTTTTTTTTTTTGGTAAGTAAGTATTTTGGATTATCGGGAGAAAAAAATTACAAAAACAATGTTTTAACTCCAGGTATTTTAAGGTCGGGCTGTCCTCCCTTTGGTGATGATGCGTCTGCTGGCCATGTATGAAGGGGACACTGCTGCTGATGCTCCCGGGTTTTGAAGGTGCAGTTCAATGGTGCTAAAAAGCCGTGGCTGTTGGTTGCTGGCTACATCTTGTCCTCTACTGAGGAGCGTGCCTCCGCTCGGAAGAATAAAAAATCTCGGGGGATTAAAAATAAGCCCCCCCCTCACCCTCTATTCATGACTAGTATTGCCTGTTGGAACGTGAGGGGCCTTAATGGGTTTGTAAAAGCTCATGAAGTCTGCAACCTCATTTCCTCCCATAGGTGTAGTATAGTTGGATTGGTGGAAACTAAAGTCGAAAAAAACTCTTTGACTGTCTGTCAATGTAATCAGACCAATTGGTCTTGGATCATGAATTACTCTGCGTCCCCAAATGGGCGGATTTGGGTGGGTTGGGATCCCACCTTGGTTTCGTGCAATGTTCTCGCCTCGGAGGATCAAGTCGTTCATCTTGATGTCCTTTTCCTCGAGGAGAACACCCGATGCATCTTGTCCTTTATCTATGGTGCTAACTCTGAAATCTCTCGTAGGCTCCTTTGGGATAGCCTTCGGATGATGGCTAACCATCCGGGCAACATCCCGTGGGCTGCCCTTGGGGATTTCAACGCCATCAGGTTTCCTTCTGAGGCTGTAGGGGGTGTCTGGCACAATAAAAGCTCGCTTGACCTCGACTACTGTCTTAGAGACTGTGATCTTGACGACGTCTGCCATGAAGGTATGCACTATACTTGGAATGATGGACGCGAGTCGTCCCTTCGCATATTCAGAAAGCTCGATCGTGTGGTCGCTAATGGAAACTGGTTTGATCAGTTCAGACGAGCTAAGGCCCTTTTTCCCCCTACTAGACTCTCTGATCATTCGCCCTGTATTCTTTTCACTTCTGGGTTTCCCCCTAGGAAAAGAGGGATGTTCCGTTTCAATAATTTTCTCACGAAATCCCCAAATTTTTACCCCTTGGTTGCGGATGCTTGGTCGGACGCCACTAATGGTTATCCGATGTTCAGGTTGGTGACTCGTCTTAAGTTGGTGAAAAAAGCTCTGAAAAAGCTTAATGTCCATGAGGGTGATGTCCATGAGGAGGTTGCCCGCCTGAGGACAAAGCTTGAGGAGATCCAGGGTCAAACCCCCCCTAACCTTGTTTGTCATCTTGAAGAACGCAGATGCAAGGATGCCTACCATGATGCACTGGCCAAGGAAGCCGACCTTACTAAGCAAAAAGCTAAGTTAAGGTGGCTCAAAGAAGGGGATCAATGTAATAAATTCTTTTTCAAGACTGTTAATGGTAACCACAATAAGAATCGGATCATCTCGCTCCTTGATCATGATGGGACTCCTATAAATGGTATTGAAAATGTCCAGAATCTGATTGTGGACCACTTTAGTAAGGCTCTTGGGACTGGCCGCACGTACGGGTCGGCTAACGCGGATCGCATCCGCCCTTACATCCTCCACACGGTGCCTGAATCACTCACGGTCCTTCTTGAAGGCCCTGTAAGTGATGACGAGATCCGCAAGACCATATTCTCCATCGGTGATTATAGAGCCCGGGCCCCGATGGGTTCAGTGCCCTTTTTTAAGGAAGCATGGGATATCAGGTCAATCTGTTTGTGAAGCCATCCGTGACTTCTTCACTCATGGTTTGCTCCTCAAACAAATGAACTCTACGATCATTAGTCTGATCCCCAAGATTCAGTCCCCTCGGCTGGTCTCTGACTATCAGCCCATTTCCTGCTGTAATGTCATCTATAAAGTTATCTCGAAGATCATTGCCAACCGTCTTAAGATGACATTACCTTATCTGGTTGATAAGTGCCAGACGGCCTTTGTGGCGGGCCGCCAAATCAGTGACAACATTCTTCTGGCCCAAGAACTTCTCCACAAGTACCATCTGGGTCATGGCCCTCCTCGATGCACCTTGAAAATTGACCTCATGAAAGCCTATGACTCTGTTCATTGGGATTTCATCATTTCTATCCTGACCATCATGAAATTCCCGCCCAAAATGATCAATTGGATTAGACAATGTATTACCACCCCCTCGTACTCGCTCAATATTAATGGGGAAGCGGTTGGTTTCTTCAAAGGTGGCAGAGGTCTTCGCCAAGGCGATCCTATGTCCCCCTACCTCTTTGTGCTGGTGATGGAGGTTTTGAATGGCATCATTGATCTTAAGGCCCGTAGGAATAATAATTTCAAATTTCATTGGAAGTGCGGCGACTCATCTTGTCATACTTTGGCCTTTGCCGATGACCTTCTCCTGTTCTCTCAAGCCGACGTATGCTCCATCCGGATTCTCAAGGAATGCCTCGAGGAATTCCATTGGCTTTCGGGCTTGTCGGCTAACATAAATAAGAGTGAAACCTTTATTTGCTCTAAAGACCCAGCCTGACCCCGAACATTGTTGATGTTTTGGGCTCAAAGTGGGCTCTCTCCCCATCCGATACCTTGCGTCCCCTCGATATCTACTAGGTCAGCCGATCCGTGATCGCGCGATCCATCGAGAAAATTACCCGCCGCATTAAATCTTGGAAGATTAGGTGGCTCTCTTTTGGAGGCCGCTTACAATTGGTGGTATCGATCCTCTCATCCGTCCACCTCTTCTCGGGCTTCGATCTTCATCCTCCCTAAATCCATTCTCAATCGATCGGGCTGCATCTTGAGGCGTTTCCTATGGAACGGATCTTCGGAAGGTAGGGCCAATGCAAAAGTGGCTTGGGCTGATATCTGCTACCCTAAGAGTGAAGGAGGGTTGGGTATCAAGCATCTGCAGGATCAGAATAAAGCCCTCATTTGTAAACTCCTTTGGCGCATCCTGTCTAAAGATCCTGACTCGGCTTGGTCTACTTGGGTCCACAAGACTAGAATCAAGGATCGGTGTATTTGGACTCTCAAAGTTCCAGACTCTGCTCCATGGAGTTGGAAGAAAATCATGAGTCTCCGCCCGTTCATGCACGCCCACACCTCTAAGATCATCGGAGATGGCCTGGATACCTTTGTCTGGCATGACCATTGGCATCCCCGAGGCCCTCTCAATAACTTTTGCACCGAACGGATTCGTACGGTAACTGGGCTTTCTAGTGATGCCAAGGTATCTCAGATAATCAGGGATGATCAGTGGGCTTGGCTTTTTTTTTTGGTAAGTAAGTGTGTAATTTGGATTAATGGGAGAAAAATTTACAAAAGATTATGTTAAAACTCCAAGTTTTTTGACTTGGAGTTAGAACATAAAACGCTGGGGTATACCCCGAGCATCTGGTACGACAAAAAGTTTCTCAAAAACCAAAGAGGAACAATCAAACAGAACAATGAAAAAGTTGTATACAAACAACAGCCAAAAACAATCATCGGACCACCTCGCAGGCTAACCTAACTCATAACCCGGACCTGACCACGGCAACCCATAGCATCCGAGGTCCACGGAACGAAGAAGAGGTCGATTTCGGGCAAGCGACAAAGCGACAAGCGGACACATCCTAGTTTCCAACTACTCAAAATCAATCAAAGAGGCCAATGACAACATTCACCTCACGGCGGCAAAAAGATACGGCACAATTGACAAAGCAGCTTTCATCAACAAGGAAGGTCGGGTTTCAGGCAAGCGACACATCCTAGTTTCCAACTACTCAATATCGATCAAGAGGCCATTGAAGATTCAGCCACGGCAAAGAAAGAACGGCACAATTGACAGTGGCTTTCATCAAAGCAAGTCCAGCAGAAGAGCCATCGCCAAAGAAATCGGTGGGCTTGGCCTAACCCCTATGACAGGAGGTTGCATGCCTCGCCGATAACATGCCCCTTTACCTTCCCAATGCCGAACGGAAAGACTCCCGAGATGGATTGGTTGCTGCATGGTCTTTTTCGACTAAGTCTGCCTACCTCCTTTTCCACCCCCGTGCTGAAATTGTGTTGGACTAATTTAGTGGAGCCCTCTTCATATTCCTGCCCATGCTTTTACCCTTTGGCTGGCAATCAAAGGTAGACTTAATACTTCCGACCGTGTTCACGGCATCTCGAATCTCTCACCGACCTGCCCTCTTTGTGACTCGGATGTTGAAAATCATGACCACCTTTTTTCTCCCGTCCGTTCTCTAACTCGATTTGGACCAACATTCAAAGGAATGCCGGACTTCATTGGCCATACCCAAATATGTCACAAAACGTCATATGGGCTGCTCACATTTGGAAAGGAAAAAATCTATCTGCTTTGTCCAAACGCTCTCTCGGCGGCCACTGCCTATTATATTTGGAGAGAACGCAACAACCGTATCTTTGAGAAATCCCTACCTCAAGACATCCCCCATATATGCCTTCGGATATCAAATGTGTTCGCGATAAGTCAAGGCCTCTTTGCCCCGTCTTGGTCTCCAAAGAACGTTCGTTAGCTAGGGGTGGAATTTATAAAAATAAAAATAAAATAATAATAATAATAATAATTTTTATATACATCTCCCTATATATATTTTGAATTTCAAAAAAAAAAAAAAGAAAAAAAGAAAAAAGAAGGGGATTTCTCTATAGTTACCGGGGTTCCTCCTTGGATGATGTGGCTTAGGTGGAGTTGGTGTTGGTCCCAATTTGCTACACCATGCTTGGCTGTTTTCATTTGGCTTGAATCTGGATTGGTGGATGGATCTGCAATTTATTGATGCTTGTGTTGTGGGTTGTTGAGCTGATCCATTCTCCTCTCGTTGCCTCCTCTCTACCTAGCCTCGTTGTTCCTTGGATCTTTTGTGGTGTTATTTTTGCCATTCCCAATGGGAGTTGTTGGGTTTGGTATCCTTGGTTGGTGAGGATGTCTCGAACGTAGCTGTTATGTGGCTTGGATGCAGGTGAAGAATCTTGCAGATCCTCTTGTGTCTTGAACTGTTTGAATTTGGCTGTCGGGGGTGCTGACCATGCTACCCGCTCGATCCATTGTTCTGTTGGAACTGGTGGAGTTGGGGTCATGTCTTGTCGATGCCGATCCATGGTTGGTTAGTGGTTGATTTTGGGTATTGTGGATCCTGCTGATTTTCGGGCGCCCCGCAAGGTGGTGCTCTGAAGTGGGTCGGGTGGTGCAATAGGTGGAAGTTTGTATTTGAAGCCTTATTGTAATGAAATGTTGACCTGTTGTGATTGAGATAATTCTCGCTCTTGCTTTGGACCAGGACCTCCGGGCTCGATCTTGATGTTTCATCCGAGTGGTGAGTCTTTGGATTGTGTTGTTCAGTCTTATAATCACTAGCCCCGGATGTTTGGTATTTGGTTTTCGCTTGGCTATGAAAATGAGATGCTGGTTTTTTTGGATTGTAGCCGCCGTCCCTCGCATTGTCCCTCCGCCGATGCCTACGTTCCCGATCGCCGACAAAATTGAGCCGCTTTGTTTTATTTTCCTTGTCGATGCAAATGTGCACGGCTTTTGTGCTGCATTCGGATGCTACATGCGGCATCTTTGGCTTGACGCAGGTGAAATCAATGCATTGGCATTAACTTGGAGATGGATTATTTTAGGATGTCAATGGATCTTGTTGCTGGTTTTCTCCTCCGCTGTGTGTTCGGATGTTGCTCGGGTGAAGAATGCCCACCGCCGATTTGTCGTTACTCATTTCAACAAATGTGGATTTGGAATTTTATGTTACACAGGTGGTTCTTGGTTTCGGATGCTGCACCTGCTCATTGGACGAGACCATAGTGGATGTGGAAAGCCACTTTGGTTGCGTGGTGCATCCGGAGCTTTGGATGTAAAGGATACATAATGTGCGGGCTCGCTGAATTATCTAGCTCCTCGGTATTTTGGCCGGGCGATGGTCACGCTTTTTGGACTTCTTTGTTGATGAAAGCCGCCATCAATTGTGCCGTTTCTTTGCCGCCGTGAGGTCAATGCTGTCAATGGCCTGCTGATCGATATTGAGTAGTTGGAAACTAGGATGTGTCGCTTGCCTCGAAACCGACCTTCCTTGTTGATGAAAGCTGCTTTGTCAATTGTGCCGTGAGGCCGCCGTGAGGCCGAATCTTTGTCATTGGCCTCTTTGATCGATTTTGAGTAGTTGGAAACTAGGATGTGTCCGCTTCTTGTCGCTATTGAAATCGACCTCTTCTTCGCTCCGTTGGACCTCGGATGCTATGGGTTGCTTGGGCAGATCCGGTTGTCGTAGTTATTCTTTGCGAGGTGGTCCGATGATTGTTTTTGGCTGTTGTTTGTATACAACTTTTTCATTGTTCTGTTTGATTGTTCCTCTTTGGTTTTTGAGGAACTTTTTGTCGTATTCTGGATGCTCGGGTATACCTCAAATATGCGTTTTATGTTCTAACTCCAAGTCAAAAAACTTGGAGTTTTAACATAATCTTTTGTAAAATTTTCTCCCATTAATCCAAATTACACACTTACTTACCAAAAAAAAAAAAAAAGTGTTTGTGGCATTAAGGTTTTGCCTTGGATTGGCATGTTATTTTTTTTTGATTAGGAACCGCTTTACCGATGTTTGAGTGGTTTGTTTGTATAGAATGAATATCAGCATTTTTGTCTTTTTGTTGGTTTCATCTGTTGTATCAAAGTGCTCGGGGCATGCCCTAACAATTTTGGTTTATCCCCAAGTCGGAATAACACTTGGTGATAAATCCTCACTTGTAAATTTTTTCTCCTACTAATCCAAATCACTTACTTACCAAAAAAAAAAAAAAAACCTCCAGGTATTTTGACATGAAATTAAAACATAGAGAGCTAGGGCATACCCCGAGCAAACGGTACAACAGATAATACCAAAATAGCCTCTACTAGGACAACGTTTAACAAAAGACAACAGCATATATAATCTAAAATTACACAAAATCAGACACATATTCAGCAGCATTGCATCGGCATCCTACGGTGCAATGCAACGGATCTTGCGGTTGCACATGCAGTGCACTCGGAAACAGCTTCAGCGCAGGTCACCTAGCAATTGCCCAGTACAACCAGCAGATTTCTTATGCACCAAATTAGCCCAGCAGCCATTCCAAAATCAGCAAAGGAAAGGATCCTTGTCAACAAGAATACCATCACCTACACAATTCCCCAGCAACTACAGCTTTGGACCTAATGGCCACTGTAGGAGACTGGAAACAGCTCCACCACCAATCGACTCCCCAAGCTTTAGAAGCACCACACAGCAGGGCCCTAGCCCACGAGTGAATCATCAAAGCAACAGCTCATCACCATCAGAACCAGCAAAAGAACAGCATTAGCTGTGCCTTCCAGGGGCATCCATCAGTTGAGCTTCCATCAGCATGGACAAGGACGTGGAATTTCAGACACTCTATCTTCATCAACTAGTCTCATCATCAAAGTGGCGACCAACATCCATTCGTTCAAAGCTAATTGGATTCAGGATGTCTAGCCAGCACCTGAAAACATCTTCTTATGCATCGGAGCAATCAACAGCAGCGGCGCACCCAGAGGGATAATCAGCACCGAAGTCAAGTTCACGGCCAACTGAGTTCATCAGGCACCAGCATCAGCAGAAAAACCAAGGCAGTGCCAAACAATGCAACTACTACTACATCAGCATGCAATATAGAATCGGCACAGGAGTAGGCAACAGAATAAATGTGTTAAAATTCTGCCCAAGGGATCTTCAAGCCAACCAAGGCCTATTCAGCAATACAAAGCGATCATCCTCAATCAGCAGAAATAGAGAAAACAGCAACCAAAAGTTGCAGAACTGGGGCCAAGCAGCAGGGCAGAATGGACAATAGGGAGTCCATATTAGACAACAGCATCCCTCATCATCAGCAGGTAGGATTCCATGTACAACCATCAGAACCTACCAAAACTAGACAACAGCTCCCCTCAAGAGCAAAGTGAGCACTCACCAATACGGTGACAGTAGCAAGTAGGGTTAAACAGCATCACCTACCTCAGAAGCTGCTTATTACAGCAAATTCAGAAGCAGTTAGTAGCCTACAACACCACTAACAAGATCTATTCCAATTCGCATCCACGCCTACTCGCATTAACACCAAACATCATTACACCAAGCAAACAGGACCAAAAAAAACCAGGTGCTACACCTCCAATGATTATCAGGAATGAGGACGTCGAGCTTTCTTGAGCATTTACGCCGTCGACGCCAAAGCAGCCACACATTCCCACCCATTAATAGCTTGCCTAGCAAACTGCTCATCCTCATGACGTTGGCGATCGTCATAGACATCACCAAAAAAAAAAAAAGTCATAGACATCACCAACAGTCACACAGGACTTAGCAGGGCCAACTATACAACCAGAATCCTTGGTAGCATCCGCTAAAGGATCAGGAATCACATCCGAGCAACCAGGCACATGGGCCGGACATGTTTTAGATCGAAGATCACGATCAGCAGAATACACAGGACCACCAATAGATGGATCAACAGATGGATCCATTCGAATAGCACGTCCCGGCAGATCCTGAGAACATGGATTGCAAGGCGACAATCCCCAACAAGCAGCCACTTTTCCGTAAAAAAGTAATGGAAGGAATGGCATGGGCCAATGGAACTCCAGCACAGGGGTTCACTTTAGGCAGAGCGTGGACCAAACCACAACCCAAGTCGCAGAACTGCACATCTTCATCTACTGAAGATGAGGGCAACGTAGAGAGAGGTTCTCCTCCTTCTCTCTAGATTTCAAATTTCGAATTTGAATCTCGGCATTACGGCGCTCATCCTCTGGTCGGGCGGCACCGGTGTCAGCCACGGTTGGCCTCCTGGTTGCTTCGCCCGGCCGCCCCCCTCTTCTCCTTCTCATCTCCTGCTCGCTTCGGTGTAGTATCTCTGTCCGGGCTAGTTCGCTTGGCCCTCGTTTCTTCGCGCGTCCTGTACGTTGCCCTAGGGCTTTGCCTCCTCTGGCCGGGTGCTGTCGCTTCCGGCCGGTCTCCTAGCTGGCCCCTTGGTTTCTAATCGGTTCAATCCTGGGCCTGCGTTAAGATTAAGCTGGGACTCTGGGAGATTCTAGCTTGGTCACTTGCGTGGCTATTTTGTAATTTCGGTTGGTTCCTGTGCTTCTTGAAGGATTTGGTGCTTCCAATTGGCTGTGCTGCTGCTCTGATGTGCTTCCTCTTGAGTATTCGCTCCTGCTGGACGGTTTGGGGATGCCGTACAGCTCTGGTTTTGAACTGATTGGAGGGGTACTGAAGAGTTGGCCGAAGCTTTGATTGGTTGATTGCTTCCTTCGGTTGCGGTGAGGTCCTTCCTTTTACTGATTTTTTGCTGTGGCTTGGAGTCTTGAGCTTCGGACTGTTGAGGTACTGGCGGGCTATTGTCTGATCTCGATGGAATTGTTGCAGTCGATTGGTCCTGTGGCGATGCTCTTATTGCTCTATGGCTGTGTGTTCCTCTTGTTGGATGGGTTGGGGGAGCCCGGGCGTATTTGGGTCGGGACACGATGGCTGAGGGCCGAAGAGCTCGCTGAGGATCTTATTGGTTGCTTATTTTCCTTCTTGTGTGGTGATGCCCCTGTATGTTCGCTGCCTTATGGGGTGCGATGCCTGTCTGCATTTGAGGCGGGACCCTGCGTTTGGATTAGTCTTTGTGTTGTCTCGTGTGGGTTTCCTGTGGGCTGCTATCTCTTCTTGAAGGAATTGCTGCAGCCGTGTGTACGCTGGTGTTGCTCTGAATGTTCTCTGGCTGTATTTCCCATTAGTTGATTGGGTTGGGGGAGCCTGTGTGTTTATGGACTGGGACTCTTCGGCTGAGGGCTGAGATGCTGACTATGGTACTTTTTGGATGCTGATTTTCCTTCTTGACTGAGGTGGTGCCCAGCCTGGTCGCTGCTTTATTGTGGTGATTGTGTGCAGTCCGTTGGGATTGCTATTTGCTGGCTTATTCAGCCAGTTTGTGCTGTGTTGCTCTGCAACAAGTCTGCTTTGGTTGCAATGGAAGATGATCCTGTTGGCTGATCCCATTGACGCTGTGTGATGGCCTTCTGTTTTGCATTGCCTGTTGCTAGGACTGGCTTACTGGCAGGTGCTACTGCTGCTCGCTATTGGGGTAGTGGGGGCAGTCGGTTTGCTGTGGCTTGTCTTAGAAAGGAGCTGATGCTGGTGCTGGTTTAGCGGTACTTCCTTGATATGCTGAAGTAGGGGCTGGCGCCTATTCATTGCTGTTTCGAGGCATTGTTGCTTCAGTGCCTTGGGTTTATTTTGTATTCTTTCTTTGTTAGTAGGTGCTCTGCCGCGTTGTGCCGGGATATCTTATGGCCGGTGTTCACCAAAGGTGTGTGTGCACAGGGCTGCCGCTCATTAGCAATGCAATTTGGGTTGCTAGGTTCGATCTAGTTGTATTGCTGGACTTGCGGTACTGGGTGCTGGTTTTTTTCGATCCGGTTTCACACCGCATCAAAGAATGCTAATTGGGTTGCCAGGTTAGGGTCTTACTGTGATATGATAGTGGTGGCCTAGTTAGGTGCTGTTTTGTTGGATTTTCTGCTGAATTGGGAGCTGTTATTGCTGATGGGATCTTTGAAGACTTGGTGGAGCCTTCGCTGTTGTGGGCAAACTGGTTGTTGTCTGCTCCTGATGCTCAATCTGGGCTCGCTGCTGATCTTGGTGTAGCTGGTTGCGTTCCAGTTTGCGGGGTAGTTGCCAATGTGCTCTATGCTGAAGCTGGGACTGGATGCACAACATGTGTTGCTGGCTGCGAATGCACAACTTAATGCTATTGCACTGTTGTTGCTAGGTGCGGTTTTGGTAACTTCATTGTATTTTTTGTTCTTCGGTTGCACGTTGGTCTCTTAGAGACTACTTTGGTATTATATGATGTACCGGTTGCTCGGGGAATGCCCTAACATTATATGTTTTAAATCCAAGTCAAAATACTTGGAGATAAAACATAGCTTTTGTAATTTTTTCTCCCGTTAATCCAAAATACTTACTTACCAAAAAAAAAAAAAATAATAATAACCCTCCCTGCAGCAACCAAAAAGACTCTTTGAGATGGGTTGGGGCTCTCAATGGCAATTTCTCAACCAAATCAGCCTACATTCTCATCCATCCTCCCAATCCAATGGTCTCTTGGTCTCATTTGGTTTGGGATCCATTCCATATTCCCTCTCACGCCTTTACCTTTTGGCTCGCCATTAAGGGTAGACTGAATACCATTGCGCATCCATTATATCCCTAATCTTTCACCCAAGTGCATTCTCTGCAACACTGGTGATGAAGACCTCGATCACCTTTTCTTCTCATGCCCTTTTTCCAGAACCCTATGGACCAATATCCAAAGCCACTCTGGTATTTACTGACCCTATCTTGAATGGTCTCAAAATATTCCCTAGGCTGCCTCTCGTTGGAAAGGAAAAAATCTTCTGGCTGCCTCTAAGCGCTTGTCTCTGGCCGCCACGGTTTACTTCATATGGAAGGAGCACAATAATCGAATCTTTCAAAAATCTCCTCCCCAAGACTCCTCTCGTCTCATCTCTTTGGTGGTCGATGTTGTGAGGCATAAATTAATGACCATATCGGTCCCGCATCGGGCTGACTACTGGTCGACTCGGATTCGAGGGGGTATATAAAAAAAATAAAAATAAAAAAAAAGTGATGCTTTTGGATTGTAGCCTGGATGCTTTCCGGTTTTTTTTTTTTGGTAAGTAAGTATTTTGGATTATAGGGAGAAAAAAATTACAAAAGAAATGTTTTATCTCCAAGTATTTTGACTTGGATTTAAAACATTAAAAGTTAGGGCATACCCCGAGCAAACGGTACAACAGAAGATACCAAAATAGCCTCTAAGAGGACTACGAGCAACAGAAAACAACAAAAGTAATCTGAAAATACATCTAATATGAAACACAAGCATAAGCAGAGTAGGAGCAGCATGCGTTGCATCTCAAGCACCATCTGGGTACCAAACAAGGCAAAGCAAACGACATGATCACGGGCTGGAGGTACCAAAATAGCCACCAAAGACACCAAAATAGCCACCATAATAGTGCAAGCAGCCCCAGTCTAGAATCAGCAAAATGAGCCCGGCATCAAATATCAACATCATCTACTCAATGCCACACAAAGAGACCCTGGAGACTAAAACCATCTTCATCACCATTTAACAGCCCATGCTTGAAGCATCACACAGTAGGGCACTAAACTGCGTGTATATCGCCGAAGCATCGTAGCAAAATTCCAAAGGAAAGATCAACATTTCCATCAAGAATCGCCAGAATTTCACAATCACTAAGATTAACAAAACAATTTCAATTGAACATCAAGCCCTCGAACGCACCAGGTCTTGCTACATCAGCCGGTGCAAAATAGATGCAGAGAGAGGCTATACCCCAACAGCATCCAATGCAACATCCGCATTTCTCCCATTGTCAAAGCTGGGCCAGATTACCAACCATGACCTCACAAAATTGGCGGGAAAAATGAAACTGCAACACTTGCAAACTAGCATTAAGAGAAGCACATCACCAACCAACCCAGAGGCAATGAACTTGCCACTTGGAACCCAACAAAGATCCGCAGCCGGCCCGGCTCGGCTAACGTCGCTCCGACAGGCGATTTCAAATTTCGAACCTGAACTTCATCCGCTGCCCGCGGCCGGCTCGTGGCGCCTAACGCGGCCATGTGGCTTCTGGGGGTTCGCCTTGCTCCGGTTTTCGACCCCGATTTCCCCGCTCTTCCAATCCAATCTCTCCCTCCTCAACCAGCATTGAAACCGTATGGTGCGCAAGACTTCCCGCCGTTGCGAGATAAAGCTCGCCCCCGATTGGCCCCGGGCGCGATTCACTGCGATGGTTGAGGGAGTGGAGTCCGCACTGTGATCTCATCGTCGCTTTGATTCTGGTGCTCTTGGTTGCGGCTTGTCGGTTCCGTCTCGCAACGCCTCCTGTGGGCCAAGGTACCTTCCAAATCTGTTCCTAATGCTGGCCCGTCTTCGAACCTTGCTTCCGTTCATGGCTCTACAAAATCTTGGGCTCAAATTCTTTGTGGACCAGGGTCCCCGATCTTTTGCCCCACTTAAATACTTTCCTCCCCGGGTCTCATGGTTGACGCCCACAACCCTTCATCACCTCCCGATGAGGTTGTGCAAAGCAATGTTCCGAAATTTGGGGCTCAACTTTGGTGGGTTTTTTCCCTAGCAATCCTCCCCACTCTTCGGCGGTCAGTGGCATCGCCCGTAGAATTTGGGCTAGGTTTGGGTTGAGGCACGTTGCTTTCAATGGTAAGGGTCTATTTTTCTTTCAATTTGACTCTGTTTTACATCGGGAGTACTGCTTGGCAAGAGGATCATGGACCTTCAAAAAGTCGCCTATCCTCCTTAAGAGATGGTCTCCGGGATTGAGCTTGGATTCTGATTCTTTCATGTCTGCCCCTGTGTGGATTTCTCTAACAAATGTCCCTATTGAGTTCTGGACTCCGATGGGCTTAAGTTGGATAGCTTGAGAGGGATTGGAAAACCAATCTGTGTGATCCCCAAACGCCTCTATGCATCGGGTGCATGTGGCGAGGTCTGTGTTGAGCTGAAACTTGATGATCTCGACCAAAGAAAATCGGGATCATGTCGTTTGTCGATGCATCTTCAAAGGTGGTTGAAATTGATGTTGAGTATCACTCAAAGCCGGCAGTTAATATAAAGAGGCCAAATGTCCCGCCTAAGGCTCCGCTTCCGATCTTTGATGGGGTTAATCCTATAATTCCCGATGCGGGACTCCCCGGTAGTAAGGTCGAGAATTCTCTTGATCTTGGCAAGGCTGTTAAGGCTCGCAGATGTCTTGCTCTGTCGCTGATGAATCCTCGGTAAGTGAGGATTTGGTCTCTTCACGGCCCTCCCGCCTTCCTCGAAGTTGGTCCTGCTAAGGCAGCTCGGTTGAATGCTCCTATCTGGGGCCTCCCAATTATCAGTTCAACTTGGAGGGCCTCTAATCAAGCCGTCCCTACCGGGAATGGTGGCTCGGATTCAAGCAATTGGAAACTTGTGATGAGGAGCCTCCTAGAGCTGATTGCCTTAATTTCCAATCGTTTATAAATGAGTCTCGATGCTGGCCCGCTTCCTCGGGCAGCGGCTTGCGCTCCCGATTTGCAACTGTTAGGTGGCTGGAGTTCCTGGAGATAGTTGTGAGGTGGCTTTAGATGTGAACTGTGAACCCCTCTTTGAGATTGATGTCCACTCATCGGTGGGAAATGCTGATTTGGGGTTGACTCAAATTCCGCTTCCTTCTCCGGACATTGACTCACCCCCCGGAATCTCGCACGGATTGAGGGTTGTTGAGGCTGTTGCTTTAGATGGCTATGTTGCTGAGGACAGGGCTCACCCGCCCACCGCTGAGCCGTCCCGATCCTCCCGGGCAGCTCTCCATCTCTCGATGAGGTTTGATTGCTCTGTTGAGGGCACATTTTGACCATCCCCTGGTTTGGGGGAATGTGGCGCGGATCTTGAAGAGCTATCGCCTTCTGGATTTCCTTACAGCAGCCTATGCCTTTGGGGTTCTTGATGAAAGCGTTGTGGTGGTTTCGATTCCGAATTTGTCGGTCGAAATTGATCCTAAAATTACTCCGATTCTATCAAAGGATTGCCGGAAATATGGATTGGAGTCTAATTCCGCCGGTCGGGCTTCTCCTCGTCTTTTTGATCACTTGGATGAAAATCATCCCATTATGTCATCCGGAGGGTTTGTGGATGTGGTTCCAAATCCTCCCTTTGTAAATCGACTCCATCCGCTTCGCAGGTTGTGGTTCTGATGAGAAGGATCCGTTGTACTTGGCTTTTCAAAGAGCTCATGGTCTCGGATGGTTCTCGTCAACTATTCCAAGTCACCCCCGTTGAGCATACGAATCTTGTTAAGGCCTTCACCGACAAGTGTTGGCAGGATGTTCTTGTTGAAAACTTTAGTAAATTCCGCTCTGTCTTCCCGGATGTGGCGGAAAATGGGTTTCCCAATGAAGCCTATTTGTTGGCGTTCCAATTAGTTTTCACGGTTGATTCCTCTAAATCCCATAGTGCCTCCTTCTCTCCAATAGAGGAGCAGTTGTTTTTGGATTCTGTCTTCCTTCTTTAAATCGGCCTTAAAGTGGGCGGATCCCCTGAATGGTAATCAGTGTGATTTTTAGATGGGCTACATGGTATTGCTCTTAAGACCACGAATGAAGCAACTTGGCGTCGAACAAGCTCCGGGAGACGGCGTAAAGCCGCAAAAATCGGACCTCTCATGCATAATCCCGCATATGCCGAATTCGGGGCGATTACTGCTGCTTTTGCTGTCATCTGTAGTGGTATTGTGTACTGCAGTTGATGCTGATCTAATTGGTGGATTGCGGCTGATGTTGTGATGACCTTCATGTGGGCTAATGCCCCGCTACGAGGCTGCAAATGCCGGAGGCCTATCTCGCCTGTTTGGTGTGCTTTTATGCACTTAATATTGCTTCGTTCATGCTGTTGGGAGCTGACGTTGTCTTGGTATACTTGAGACTTGGTGGGAGCCATTGCTGAAGTGGTCCGTGTTGGATTGAAGCTGATCTCGGAGCAGATTTATGCTCATGTATCTTTGGGCTGGTCAAGTGGGAGGCATATATTGGTGTAGCTGGTATTTGTGAGAAGTAGCTATGGCTTCGAATTGGATTTCGCTGCTTATTATTTTCAAGTTCTTTGTGGAAGAGAAGCCTGGGTGAAGGAGCCTTGGACTGCAGTGAGGAGCTGCTGACTGTCTTCCGTCTTCGGCGTCTTTGGTGATGGCTGAAGTTGCTGATGATGAGGTGTTGCGTGCGGCTGAGTGATGCTGTGTTTGTTTGGAGAATTGCTGCTGTTGCTGTAATCTTCAAGGACGGGCAGTCCTCTCTTCGTTGTTCTACTCTCTCGAAGCACTCTGAATTGTACTGGATTCTTGGTGCCATTTGTCACGAGCTGCTGGTTTTTGCCGGTTTTTGCACGCGTTCGGATGCCGTGCCTGTGTGCTGCCGATTTTGTCATTTTGATTATGTTGGAAACGTCTTTTTGTCTTTCATGGTAGACGTTGTCCTACTTGAGGCCTTTGGGGGTTCTCTTGTTCCGACCGATCGGGGTATGCCCTAACGTTTTAGTAGTATTTTTCTATTTTTACTGCTTGGAGAATGTTATCCTCCTAGAGGGTTATTTGCTTGATTAAGAACTGCTCGGGGAATGCCCTAGCATGTTAAGCATTATCTCCAAGTCAAAATACTTGGTTTTAATGTATAGGTTATGTAATTTATTTTCTCCCATGAATCCAAAATACTTACTTACAAAAAAAAAAAAAAAAAAAAAGAACTTGCCACCGGGCAAGAAATGACCAAACACAAAATCCATCGCAGCAAAGGTGAGAGAGGAAATCGAGCTTTCCACCTCCACGCAAGCCGAACAGCAATAGCAGCAAAGATATGGTTCCACATCAAAAGTGGCATTAGCCACTTCATACGTAATCAGCATACCGAGCCAGCACCCTTTCGCATCGGGATCATCCCAAGCCATGCATCCGCAGAATAAACAAAATCACCCAACCACACGGCGGTTGAAGAACTGCCAACATGGATTGATCAACTAAACCTTTCGTGCTCTGAAGGCTGTGAATTCCTCTCTTGAGCATCGCAAGCTGGAGGATTCCCCACCGCAAGCTTAGATCGATTACACCCAATACCTTTTTTTTTTTTTGCAAGTAAGTGTGTAATTTGGATTAATGGGAGAAAAATTTACAAAAGATTATGTTAAAACTCCAAGTTTTTGACATGGAGTTAGAACATAAACCGGGGCATACCCCGAGCATCCGTACAATGTAAAAATTCCTCAAAACCTAAGAGGAACTATCTAATAGAATAACGGAAAAATATCACCGACGTTGTATACAAACAACAGCAAAAAGACATTCTTCCGACCACCTCGCAAAGAACTAACTTCAACAACCCGGATGCGCTGCAACCCATAGCGCCGAGTTCCAACAAAGAAGGAGAGAACAGTCAATTTGAGCAAGCGACAAGAAGAAGCGGACACATCCTAGTTTCCAACTACTCAACATCGATCGGCCAGGCCATTAGCTGCAAGAAACAGCCTCACGGCAGCAAAATCAACAAAGACAATTGATGAGAGCATTCATCAAACAAACAAGTCTAGCAGCCGCCAACTCGGCAAAATACCGAGGAGCTAGAGATTCACAAAGTCAGCACTTTATGTAGCCTTGTCCAAGACTCCGGATGCACCACGCAACAAAGAGCATTCCCAAAGTAGCTTTCTTCTCATCCACGATGGTCTCTTCCCATGATCAAGACATCAGCTCATCAATCCGCGGTCTCCAAGAACATCGGATCAGGCAAATGCGGTAAAGGTGTCCAAGACCACTGTGCATCATAAGATTCCAAAGCCTCACCGTTGAGATCAAGAACAGCAAATCAACAAAGAGGCATTCTTCACTGTGCAACACCCGTTTGCAGCAGGAGGAGAAAACAACCAGAACAAGATCCATTAACATCCAAAAAATAATCCATCTCCAAGCAAATGCCAATCGCACCGGTTCGCAAAGATCAACACAAAGAAAGCAGAGCAAAGATCTCGAATGTAGATTACACCCAATACCAACAACAAATTGGCATGAATAGCCGTAAAACAGTAACACAAACTCACCACAATTGCGGCGAACATACATGGGCACCATCTCAACAAAAAGGGAAGAAAGTCACCAAAAGGCGCCTCATCCAGCTGCTCAGCCTTCAGTCGAAATGTCCCAAACCAGAAACACAATTGCTCCCCCAACCCAAACAACAAATGGTACACACTGCCCCAGAGCAGTCAGAGCAACACCAGAGGACAGTCGGCAACCTCTTATCCTTTGAGAAGAGACAGCAACCCACTGGAAAAGCTGTTCCAAGATTACAACAGCAACAAAACTGGCATTGTACACCAGACCAGAAAAAAATTGTTGCAAGGCAACAACATCAACACACTGGCTGAATTAACCAGACAAAAGCAATCCAATGGACTGCAACACAATCACCACAATTAAGCAAACCACGGTAGGGCATCACCTCAAACAAGAAGAACATATAGCCACCAACATGAACCACACCCATCCGCTCGGCCCTCACCAAGAATCCCAATCCATAAGCCCACGGGCTCCCCAACCTAATCAACAAATGGGAAACACAGCCAATCGTAGCAAAGATCCGGTACATTGGCCGCATCACTTCCTTCAAGATGAGACAACAGCCCACCGGAAGCCCAATCGCAGGAGCCCTCCACTAATGCAAACAAGCATCGCACCCCATAAGGCAGCAAACAGATAGGGGCAACACCACACCAAGAAGGAAGATTAGCAACCGAAATGGTCCTCACCCAGCTCTTCGGCCCTCAGCCGAGCAGTCCCAATCCAAATACGCACGGGCTCCCCCAACCCTTCCAACAAAGGAACAAACAGCCAGAGAGCAATCAGAGCACCGCCGCAGGACCAGTCGAGTGCAACCAATCCATCGAGCTGCACGTGTGCCAACCAAGACTACAGATTTTTTTTTTTTTTGGTAGGTAAGTAATTTTGATTTATGAGAGAAAAATTTACAAGTAAGGATTTATCACCAAGTGTTTTTCCGACTTGGGGATAAACCAAAAAAGCTAGGGCATGCCCCTAGCACTTAGATACAACCGATGATACCAACTAAAGGACAAAATTGCTGGTAATCATACAACACAAGTGAATAACTCAAAAGCAATTCCTAGACAAAATAAGCAGCCATTCCTAGGCAAAATCTAAAAAGCCAGCAACAGGAAAGAGCCAGCAAGCAACCTTCATGGCTTTAACCAAGACTACAGATGGCACCTCCCAAACCAGAAAGTGCCGTCCCAAACTTCATTGGAGTTTGTCAAATGAAGGAAGCAGCTTTGCTCGCACAAATGAGATCCGAGAAAAGGCACAATCAGTTGATATCAAGCAACAGCCCACCGAGACCGCAGTACACCGAAGCTCATGACTCCAAGCCACAGCAGAAAGCAGAAAAGAAAGGACCTCACCGCAACCGAAGGGAAGCAAACAACCAATCAGAGCTTCGGCCAACTCTTTCACCCGCCAATCATTTCGAAACCAGATCCGTACGGCATCCCCAAGCCCTCCAAAGAGGATCGAAAACTCAAAAGGAAGGACTTCAGAGCGGCAACACAGCCAATTGGAAGCGCCTTAACCTTCGAGAAGCACGGGGGCCAACCAAGGTAACAAACAGCCTCACGAGCGAATGAGCCGAGTCACTGAATCCCACCCAGAGACCGGCCGGCAACGACACCACCCGGCCAGAGGAGGCGAACCCCTAAGGCAACTCGCAGGACGAGCGAAGAAAATAGAGCCACGCGAACTTTCCAGGACTAGCAGGAGATGAGCAACCAGGAGGCCGGGCTGAGCAACCAGGAGGCCGGCCGAGGCCGGCTCCGGCGCCGCCCGGCCAGAGGAGAGAACCGAAGGAGACGCCGGGAGGGCCGAGCGCCAGCTGATTCAAATTTCAAAATTTGAACCTAGAGAGAGGCGAGAGCACCTCTCTCTAGAACGTGAACTCCAAATGGATGCTTTCCGGTTGCTCATAGCTAGGTTTTCTTGTGCTCATGGTGCCACTTCTCCCAGTTAGAGTTTGTGGTATTTGATCCTCAGGTGTGCTAGTTGCCCTTGTTGGCTATGTTGATCCCTGCTTGGCGATGTTTTGCATTTCTGGGCGGGTTTTCCCCTCCATCCGCCTTGTTGTCCCCTTCCCCAAAAAAAAAAAAGGGTGATGATTCTGGAGTTTTTGCTTCGTCTATGGCTGGCATTTCAGTCATTTGTTTTGATCGTGGCGGATGCCTCTTGGGTGGCTCGTTTTCTCTATGTTGGGAGGCCTTCCTTGGTAATTTTTTTTTTTGGTAAGTAAGTGATTTGGATTTATGGGAGAAAAAATTTACAAGTAATGATTTATCACCAAGTGTTTTTCCGACTTGGGGATAAAACAAAAAAGCTAGGGCATGCCCCGAGCATGCCCCTTCCTTGGTAATTTGATCTTGGAATTTCGGGAACCTGGTATCTGGGTTCTTTTTGTTGCCCTCCTCTGCTGCTATTGCATTTGACCTACATGGTTGTGGCTGTGGCTTAGGGTTGTTGTGCTGGTTGATATGTTTTGATATGTTGAAGGCCTAGATTCTGTAGTATTTGCACTGCTGCGCATTCTGGCATCTGTTCTCTGATTTGGATTTGTGCGGGTACTGCTGTTTTGATATGTTGGGAGCTGTTTCTTTTTGACTGCGCGTGGACACTCAGGTTGGGAAGGCTGGTTGGCTAGGTATGTTGAATGTTTCTTGGTTCGGAGTCTTGGCTTTGAAATCGGGTGATGCTGCTGCTCGGGTTTCCTTTGCAGCCTCTAGAGTGCTGGTAGCTGATGCCAACAATGACCAGGTATCTGTATATTGTGGCAGCAGTTACTTGGTTTCCTGCTGATGCTGATTTTAGGATGAAGCCAGTATTGCTGGTCCGGTCTTTCATGTGTGGTGTGGGATGTGATGCTGAATCATGTTGTGCTGGCCTGGTTTCTATCTCAAGTTGTAGATGGGTTGTGCTGTCCATGTTTCCTAGCATTTGATTGTTATGTGTAGATGTATTGCTGGAGCCTTGCTGTTGCTGAATTTGATTCTTGATCCTTCTGAGCTGGTGTGGGATGTGGTCCTGTTTCATTCTGAGCTGACCTGTTAGCTCCCTAAAGTTGTAGCATGGATTGGTTCTGTGGCATTATGTTGCATGTGTTTAATGGTGTTGGGATTATGTCATTGGTTTGTTGGCCAGCTGCTGTTGTTCACTTCTTTATGATGGCTGTGATGCATTGTGGTTGCTGATCTGTTTTGACTGATTCTGCTACTGGCCTCGAATTTGGTTGTCAAGCGTCCGGGCTGATGTGAATATTTGGCATTGAAGCAATTAGTGGTCTGTTTCATAGACTTCTCTTGGTGCTACCCTCGGGTGAGGCCTGGGCCGCGTGATGTTGCATATAGGCCGATGACCGATTCAGGCTTTGGCCGAAGCGGAATTGGCCTCGGTGGTTAAACACACGGAAGTGTGCCTCCCCACCCAGTTCGATCCCGCGGAAGCACCAAAGTGGTACTGTGCCTCCCAAAAAATCCCACAAGAGGTTTCTGGGTTATGGGGCCGCGAGTGCGGTGGGACCAGTCACTATAAAAAGCTTATCCTTAACACAGTTTTTACTTACCAAAAAAAAAAAGACTGATTCGTGCTGCCTTTTGCTTTTAAATTCAAAGATAACGGCTGTTGAAGATCTGCAAACGGTTTGGTACATCGATGTGGAAGCTATTTGCCGATTGAGATCTCGAGAAGGTCTTTGGTTATCTATCCTGAACTGATCAAGTTGCCCCGGCTGATTTGTTGTGTTATGATGCGTTGCCTCCCGGAGAGATGATATGGGCTGAACTCCTCACTCAAAATGCGGCTCGTTCAGGCATTGTGCTCACATTTCCTTATGCTTTTCCAATTGGCCGGATGAGACCGCCTGTGTGGGTGTCACGCTTCGAAAATGGTTCCGGCTCTCTCTCTCGGTGTGAGCTGAGGCGATTTTGTCTCAGAACTCCCTTTGGTCGTAATGCTACCCTTTCGCGGTTGATGATCTCAGCATGCGTGTTGATGATCCGTACTCTCTCCGGCTGAAAATTGGTGTTGCTTGGTGAAGAATGCCTTCGTTGATTTGTCGATGCTGATTTCAACGGTGAGGCTTTGGGATCTTCTCGCACAGTGGTCCTTGGTGACCGGGTGCTGCACCTTAACCTGCCGCCTCGATCGATCCATGCTTTGGATGCCACGGATTGATTAGCCGATGCGCTGCGCTCATTGGAAGAGACCATCGCGGGCTGAGAAGCAAGCTGCCTTGGGTTTGCTCTTTGTTGTGTGGTGCATCCGAGCATTGGACAATAGGCTCCATAAAGAGCTGACTTTGCTGAATTCTCTAGCTCCTCGGAATTTTTGCCGAAGTTTGGCCGCTTGACTTGCCGCTAAAGAATGTCTTGTCAATGTGTCAGTATCAGTGCCGTCTTTCTTTGTATCTGCAGACTATTTGCCCTCCGCTTCGATGCCGATTAGATGGAAACTAGGATGTGTTCACTTGTCTGTCGCTGCTTGCTTGCTTGCTGCCTTGTTCTCCTTCTGCTGTTGGAAACTCCGGCCGCTATGGGTTGCCGCGCTTTCGGGTTGATGTAGTTTGATGTGCGAGGTGGTCGGATGATTGTTCGGGTTGTCTCGTGAGTAATTTTTTGCTGTTGTTTGTGTACAATGACAGTGTTATTTTTTACTTTTTTTTGTTCTTCTGTTTGATAGTTCCTCTTAGGTTTTTTGAGAAATTCTCTGATGTACCAGTTGCTCGGGGTATGCCCTAGCGGTTTATGTTCTAACTCCAAGTCAAAAAACTTGGAGTTATAACATAATGTTTTGTAAATTTTTCTCCCATTAATCAAAATTACACACTTACTTACCAAAAAAATTCTTGATCCTTCTGACTGTTCACTGGTCCTTTTCTTTTTGTGATTTTCTGGCCGCTACTTAATGTACCATGGTTTCCATTGTCCTGCAAGTGGCGGTGGCCTGAAGGGGGTATGGCTATGCTGTGTTATGACTACAATGTTGTTGGTTGCTGCTGGAACCATGTGCAGATGATGATGGTGTTGGCGTTGGGTATTCCAGTGTGCTGTTTGGCAGTGTCTGATTCTTCGTTTTGATGTTGCTAAACCAATGATGGTCTGCGGCTGATTCTAGGCTGTAATGGGGCTGTGTAGCTGTCCTTGGTTTGCTGCCCAGTTGTTGCTTGTTGATGCAGATGTGCTGTGGCTGGCTCCTGCGGTCCTGGCCTTGATGCTCTTTTTATTTGGCTGATGAAGATAATTGCTTGAATTTTCTTTATCAGTGTTGCTGTTTTTGAATTGATACTGAAGCTCAACATGCTTGAGCTCCCCTATAAATTTAATGATGGATGGCAATGGGTTGCTGTTGCTGCCATTTGTTGGTGTTGGGGGCACTGGAAATCTTGGGGTTGTTCTCGGTCTTGCTGGAATAGTTACAGTACAGGGTTCACTCTAGATTTATCCTGTCTGGGCTGGGGTTATGTAGCTGTTATCGGTTATGCCGTTCGGATACTGCTGTGGTGGCTGATTCAGTTGGTGCCCGCTGCTTGGTTTGGTGTATTTCTCTTGGGGTTGCCGAAGATGTTGCTGCTGAAATTTAGGTTCTGGATTCCTGCACTGCTAATGCTGCTGCCGGTTTCTATCTAGTCTTTGATCGCTGGCTCGATGTCACACGCTTATGTGTGCCTTATTGTGTTGACTGTGTTGATCATTTTTTTTTGTTTTTTTGTACTTCCTGATGTATAGGTTGCTCGGGGTATGCCCCAACGGTTTATGTTTTTACTCCAAGTCAAAATACTTGGACTAAAAATATTTATTATGTAATTTTTTTCTCCCTATAATCCAAATCACTCACTTACTTACCAAAAAAAAAAAAAGTGCCTTGTTGAGTTCGGAGTGGCACTTTGAAGACGGAGTGCCTTTTGTACTTCTTCTTTAAATCTTTAATGCATTTAATTGCAAAAAAAAAATTAAAAAAAAAACGTAGCTTTCGGGATTGGCTATTCCCACTTTGTTATTTTCTCTTGTTCAAATCCTTTATGGTCTCGATCTCAAGCTGTATTGTTCTGATCTTAAGACCTTATTGTTTTTTCATGGTTTTCTTTCCCAAAAAAAAAATTCTTTTTCTTTCTTGCAGGACACGATTCCATGGGAGTGGACCAATCCAGCTGATAGCTAATGATGCTACTTTCCTGGTGAAGCTTGAATTCTTGTATACAAGGGGCAAGGCATTGGATCCAAATAAGCCGGGATCCCGTTGCACTGCAAGTGAACTGCCCAGGTGTTGCTAGCGTTGCACCGTAAGATGCTCCTGCACTGTTGATGATTGTGTGTCTGCTTATGTGTAATTTCAGATTACATATATTGTTTTTTTGTTGATCGTTGTCCTCTTAGAGGCTATTTTGGTATTATCTGTTGTACCGTTTGCTCGTGGTATACCCTAGTTTTTTATGTTTTAATTCCAAGTCAAAATACTTGGAGATAAAACATAGATTTTATAATTTTTTCTCTCTATAATCCAAAATACTTACTTACCAAAAAAAAAAGCTAATGATGCTACCTTGAGCAGGCGTTCCCATGGGTTCTAAGAGACGACAAATAAAGGCATTGTGTATTGTGTTAAGGGTAAGCTTTTTATAGTGACTTACCCCACCGCACTCGCGTCCCCATAACCCAAAAATCCCTTGCGGGATTTTTTGGGAGGCACAGTACCACTTTGGTGCTTCCGCGGGGGATCGAACCCGGGTGGGGGAGGCACATTCCATGTGTTTAACCACTGTGCCAATTCCGTCAGCTGTAAACTATGTTAAGGGTAAGCTTTTATAGTGATCGCCCCACCGCACTCGCGGCTCCATAACCTTAGAAACCCCTTGCGGGATTTTTTTGGGAGGCACAAGACCACTTTGGTGCTTCATGGGGATCGAACTCGGTGGGGGAGGCACACTTCCGTGTGTTTAACCACTGTGCCAATTCCGCTCGGCTAAAACACAGTAAGGGTAAGCTTTTTACGTGATCGCCCGACCGCTTGCCGGCCCCATACCCCGTAAATCCCGAAGAATTTTTAGGGAGGCTCAAGACACGGGTGCTTCAAGCGGAGATTCGAACCCGGTGGAGAGGGAAGGCATGAGCGTTACTAACCACCGTGTCGAACTCGTCTGCAAAAACCGTGTTAAGGGTAAGCTTTTATAGTGATCGCCCCACCGCACTCGCGGCCCCATAACCTTAAAACCCTCATGGGATTTTTTGGGAGGCACAGTACCACTTTGGTATAGTTTTTGTAACTTTTTCTCTCTTAAATCCAAATTACACACTTACTTACCAAAAAAAAAAAAACCACCACTTTGGTGCAAGCTCAAGGGGATCGAACTCGGTGGGAGGCACACTTCCGTGTGTTTAACCACTGTGCCAATTCCGCTGCAACCGTGCTAGGTAAGCTTTTTAAGTGATCGCCCACCGCACACGCTGCCCCATAACCCGAAATCCTCAAGGAATTTTTGGGAGGCATGCTTGATGGATACCTCCCCGCTGGGGAATCGAACTGGTGGGGGAGGCACATGTGAATGTGTTTAACCACCCGTGCCGAACCCGCCTGCAAACTATGTTAGGTAAGCTTTTTTTAAGTGACTTGCCCCACCGCACACGTGGCCCCATAACCCGTAAATCCCAAGGATTTTTTGGGAGGCACAGCTTCCATCGGGATACCTCATGGGAATCGATCTCGGTGGGCGAGGCACATGTGAATGTGTTTAATCACCGTGCCGAACCCGCGTTCGCTTAAAACCGTGTTTGGGTAAGCTTTTTTAAGTGACTGGCCTCACCGCACACGCGCCCCATAACCGGTAAATCCCGAAGGATTTTTTGGGAGGCATAGTTCCACTGGATACTCCCGCTGGAATCGATCCCGGTGGGGGAGGCACATGTGAATGTGTTTAACCACCAGGCCGAACCCGCGTTCGGTTAAAACTATGCCTCCCAAAATTTGTGTTGAGTTGAAAAAGGGTGATCCTCAACCCGATAAAATCAAGATTCCGTCAGGCACCGCTTCATCCGCCAAGTTGATGGAGGTTAATGCTGCCTATCACTGTTCCTAGCAGATAAAGTCCAGTCCGTGGCCGGTTCCTATTGTTGATGAGGGTGGGTGTTTGTCCATTAAACCGCCGAAGCGGAGTTCGCCTGGTGGTTAGTAACGCTATGCCTTCCTCTCTACCCGGTTCGAATCTCCGCGAAGCACCCGTGGTAATCGAGCCTCCCTAAAAAATCCTTCGGGATTTTGGGTATGGGGCCGCAAAGCGGTGGGGCTACCACGTTAAAAGCTTACCTACTACGCTTAGTTTGAATCCACGGTTCCGACGGCCATGGCCGGTCGATTCGAGGCACCCTTGGGTCCTCCCTCGGTCTCCTCTCCACCTGTCCAGCCTATTCCCACTCCTCAACTGGATTCGACTCCTTCGGCTCCTGAGAGTCCACGCTCTCCTGCTCCAGAGGGTCGAATTTTGGACGAATCGAAAACCAAGGGTTTGGGCTTGGATTCTGGAAATCATGCGCAATGCTCCTCTCGCTGGGCTGATATCATCCGCAAGGATTGTATGGAAGTGCGAAATGAGCTAAAATACTTTCCTTCTTCGGCCTATGAAGCTGAATCGTCCATTATATCACCACCGCCTGAGGTCGTCGAGCAAGGCCAATCCTTCTGGGGTTTTACGTTGGTAGGTTACTTCGTCGATTCCCCTCCTCACTATTTGGCGGTCAAAGCCATTACAAAAAAAATTTGGGCCCGCTTCGGTCTCTCACATTCCGCAGGAAATGAAGCTGGGTTTTTCTTCTTCTGTTTCACTATGAGGGAAAAATGTCTTCACGGTGGACCATGGCTGTTGGCAGGGAAGGCTATTTTCTTGAAACGATGGACGCCGGGCATGGTTCTCAACAAGGATGAGCACAAGCGTTTCCCCATTTGGATTAAACTCTCCAATCTGCCGCTCGAGTACTGGTCCCACGCCGGCCTGAGTTGGGTTGCAAGTGCTGTCGGTATTCCCTGCCTACTTGACCCCAGGACTGCTCGAATGGAAAACATATCCTTCGCCAAAATATGTGTTGAAGTGGGAATTGATGGACCATTTCCTTCAAGTTTATCCATTAAATCTTGCCATGATTCATCTCCCGTCGTGGTGAACGTGGAGCATCGGGCCGAAGCCCATCGATGCGCCCCGCCGTTTATTGGGTCATGAAGCAGCTCAATGCCATTCTAAGGATGTTAAACCTCCTATAGGTAATCTCCAATCCAAATCCTCCCATTCTGTTTCTGCGGAGAATGTCCAAAAGGTTCCCTCGCCATGCCCTGGGATCATGATGGATGATAGTGTCTCCACTTTTGTGGTTGATGAAGCCCTGTATCAAATGGATTCCCACCCGAATCCAAATGCTGACCCAACTGAGCCCCAGAATTGTGATTGTCGCGTGAGTGATTCCCTCCGTGGCTGAGCCGGAATCATTACCCATGGACGGCTGGATCTTCGATCCTCGCTCATCCTAGTTCGGGTTCCCAAGACTGCCTCGCCCCTAATGCTTGCACCTTCTCGATTTTGCCGACATCGGGAATCAATCGAGGCTTTCAAGGCCTCGGATGCTTAGAAGGGCCTCTCGGTGTGCATCCAACTCGAGTTATCTCCTTCCTCCTCGATGCCGTGCTCCAAGAAAGACCGCTTTGATTTGGAAGAGTATATGCTTACCCCTTGCTCTATCCAGAGGATTACCAAGAAGTATGCTCAATTCGGTAAATGAAGTGCAGGAGCATGGAGTCGGAGTGGAAGACCTCAATGTCTAAGAAAAGAAAAAGCTGCCTCTAAAAAATCCAGAGGCGATTTGGAGCTTAGTCTCTTTTGTTGGGATTCTTTCTTCGATCGGGATCTCCTACGTATGCTCCTGTGGCACTAGTTTTTTTTTCCTTTCTTCTCGGATGTGGCTTTTTGATGTCAGAGCCTCGTGATAGCTAGACTAGCTACCGATGTTGATGTTGGTGGATTTGCTCGTGAACCTATTGGGTCGGCTCTGCATTTTTTACTCGTATTGCGAGATAGTTTGACTTTGTGGGTCAAGTGTTGGCTGGTTTCTGCTGTCACGTTGTAGGCAACAGGAGTGTTTTTGTGGGTTATTGTCTCATCATGATGGAAACGTCGCACTCAAGGTCCTTGGTGGTGCTCGTTTATTCTCCGGCTGCGTGTCCCATTTGGATTGGCTGGGGGAGCCCTGTGCTTATGGATTGGGACCTTCGGATGAGTGCAGCAGTTGCCGGCCGAGGCTCGGATGGTTGTTTACTTTTTTCTTCGTGAGGTGGTGCCCTTTTTATAGCAGACAGATTGCATCGGTCTGGTGTCTTCTCATTGTTATGGCATTGGCTATATTGCTTTCCAGATGCTCTTGGAGCTGTTGGATCACCTGGTTTTGTACCGCAATGCGCTTTATTCCGACATTGATGGGCCGGTGTTGGCTGGCTCATTGTTCTTTATTGTAGGCAACAGGTCTGCTTTTGTGGTGTTGTCACATCAAGATGGAAACGCCGCAGCTGAAGGTCCTCTGGTGGTGCTCTGATTTCTCTCTGGCTACATGTCCCATTTGAAGTGGGCTGGGGGAGCCCATGTGCTTATGGATTGGGACCTTTTGGATGAGGGCTGAGTTGCTGTTTGAGGTCCTTGTTGGTTGTTTACTTTTCGCCTTGGTGAGGTGAGGCCCTATTGTTAACTGCTGTATTGTGTCAGTGCTGGAGCCTATTGTTATGGCATTGGCTATTGTGTTTTCCTGAGGGCTTGGGGCTGAAAGTGCTCTTGGTGTTCCGGGTTTGGTATGCAGAATTCGGCTGGAGAAATGCTGCAGTAGGGGCTGGATGTTTTCATTGCTGAAGAATTTGCTTCCTCTTCTTGCGCAGCATTCTCTTTGATCACAAGAATTTCGAGGCATTGATGCTGGTGGGCCGTGCTCTGTGCTGGTGGTGTCGGGATATCTTCTGCCCGATGCCTACTGGTGTGGGTGGTGCTGATTGTATTGGAATTTGGTGCCGATCGAATGTCGCCCGGGTTTTCAATGCTGCCGATAGTGTTGAATTGGCCTCAGCAATCATGATGCAGCCTGCTCCTCTCGCGGTCCCGCCAGTGGAGGGCTGATGATGTTGTTAAACGACCACGATGTGGTTCTCGATTGAAGTTGGATGCCTCAATGGGTATGCCAATTATGCGTGGTCCCACCGGCGGATTTCGAGAGCATTTAATTCTCGCTTAGAGAGGGCCGGGTGCTCCTACCTGGTTGTGGAAAACAGCTACCGTTGTTCTTTTCCTTGATGATGCAACTTTGAATGCGGGTGGTTGCTGCATTCGGATGCTGTCCTACTACCGGGCGGTGTAGAAATTTGGCCCTTTTGTCAGAGGGTGCCTTGTTCAATTTCGATGCCATTTGCTGGTTGGCGTTGTTCCTGGGCCGCAGATTTCAAGCCGGGCCGCCTGATCTCGATGCTGCCCCCGGTAGTGCCGATGGCATTGGTGTCGGGTTCTCGGATGGAGGTCGGGATTCATTGGCTGGACATCTTGGATGCTCGAAGGTTGGCGTTTTGGTAAAAGCCGTATTGTCCAGGCTGTGTGGTTTCTTGTACCCAAGTTTGTCTGATTTCTATGCACGGCCAGATTGGGATCATGGGTTGGATCTGGGTAGATTGTTGGCTTCTAGAGGTCTATTTTGTACCTCCGTATGTACTTATTGTTTCTGGTATGCCCTAATGGTTATGTTTTACTCCCAAGTCAAAATACTTGGAGTCAAAACATCGATCTTGTAACTTTCTTTCTCCCATCAATCCAAAATACTTACTTACCAAAAAAAAAAAAAAAGTTTGTCCATTAAACCCATCCCTGATCAGATTATGGATGAATCTGCATCTCCTGATGTGGGGACCTCTATTGAGGAGGCGGATCCCTCTCTTGCTAGTGGTATGTTGGCCTTGGATGATGGGGCTTTGGATCACAGATATGTGGTCCCGCAAATGTTGAATGCTCGGCCGAGGGATGGTATCTTCAATGCCTTCCCCTTTTAATTGATTCGGCCCTAATCGACAACATATGCCTTGACCTCTGCTTCAGCTGGAATGTTCAGAGGTCGATGGGGCTCTCCCTGGCCCACGATTGATGAGCCTAAAAATGTCAGATTCAACATTGACTAATTGGGTATTGGTGTGGATGCTCACTTGTGATCGATCAAGCCGCCGCTCTCCTCATCGGCCCGGAATCGATGGAGTAGCTATTTCAGATGAATGTGGCCTAATTTCCGAGGTTGATGGTGCTACTCCCGAGTCTATCACGCTGGATCGCCCGCCAATACTCCCGGCTGAAGTTGTAGATGGTTTATTCAACAAGGCTCCATTTAAACTTCAAGATGTCGACCGATCCTTTGTCGGGCTGCCCGGTTAAGGGCCCCGAGGCTTCAAGAGATGAAGATGTGCGCTTCGCGACTTGGGTTGTGGTTTGGTCCACGCTCGCCAAAGTGAACCCCCGTGGCCGGAGTTCCATCGCCCATGCCATTCCTTCCATTACTTCGTATCTCGGAAAAGTGGGCTGTTCAGGATTGTCGCCCGCAATCCATGTTCTCGTGGATCCCGCAGACGTGCTATTCGAATGGATCCATCTGATCCATCTATTGGTGGTCATGTGTATTCTGCTGATCGTGATCTTCGATCTAAAACATGTCCGGCCCATGTGCCTGGTTGCTCGGATGTGATTTCTGATCCTTTAGCGAATGCTACCAAGGATTCTGGTTGTATAGTTGGCCCCGCTAAGTCCTCGTGGTGATTTAGTGATGTCTATGACGATCGCCAACGTTATGAGGATGAGCAGTTTGCTAGGCAAGCTATTAATGGGTGGGAATGTGTGGTCAGCCTCGAACGACGGGCGTAAATCCGCTCCAAGAAAGCTCGACGTCCCTCATTTCCCGATAATCTGCGGGAGGTGTAGCACTGGTTTTTTGGGTCTGTGTGTTTGCTGGGTGTAATGATGCTGGCTGGTTAATGCGAGCTGAGGTAGCTGGGATGCGAATTGGAATAGATCTTGTTAGTGGTGTTGTAGGCTACTAATCGTTTCTCTAATTTGTCAATAAGCGCCACGAGGTAGGTGATGCTTTTTTAACCCTACTTGCTGTCACCGTATTGGGAGTGCTCACTTTGCTCTTGAGGGGAGCTGTCTGTCTAGTTTTGGTAGGTTCTCGATGGTTGTACATGGAATCCTACCCGCCGATGATGAGGGATGTTGCTGTCTAATATGGACTCCCGTTGTCCATTCTCCGCCCGCTGCTTGGCCGCGCTCCGCAACTTTTGGTGGCTGTTTTCTTTTTCGCCTTTGATTGAGGATGATCGCTTTGTATTGTCAATAGGCCTTGGTTGGCTTGAAGATCCCTTTGGCAGAATTTAACACATTTATTCTCGTTGCCTACCTCGTGCCGATTCTATATTGCATGCCGATGTAGTAGCGCTTGCATTGTTTGGCACCGCCTTGGTTTTTTCAACGATGCTGGTGCTCGATGAACTCAGTTGGCCGTGAACTTGACTTCGGTGCTGATTATCCTCCAAAAGGCCTCCGGCCGTTGATTGCTCCGATGCATAAGAAGATGTTTTCAGGTGCTGGCTAGACATCCTGAATCCAATTAGCTTTGAATGAATGGATGTTGGTCTTGAGTTTGATGATGAGACTAGTTGATGAAGATGGAATGTCTGAAATTCCACGTCCTTGTCCATGCTGATGGAAGTCGAACCGATGGATGCCTCGGAAGGCACAGCTAACGCTGTTCTTTTGCTGGTTCTGATGGTGATGAGCTATTGCTTTGATGATTCACTCGTGGGCTAGGGCCCTGCTGTATGGTGCTTCTAAAGCTTGGGGAGTCGATTGGTGGTGGAGTTGTTTCCAGTCTCCTACAGTGGCCGTTAGGTCCAAAACTGTAGTTGCTGGGGAATTGTGTAGGTGATGGTATTCTTGTTGACAAGGATCCTTTCCTATGCTGATTTTGGAATGGCTGCTGGGCTAATTTGGTGCATAGGAAATCTGCTGGTTGTACTGGGCAATTGCTAGGTGACTGCTGAAGTCAAGTGTTTCCGGTGCACCGCATGTGCAACCGCAAGATGCGCCGCTTGCACCGTCAGGATGCCCATGCAATGTCGCTGAATATGTGTCTCGATTTTGTGTAATTTTAGATTACATATGCTGTTGTTTTGTTAAACGTTGTCCTATTAGAGGCTATTTTGTATTATCTGTTGTACCGCTTTTTCCTAGGTATGCCCTAGCTCTCTATGTTTTAATTCCATGTCAAAATACCTGGAGTTAAAACATAGTTTTTGTAATTTTTTTCTCCTGATAATCCAAAATACTTACTTATCAAAAAAAAAAAAAAGACATTGTGTATTTATGAAGCTGATTGAAGCATCAATGAAGCTTGCCTATCCAATATACACACAGATGGATGATGAACACATGATTTACTAAATGTCTCCAGTTCCCTTTTCTTCGTGGATGTGTATTTCTGATTGATAAGACGAGTTCCTTCAACTAAAGAAATCTGCAACGGTTTAGTTTTTTCGTAACCTAGATGAGAATTGCTATTCTGTTTTTTTTTGTACGTTTTCATGAATTGGTCTATGGTAGTGCTCGGGGTATGCCCTAGTGTGTTGTTCCACCTCTAAGTTGGCAAAACACTTGGAGGTAGAACATCATTCTGTAAATTTTATTTAATTTAATCACATCTCTTTTTTTTTGGTAAGTAAGTGATTTGGATTTATGGGAGAAAAAATTACAAGTTAGGATTTATCACCAAGTGTTTTTCCGACTTGGGGATAAACCGTAAAAGCTAGGGCATGCCCTGAGCACTTTGATACAACCGATGAAACCAACTAAAAGACAAAATTGCTGGTATTCATACAACACAAACGAATCACTCAAAAGCAATTCCAAGACAAAATAACTCGCCAATCCTGTGCAAAATCCAAAATGCCAAAGAATCAGGATATAGCCAGCAGCCCAACCTCCACGACTTTTTAGCACCACGGCCATCAACCACAAAACAAGATGAACTCGCACAACTGGGAGCATCAGCAGCCATATTCCTTCAACACAGCAATGACGCATCATCATCAAATGGAGAACATCGCACCAAAGCTGAATTCCCACAACCACGCTTCTACGCTGAAATTAAAATGGCATTCCAAGAGCTCCAAAGAAGGCTTTGCCATTTCAGCTCCAAAGAAATACATCGGTATTGCACGACATCATGCAGCCTAGCAAGCAGCTTTTTCTTTTTTTTTTTTTGTAAGTAAGTATTTTGGATTTATAGGAGAAAAACTTACAAAAATCAATGTTTTATCTCCAAGTATTTTGACTGGATTTAAAACATTATAAGCTAGGCATACCCCGAGCAAACGTACAAAGAAATAATACCAAACTAGCTCTAAGAGGACAACGCTCAATGTAAACACAACCTATGTAAACTGAAATTACACATAATCGATACACAAATATCAACATTGCAGAGCATCATGAGGTGCAACGTAGCAAAGACTGGTAGATCATTTGCAAGGTAACCCGATCCACTCAAATGGAAAAAAAAGCCACCGGAACAGCCACCAACCAACGCCTATTCAAGCACAAAGTCCGCATATTCATATCCTGGGTATACCCAAGTGCGGGGGAACCAACCAAAGAAAGACCGCCCATCCCAAAAAGACCGATACACCATCACAGGTAATTAGTAACAAAATTCAGGATTTCAAGATTTCAACAGAGCTCACGATGGGGCTCGTGAGGAGAGGTCGCAACTGGTCAAATCATTAAAACCCAAAACCCACAACACCAAGTGCAAGGGACCCGGATTTTCACCCGTTCCACTCCGCAACAAAGCGACGGCATCAGCATCTATCAAATGGCTCCAAAGAAGAAAAGGCACCTCACCGCTTGCATCACCACCATCATCCACCCTCATCGCCAGATAGCCATCGGGAATCACATTTATCAAGGCCTCAGCAAGCAAAGACTTAGAGCAAGATCCACAATCGTCCCGTGAGAAGGCAGTAAAATTGCCAACACATCAAAACAGAGCAGGCGCAGTTTAAAACCGCCACCCATCCCCTCGCAGAGGAATCCCGCCTTGCAACAAGACCCAACAATTTCGTGCATCAAAAGATCAAAACCCAAAGAATTCTTTCACGCATCCAACGGAAGAGTCGACTGATTGGCATTAAACGTGGATCAAAGCCAAGTTGTCTCCGGCCCATCCGGCCACAAGCACCGTGAGCCAATATTCAGAGCACCCACCACCTCGCCGCAAATTCACCCTCCAGACCGAAAAGGAGTCACCATACGCCTAACACCGAATGGCTCCACATCTGAAAGCTAGCCTCAAGGAAACAAGCAGGAAGCCCCCAATCCACCGGGGTCCCCCCCATTCTACCACAGCAGAGAGCAAAAAGGTGCAATAGCGACTCCCAAACAGAACCAGAGACGAAAATTCTGCAACAAAGTCAAGCATCCCTACCATAGAGGCAACAAGCTAGACTTCACAAAGATGATGCACGACCGAGAGGCAATCCTGCATAGCATCATCCTAAAAAAAAATGCAGGGCAACAAGGCACCTACAACAAACGGGCATGGAAAGCCAGCCTAACAACGGCAAATCTTACAAAGAACTGTATAAAGAACCGCAAATCGACACCAAAATAGGGACTTTCTACCCCCTCCCCACAAGCCCGGGGCATGAAAGTCCAGCCAAGAACCGTGGTGGCGAAGCCTACGTAAAGATAAAATTCATGTTTGAAAATTGAAATCAAAGGGCACACGGGAGATAAAGACCCACCCAATGCTCCACGTAACGCCTACAAACCAAATTAACAAATTCACCCATTCGAGCAGATAGAACATTAGCGCCATCGAAGCAGATATTCCACTCCATCGCATCAAAAGGAACTTCTACATCCAATCTAGGCAACGTCCAACTCTTTCAAAGAACCACCGGCAAGAAGAGCCTCTGAGCCACACGCATGGTGGATCTTCGTGCGGAAGAGCCAAGTTGCAACGCGAGAGCCGATATTAGCAACAGATTTGGCAGCCTTCCATAACAACTCCATTTGAAACCAAAAACAGGAGACTCAATAGCCAGCAGCCAGGACATGGGAACCCAGCTAAATACGTCGAGAAACCCTAACATTTAAATTTCAAACTGAAATTTGAAAATGAAAATGAGGATCTTGAAGCAAAAGGTGAGTAAAGGGAAGCCCTAAATCACTGCTCAAAATGGGCGAGAGGACCACACGAACGAGCCCGCGCTCGAACAAGGACAGAGGTCCAAAAAGAAGAGAGCAAGAGGTGAGAAGGAGAGCGGGAGGCAACCGGGCGAGGCGACCGGGGGGACCGGCCATGGCCGGCACCGGCGCCGCCCGCCCAGATGAGGAGCATCCCAGAAGACTAGTGGACCTTGGACGATAGCTCAATAGCATAATGCAACTCAATAGCATCACTGCACACTATCAGCAAGCCAGCTAGCAAACGCAGTGGCCAAGTCATCAGCCAACCTCAGAGTAGCCACCAAAACCTAACACCAGGAAAGACCTATGTCAAGCAGCTGTGGACATCCACATCTCCACAGCAGCTACCTACTACCCCAAATGAACAAGTAGCAATTGCAGAAGAACAATTTAGCTTCTCCTCGGCAAGATGCAAAGCATAACAAAAATCATCACAAACCGCGAGAGAGACCAGCCAAATAATGATGATTATCTAATGCTGTCCGAATAAACAATTGCAAAACAACAACAAGAACTAACCAGCGGCAGATGCCATACAAAGAAGCAACCAGAGATCGCTACATAAAAGGCAACAAGCGTAAAAGCCTCCACCAACACAAAAAGTCCTTTATCACCACTGTGAAGTAGCCTTCCCATCAACCTTGTTTAGCAGGAGAGGCAATTTCATCTTTCAAGACAAAGAACATCCGAGAATTGCAGCAAGCCATAAATCAGATGAGTCAAAATTATTGCAAGGCAACAACATCAACAAACTGGCTGTATTAGCCAGACAAAAGCAATCCAATGGACTGCAACACAATCACCACATTAAAGCAGCGCACAGTCAGGGCATCACCTCAATCAAGAAGAACTTTTTTTTTTGGTAAGTGTGTATTTTGGATTTATGGGAGAAAAAATTACAAAACACAATGTTATAACTCCAAGTTTTTGGACTTGGAGTTAGAACAAAACCGTTAGGGCATACCCCGAGCGACAGGTACATCAGGTAGATCCACAAAAAACCTCTAAGAGGAGCTATCAAACAAAAATAGAAAATGAAACTATCATTTTACAAAAGCATGCTACCCACAACCGAAATGCATCCCAAGGTTACACTGCAGGAAGCAAATCGGTAGCTACTGAAATATACCAGTAGCACCCAAAAATTCCACATAGCAGTGCTCAAGATCAAACTCACATGGCCCAAGAACCGCACCTCATTTTCAATCGCACGATGAACTACCCAATAGCAATACAGGCCAACTGCACAGCATCATTGCAGGCAGATGCATCACCAAAATTCCATCAGCATTTCGGCAACAAACAGCTGCCAATAATGAAGCATAGCGCCTCACCAGCAAGTCCGGTTCAAGCAGCAAGGAATTACCCCAGAGAAGCAGAAGACATAACAAGCAAAAGGGCACACCAACTTCCAATTCAACTGCCATTCAGCTTGGCATCCAAAATGCCCATCCAGCATCAGCACCACGGCTTACAGGCATAGTAAGGGGCATGTAGCATTTTGAAGACCAACTATCACCTCGAGCTCATCAGCAGCTCTCTCAGCAGGTAGGCCCAATAACACGAGCTGCCATAGGCAACAGCATCAAAACAGAATTTATGATTCAGCAGTGGGAAGAGATTGACGCATTAGCAAGGGGGGCAAAACAGCCAGCCCAATTCCCAGCACATGGGAGCCTCCACCAACAAGGCAAAGCAAAGTTTCTTATACAAATGGTAGAAGATCAGACCAGTTTACATCAATTCCAAGTAAATTAGAAAATTGCTTGCAAATAGCCATCAGCAGCTGCATTCTATTTTTTTTTGGTAAGTAAGTATTTTGGATTAACGGGAGAAAAAATTACAAAACCTATGTTTTATCTCCAAGTATTTTGACTTGGAAATAAAACATAAACTGCTAGGGCATACCCCGAGCATTCGGTACATCGATAATACCAAAAAAGACTCTAAGAGGACAGCGTTCAACAAGAAAACAAAATATGTAATATGAAGTTACATATTAAATCGTCGGATACTAAAGCATCAAAAGCGACACAAAGGAAGACACTATAGCATCCACGATGCAAAGATCGAGCTATTTAGCCACGAACAAATCCAGCCCACAACACTTGCGGTGCAGTGCGGCAATTCAAAGGCAGCTTTCCGCAGCTGTAGTACAAACATCCCGCATTTTGGAAGGCTCAAGGAAGTAGCCCAGCTTCATGAGCAGCAGGCACACAGCCCCACCCCTATTTTACACTGCACTGACTCTGGCGGGTTACAGAATGAGCATCCAAATTGCACAAACCGCAGCAACAAAGCTCGGCATCATCGGAGCATAAAACCATCGTAAAATTGGCAACGTGGCACATCGGACAGCCCACCACCACACAATCCCGCAGGACAAAATAGCTAATCAAACGTTAAGGATCAACAAAACGTTCCCCAAGTCCAAAGCCCACCTCCCTATGTACCTAGCACAACACAGCAAATCAGAAGAATATCTGGTTTCAAACAAGCCCTCCCTCAAGGCAATATCAGCTGCTGATGCTGCAGGAGATGACACAATAATGGGAAGTGCAACACAAGAAGGAATCAATGGAAATAGCATGAAGGGAAGCGCCGGCCATAGACAGCAGCTGCATTCTAACGGATGCCAACTGCAATCCATCAGTCCAGTACATAAATTCAATCCCACCAGCAAACCGTTTTCAACAGTGTCCAAACAACCAGCCATCAACATGGGTTAAGCGTTGTTCATTTTTCAAAAAAAGAAACCCAGCAACATGACCCATATATAGCCACATTACAGCCAGCGGACAGGCCGCCAGCACCAAGCGCAGAACACAAACCACCCATACCAGGCTGTGGCACGGCCAAGACTAAGACTGCGTAATCAAGAAACAAAAGATGCAGAAAAAAATTGGGACAGTAGATTAAACCAAAGTCCCTCAAATCCATTCTGGTCGCAGCAATCGAATCAATGAAAAGCCAGAGGAGGCATTACAGAACATTGCAGCAAACCATAAATCAGAGGATCCAAAGCCCTTAACTTTAGCGACCACAAACTCACTCTCAGTAGGAAACACAGCCCGGGTAGAGCATTCTTACCAGAATCAGAGGTCGGACCAAGTAGGCCAATCAACCAACAATCTAGCCAAAATCTTCTAACCAAACCTTACCTTACGATAAGAAAACGCAGAGAAAGTCCTCACATAGCAACACACAGTCTGAAGGAAATGGCATAGACCACTCCAAAATAAATCAGATGATTGCGCCAGGACCAGCAGACGAGTCCAGGACTCCATCTTCAGCCCAGCAAATCAGCAAACATAAAAATGGAGGTAATCACCTCACACAGGCAACTATGACAGCTGCACACAACTCACCGCATCAGAAGGATTTTCATCAACCGAACAGACCACACCCACTTCTTCGGCGCTCCAGCCCATACTCCAGACCAGATAAAAGACAAGCTCCCCCCAACCCATCAACCGGAAGGAATGTACCGGCAGAGAGCCATCAAAAACCGGGCTCAGTCGTTCGTCAACGTAAAAACCAACGAGCAGCAAAGAGCGATTACAACGGAAAAAAAAAAAAAAAGATTACAACGAAAAGGACAAAAACAACAAACCAGATTATCGGCCAGCTCTTCAGTACACCTGCCTAAAAGAGCCAAACCAGATCGGCACGGGGTCCCCTAACCCATCCAACCGGAGTGAACCCGTGGGTATTGGAACATCAGAGTCGGCAAGACCGTCCAGAAAGAAGAAGGAAGAAGGAATCGATCTAATCGGGTAGAGGAAGGGGCTTCGGACTACACTCTCAATCTCAGGAAAGGCCACAAAGGGCGCCAACAAAGCCGGACCAGAAGACCGGGAAGGGAGCAAGCAGAGGGTGGAAGAGGGGAAGCAACCGGGCGGAGCAACCAGGAGATCGGCTGAGGCCGGCTCCGGCGCCGCCCGGCCAGAGGAGGAGCGCCCCTGAGGACGCTTTCAAATTTCAAATTCGAGAAACGAAATTTGAAAATTGGCTAGTGTCAATCAAGAAGAACATTTAGCAACCAAAAGGATCACAACCAGCTGCTCAGCCCTCAGCCGAAAGATCCCAAACCATAAGCGCACGGGCTCCCCCAACCCAATCAATAAATGGGAGACACAACCAGAGAACATACAGAGCAACAACAGGGTACATTCGGCTACAACACGTCCTTCGAGATGAGACAACAGCCCACCGGAAACCCATCCTAACCACTAGGCAATTTCAGAATTTCCTACATTTGCAGAAAGGAGACAACAAAGGGACTAACCCAATCACAGAAGCCCTCCTCTAATGCAAACTGGCATCGCACCCCAAAAGGCAGCGAACAGACAGGGGCAACACCACACCAAGAAGGAAAATTAGCAGCCAATAAGGTCCTCAGCTAGCTCTTCGGCCCACAGTCGAACTGTCCCGAACCAAATACGCACGGGCTCCCCCAACCCTTCCAATAAGCGGAACATACAGCCAGGGATAATTTAATCTCATCTCACTTACCAAAAAAATGTATAGAGACTCAAACTGTCATACTTGCTTTTACTGACGACCTCCTTCTATTCTCACATGCGGATCCCCATTCCACTCAGATCCTTAAGGACTGCCTTGATGAATTCCATTTCATTTCGGGTCTTTCGGCTAACATGAGCAAGAGTGAAATTTTCATTTGCTCTAAGGACAATTCCGTTCACCAGCACATTGCCGGTATCATGGGGTTCAAAGATGGCAAACTTCCCATAAGGTACCTGGGAGTCCCTCTCATCACGTCTAGACTCTCAGTAGCTGATTGCATTTCTCTCACGGATAGAATCACTAAAATGATCTTTTTTTTGTGAGTAAGTAAATTTTTATATTTTTTTGGTAAGTAGAGTAAGTAAATTTTTATAAATGAAAAGAAAATATACAAAATCAATATTCTATCTCCAAGTATTATTCCGACTTAGATTTAGAATAAAGACGCTAGGACATACCCCGAGCAACTTAGTTCAATATACAAACCCAATATAAAGTAAATAAAACTGGCGCAAACAGAATTACAACCAACGACGGCCGTCAACCGACAATATGGCTAGGGCATCCCCTGAGCACAAGATATAATTTTTTTTTTTTTTGGTAGGTAAAGCACATTGATACAAAGCAAGCAAAATAACAAAAAAACAGTCCGAAGACTAAATTCCACATTGATAAACAGTGCCCCAAAATTTAGCACAAACCACCTACAAGCTCAATAACATGGAGAGCATGCCCTCCATCTAGCCCGGGAATGGATGAGTAGCCCAGTATGTCATACACTTTTTTTTTGGTAAGTAAGTATTTTGGATTAATGGGAGAAAAAATTTACAAAATCAATGCTTTATCTCCAAGTATTTTAACAGGAAGATAAGGCATAATAGCTAGGGCATTCCCCGAGCCACTGAGTACAACATAAGACATCAAAATGATGATACAAGAGCAAAGTTACTTACCAAAAAAAAAAAAAAAGATACAAGAGCAAAGTCCCCTAGGGGGAATACACTCAACAAAAACAGCCAAACAAGAAGTCTGTCCATTTTAGAATAATAAGTCTTCTACGTAGGATGTATCGGCGCTCCACCGATATAGCAAAAAGACCACACACCATAATCAGGAATCCATCACTAGATCGGCAACTCCAGCCACAGCAACAGCCAAATCAGTAGCCAATTAACACTGCATAATTTAACTACTCAAATTAGTTGTCCAGAGCAGCCAAATAACAGTCTGGAGCAACAAATTAGCCTTTCCATCATGCCGACAGCAATGAAACACCCTGAACCAGCATTGGCAAGAAATCGACAGCCATGCTTCAACATCAGCAGAACACCTTCTCGAGTGTTCAACCTCTATAGCTTCAGCACCACTACGAGAGCCTCAGTACAATCAGCAAAGCCGTTTGCTTCAGGTATCTACACCACTACAAAATTGATCTGCAACCGAGCAGCAGAGCCATTCAGAACCGCAGCAGAACACTGGGCACCTACATGGTAGATTCAACCAAAAACACCAACACAATATGCCAGTAGTTTCATCACTCCAAGCATCAGCAAGCAGAAGGATCTCCTCCTCCTCAGAAGGATCTTTTGCAACCAACAGGTTCACGCCAGCTCTTCAAAACATCAGCCAAAAGTCCTAACCCATTGCACGGGCTCCCCAACCCAACCAACAGGAAGAAACAGAATGGCTGAGCCTCATCAAAGCCAGCATCACCGGACAGTTGACATCAGCAGCCTTCAACACCTCCATTGACAGGCAGATGAAGGCACCTTTTCACTGCAGCCCAGTGACACCCTATCACAGGGCATGGCCAATATCAGCACCAGCAAAATCAGTAAACAAAAGTTGCAGAATCAAGCACCAAGACATCAGATTTACAACCTAACCCCTCAATCCACTTCTTCTTTTTTTTTTTTTTTGGTAAGTAAGTGATTTGGATTAATGGGAGAAAAGAATTACAAATTAGGATTTATTACCAAGTGTTATTCCGACTTGGGGATAAACCTAAATAGCTAGGGCATGCCCGAGCACTTTGATACAATAGATGAAACCTACTAAAAGATAAAAATGCAGGAATTCATACAATACTAGAAAACCACACAAGATGGTTCCTAAACAAGGAGCATTCCAATCCATGCCAAAAACTTCAAAGAAAAATGTAGCCAAGGCTAATCGCCTAACAAGCCAAAGATATTACCAACTCAAGATGAGCTTGACTTGGAACCGGAAGCAACAAAGACCGAGTCCCCATCTAAAAGGTCAAAGATACACATCAACAATGAAAGGCATCCGACCAAAGCCAGCTGAATTCCAACAACGAAGCAACATCTTTGGCTAACTAACATAGCGGCAGGATCTCAAAAGAACCCTTAAATCCAAGGCCCTGACCTCATCACGCATCATACCAATGCCGGAAATCACCCCAGTAGCTGCAAAAGAGCCCCATCCAGAAGAAAGATCTTCCAGCCACAGCTTCACAACCCCGCACCATCAAGGCACACGGGCACCGAACTACAACAAACTAGACAACAAAGATGGGTGGAGATCCAACATCGGTTGCAGCACAGAACCAAAATACATGCCATTTGCCTAAGCAAAACACGTCCAAGAATATGAAAGGCCAATACAGCCTACCAATTCCTTTCAATTTCGTGGACAAATGATTATCTCGTAATCACAAGATCAAAAGATGCAACAAACCACACTCCAATAGCATGCAATAAACAAAATCCAGCACCAACGAGCAACAGGCGAGCATAAAGAGGCAGCAAGATAACATATACCAAGCCCCAAATCTCCAGATCCACCAGATAAAGACGGTGCTGTGGGCAATGAACCCACCATCACCGAAGGCACTATCACCGCTCCCGATGCAATGGGCGAAGCATCCGCAAATTCAGCAAGCAAGATTAGAAAAAAAGATCTCGAGACCGAAGATAAATCCCATATCCTCAATCATATTCTCGCCGCACAAGGATCAATAAAGCCGTGAGGGGGCATGTATTGATCAATGCAAAGAAGCCATACAAAGATGAAGTTGCAGCAAGGCAACAACATCAATACACCGGCTGAATTAGCTGGACAAGTAGTCCAAAGGACTGCAACACAATCACCGCAATTAATCGGCCACAAAGTGTGGCATCACCTCAAGCAAGAAGAGCATATAGCCACCAAAAAGAACCACAATACAGCCACTGCCATTCTCACCGAAGAAACCTAATCCATAAGCCCACGGGCCCCCAACCCAATCAACAAATGGGAAACACAAACAATCAGAGCAAAGATCCGGGTACCTTCGGCAACATCACTACTACGAGAAGAGGCAACAGGCAGACGGAAGCCCAATCGCGAAGCCATTAATGCAAACAGTATCTCACCCCATAAGGCGGCGACCACAGAGACAACAACCGCGGGAGCTCGACTCAACAGCCAGCCCACTGCAGCCAAGATAACACTATCGGATCACCAATCCTCGGCCAGTAAAGTTCCACCTGTGAGCAGCATGGGTACCCCAAACCCAACCAACAATGGTGATTCACATTGGCAGAGGAAAGCCAATCCAATGTACCCAAGACTTGAGCACGGGAAGCCGAATCGAGAGCGAGACCCCGAGAGTCCAGAGGAAGCAGCTCGAAGTCACGATCGTAAAGTTCGAAGCATCCAACAATTCCACGGCCGACACAACCGGCACCGGTCAAGCCACACCAAACCAGCCACGAACTCTTCAAATCAAGACGAGCCTTCGCCTCACTAAGGCGAGAAAAGATGGACAAAATCGCAGCAATCAAAATCGCAGCAACACCAAAATCTTCGAGGTCGCCGAGGTCGACAACACCGAGCATAGAAGCGGGTGACAGGGGGCCGGGCAAGCAATCGGGAGGCCGCCATGGCATGCAGGGCCACCCAAGACCAAGTCAAGCGTCAAGGACGACGCTGAGCAGATTCAAAATTTGAAATCGAATTTTGAAAATCGCCCACACACCCGATCCTCAATCCACTTTGGTTTTGACAATAGAGACCAAGCAAAAGCCATAGGAGGCAGCTTCAGAGCATTGCGGCGAACCTTATTTTAGTGCAATCAGTAGCCATCGACACCTTCAGCGACCGCATTCTCAATGCAACAGCAATGGCAGATGACAACAGATCTCATTCAACCAGACAAGTCCTGGGCCAACTCGTAAGCACCACAACCAACTATCCCCAATCCAGATGCACTGGTACCCCCACACCTTACAACTGGAAGGAAACACAGGCTGGGCAACATCAGAGCTAGCAAATCAGGACCTTTCTGTTTGAAGGAGCAGCGAATGCCATCAAGATAGGTAAAAGTGGCACCAATAGCAGCAATCATCGCCTCCACCGACCGCACAAAAAGGGACATATTTTGTCCATCAGATGCAGAAGCAGAGACAGATGAGGGCACCTCTTTTTTTTTTTTGGTAAGTAAGTGATTTGGATTAATGGGAGAAAAAATTTACAAGTAATGATTTATCTCCAAGTGTTATTCCGACTTGGGGATAAACCATAGACGCTAGGGCATGCCCTGAGCACTTCGATACAACGGATGAAACCAACAAAAAGACAAAAATGCTGGTATTCATACAACACAAACAAACCACTCTAACAGCTGTAAAGCGGTTCCTAATAAAAAAAACATGCCAATCCAAGGCAAAAACCTTGATAATCACACTTTCAACAGAGGAGCATGATGTTGCCAGCCCAACCACAAAGATTCGTGCACCAACACTGACCAATCAACCTAGAACACAATCCACTTTGCAGATAAACATCCACAGTTTACCAGATAAATAGTCCACAATCAAGTTAAGGACAATGACAAAGACAAAGAATCAAAGATCTCAAAGACATTACAAAGACTTCAACTAGCCTACAACCTTAGGCCGAGCCCCATAACAAGACATTCCGTAGCGAGAATCAACCGCATCTAAGCCAACTGATAGCCTCGCATCAAAAAGACTGAAAAAAGAATTGCGTGAAGTCCAAGATAATAGCGGTGATGGTGGGCACCAACAAATGCTTCCATTCAAGCATCAAGATCACCAACAAAGAAGACAGATCAACCACTGTGGGTTCAACAGAACACATCTCAACCAAACAAAGAAGTAAACTAAGCCCACTGTGTCTTCAAACCCGGATGGGAAGGCGCTCCACCAAATCAAGAATGGCCAACAGCGGCTCATGCAACCCCACAAAGAATCAATGCAACAAAGAAATTTCAACTCAAGAAGACCAACATTAGCCAAGTTCATACAATCAGATTCAGACCAACATTAGCCCGAAGGAAAAAAAAAATAGCACTGGACATCGGCAGCAGAGCACCACCAATCACAGCCCAGCCAAGAAAAACCACAACAAAGCCGCATGCACCCACTACCCCAATTGCACTACAATTTCCAAGATCAATTGTACAAAGAGGCTAGTCTAAAACTAACCATCACAATCCGCCAAAAGGATCAAACCATCGAAGGAACAAGATCCTATGCGGTTCAATGAAGCCCAAAACAAAGAGACATCGCAATGTGCCCCAAGCCTCTCAACAATAGCGGGACTAGTCAAGACCAACAATTTGATACAACACCTAACATCCCGCCACTTGCATCATTCATAACAATGACACAAAGAAACAGGCAAACGCCATCCCAAACCGCATCACCAAACCTTGAAGTTGGCAATACATAAAAGGCAAAAATTAGGCCCTGTACAGATAGATAGAATCCGGCAACCCATCTCAGGACTCGGCAATAGAATCCATGGCAGTAGCCATTCACCCACAAAGAATGCCAAACAAAGAAAGGTCCCCACAAAGGCAACAAATAGCCGTAACAAACACACTGAGGGCCACTAGCAGCCAAAACTATACCACTGACCGCTTAACAAACCACGGCCCAGAAGCCCCCAACCTCAAACGAACGGGCACCCCCAACCCAATTGGGAGAGGGAGCACATTGACTAAGGATTATCAAGCCGCGGCCCAGGATGTTTTAAGGCGCCAAAGCCGAGCATTGCGGCGAGGCCTACCAAGAAGCTGTGAGAAAGCGGCTCCTAATATGCATCAAGCACATAATCATTGCAAAGCGCCAATTGAAAATAGCTGCATAACCGGGAACATGAGAAACGACACCGTCATCATCGTGATCGGCAGCCGTGAGAAACCCACGCCTCACCTGACGGGCGAGCAAAAGGATTTCCATCGCATCCGAAGGATCTCGCAACTAAAGTCCTCAATGACTCTTCGTAACCTCATCCAAGGTAGATCCAAGCTCGAATAGCACGGCATCCCCCAATGGCCCAACAGAGGAAACACACCGGGAACGGACCTTTAGAGCCCAAACGAACATACCTTCGCGCCTGCATTCTTCGAGAAGCACAAAAGACGACAATAGCGTCAAACAGCACCTCCCGAAACAAATCGGGAGGGCAAAAGGATCGACTAATTCCAGCCCGGCAAGTAGATTCGGGACATACGCACGAAGCCTTGAACAGGGGCGTTCGCCCCAAGAGAATAGGGCGAGTAATCCCAATCTACTACAAGACGGATGAGCCGGAGGAACACCCATAGTGTAGCCAGAGCCATACGACGTGCAAAGCCAAAAGCACGAATCGAGGAGATTCCGGGGCTGAGCGGCAAGGACGACACCGAAAACCTCAGAGGTCTCAGTGCCGCCGCGGCAGCAAGAGGAGAGGAGGAGAACCGGGAGGCAACCGGGCGAGGCAACCAGGAGACCGGCCTTGGCCGGCTCCGGCGCCGCCCGGCCAGATGAGGAGCGTCGCAGAAGACGCGGACAAATTCAAAAATGAAATTTGAAAACGAAGAGAGAGGCGAGAGCTTCTCTCTCTAGAACGCAACCTGACTGCTTTGGCTGTGCTCACATGGGCACCTCAAATAGCAGCTCAGAGAACAACAGAAATGAATAGTTCCACTACATGAACTAGAGGAGCATCATGGCAGATATAGTCCAACCACCATATCATTCACACATAGGAAATGGCAAAGGCCAATCCTAGCCCACCGCATCAGAAGGATTTCCAGCGTCCAAACCAGGCCACTCCCAGCTCTTCGGCACTCCAGCCTATAATTCCAGACCATAGCAGAACGGGCTCCCCCCAACCCATCCAACAGGGAAGGAACTTACAGGCAGAGAGGCTTCAGAACCCGGGCACAGGACAGTTCGTCAGCGACAGATCCAGCGAGCAGCACAATAGCAATAGCTTTGGACAGCTGCTCCCGAAAAGGATCACAGCATAAACTAGAAGCACCAAAGCTGTAGCTTCCGCAATGAAACCAGAGACAGGGCTCTCAGCCTTAGCAGCTAGAGCATAGAAGCCCCTTTAACTCCGGAGGCGAGAAACCCTAATAAATCGATATTCGAAGTTGAGTAGAGAAAAAAACCTGAAAAGAGTCCCTGAAAGTAGAAGACCTCCAATCGGAAATAGCCTCATCAGATGCGTTAGTGGCTCCAGCAGAGACCCCAGACAGCTCTTGCCCGAAAAAGCTTCACCAGGGGCAACGGCAAGAGCCTTCATCCCAACCTGATTCAGCAAGAACGAACTCATAGCCGCAGCCGAAGCCTCAGAGGACGCCGACGAAGCCAGATCTGAGGTTCGGAAAGCTAGAGAGCTGGAGTCGAGAAACGGGAGGCAACCGGGCTGAGCAACCAAGACCCCGGCCGTGGCCGGCTCCGGTGCCGCCCGGCCAGAGGAGGAGTGCCGCAGAAAACGCGTTCAAATTTCAAAAAGAAATTTGAAGGTAGAGAGAAGGGAGAGCTTCTCTCTCTAGCCCTCTTTTTTAATTTGAATCCTACACAGTACCCAGTATGTCATACACACCCAACAAATCCCAACCTTTTTTTTGGTAAGTAAGATGAGATTAAATTAAATAAAAATTTACTGAACGATGTTCAACCTCCAAGTGTTTTGCCAACTTAGAGGTAGAACAACATGCTAGGGCATACCCCGAGCACAACCATAAACCAAGTCATAAAACAGACAAAAAACAGATTTACAATTCTCATCAAGGTTACGAAAAACTAAACCATCGTAGATCTCTTTCGCTGAAGGAACTCATCTTGTCACTCAGAAATATGCATCCACGAAGAAAAGGGAACAGGAGACATTTAGCAAGTCACGTGTTCATCATCCATCAGTGTGTATCTTGGATAGGCAAGCTTCATTTATGCATCGATCAGCTTCATAAATACCAATGTCTTCATTTGTTATCTCTTAGAACCCATGGGAATGCCGGCTCAAGAAAGCATCATTAGCCATCGGATGAATTGGTCCACTCCCATGGAAACGTGTCAGCTGGAGGTCAAGACCATAAAGGAAATGAACATGGGAAATAACAAAGTGAGAATAGCCAATCCGGAAAGCTAGGGTTTTTTTTTTTTTAATTTTTTTTCTTTTTAACGCAATAAAGAAAAAAACAGAGAGCACTCCGTCAACAAAGTGCCGCTCCGAACTCAACAGACACTTCGGTTTTGAAAATCCACTCCGGCCTCAAAAGTCACTCCGCCATTAAAATGCCACTCCGGCCTCAACGCACGCTATCAGCTCCGGCTTCAAAATGGCACTCTGTCCACCTGCTTCAGAAAGCCACTCCGGCCTCGAGAGCACGTAAAACACTCCGCCTTTTAGAGTGTAGAGGCACACCAGCTTCTAAAACACGTAGTCTTCTAGAACGCCTGCTCAAGGTAGCATCATTTACCATCGGCTGGATTGCTTCACTCCCATGGAAATGAATCCTGCAAGAAAAAGTTTTTTTTTTTGCCAATAAAGAAAAAGAAAAATGGCACTCCGTCTTCAAAGTGCCACACCGAACTCAATAGGGCACTTCCGTTTTTGAAAAACCACTCCGCCCTCAAGAGTCACTCCGCCTTTGAAATGCCACTCCGGCATGCTATCAACTCCGGCTCCAAAATGCCACTCCGTCCTCCTTCTTCAAAATGTCACTCCGCCTTTGAGAATGTAGAGGCACTCCGGCTTCAAAGAAAACCATTTCGGCCTAAACACAGATTTTTTTTTTCAATAAAGAAAAACAAACAAAAGGTACTCCGTCTTCAAAGAGTCACACCGAACTTAACAAAGTACTCCAGTGTAAAATCCACTCTGGCCTCAAGAGTCACTCCGCCATTAAAAGGCCACTCCGTCTTCAGCGCATGCTATCAGCTCCGACTCCAAAATGCCACTCCGTCCAGCCTTCTTTAAATGCCACTCCGCCTTTGTGAATGCAGAGGTACTCCGGCTTCAAAGAAAACCATTCCGGTCTCAACACAAAAGTTTTTTTTTTTTATAAGTTCCAACGCATCAGATACGTTGACGGGGCGCCTTTGTCATTTTCCAATGTCGTCTTCAATTTGTCTCGGGCAACATTGATAATCGTCGAAAAAAAGCTGTGAAATATCCTGTGGGATGGATTCTTGAAAAATCCGCTTGTTATGCTCCTTCCAGATGAAATAAACTGTAGAGCTGCAAGAGTTTTTTTTTTGGTAAGTAAGTATTTTGGATTATAGGGAGAAAAAATACAGAAACTATGTTTTTACTCCAAGTATTTTGACTTGGAGTAACAACATAAACCGCTAGGGCATACCCGGAGCGACTAATACATCAGAAAATATAAAAAAAAAAACTCCTCTAGGAGGACATACGACCAACATAAGCAAAAAAAAAAAAAAGATGATGATACTTGGTGTCCTTGTGCCATTGGCCATCTTGCATTTGGAGGAACCGATACTAGTTGTCTTGTACTTACCAAAAAAAAAAAAAGATACTAGTTGTCTTAGTTTTGATTCCTGCTAAGGCCCTGGATTTATGTTGTGGTTGTATTACTGGCTGTCAGTTCTGTACCTGTATTGGGCTGCCTGGGATCCCGTTGTTATGGGGTATTTAGTGTGATGCCCAGCTATTATTCAGTTTGCTGGTGGGTGTGCAATTATTTTATTGAGATGCAACTGGTGGTTGTATAACATGCTGACTAATATCATTATATGGAGTTGAAGATGCTGGCTGATACCATTACAGCCTGAGCTTTTTCTTCTCGTTTGAGAACATGGTTGTGGCTTATCGAGTGGTGTTGCCCTCCTGATTTGGGTTGTTCGGGTGTTGAGTGGTTAGTATTGTGTATGGCAGATCTTTATGGTGCTGATCTGGCCATTGGAATGCTGACTGGTTGGGTTCTGTCACTCTGAAATTAAATTGGTCGTCTTTAGTGGGACTGCTCTGGTGAGATGATGCTGCTTCGGCTGTTCCTTGATTGGATTGGGGATGCTGCTCTGCTGCTGAGGTCCCATCTGAAGGGGCCGTAGTGATTTGGATTAGCCTTACCTGTCTGGTGGCCGCCTTGCGTTGGTTCTGGTGTAGTAGTAGATGATTGCTGAATTGTGACGAATGCGTCTCTTGCAGGCATTTGTTGACCTGATCTGATTGTTAAATTCAGCCTTCTGTTTTTGGCCTGGCTTGAGTTTTTTGTCCAGCCATTGATGAACCTGGATGTCTTTCTGCTTTGTGGTGATTGATGCTGATTCTTTTGATGTGGCAGTGTGACCGTCCTGAAGTATTGATGTAGGTTGCTTTTCTGCTCCTTTTATAAATGTTGGTCGGAGCTTTTTTGGGTGCTGCAAGTGCTTGGAACGGTGGATTAGCTGATTGTTGCAGTCAGGGGTTGGGTACTAGTTGGTTAACCTTTCCTCCATCTATTATCTACAGCTTCTGGTTCTTATAGCTGGCTGAGACCTGATAAATGTTGGGTTCAATTCGTACGTGGTTGAAGCCGGGCTATTACCACCCTTTTGCTTTGGCTGCAAATTTGCTGGGTAACCGTGAGTGATGACGTTGGGGTTGGAGTTTAGTCGTCCGACGATCGATGCAAGATAGTTGCTTTGTTGATGAATCTATGATGGACTGTCGCTGGCGGCTCTAGTCTTGATTGGGGCCTGTGTAGCTGTCCTTGGTTTGCTGCCAGTTCTTTGTCGCTAGATTTTGGCAGATGTGTCGCGCCCGGTTTGCTGAGGTCCTGGCTCTGAAGTTCTCTTAATTTGGTTGCTGAAGTTAATCGCTTGTATTCCTTCATCTGTGATGCTGATTTTTAAACAGAGAATTGAGGCTGAAACTCAGCATGCTTGAGCTCCCTCGTGAGATCTTGGAGTTTGCTGCTGATGCTTTGTGAAATATGCATCCTGTTGTAATCTGCTTGTATTTGTTCTGCATCTCGAATTCTTACTGGTTGGTTTGCGAACGTTGATATCCAGCCTTCCCTGTATAATGTTGCTGCTGTTGAGGAACGATGATGCAAAAATTCAACAGCGAGGATCAGGAATTCTCTCTGTCCAGATTGGCTCGGTGATTTCGCAAGTTACTTTACCCGTGCTGAAGATGCAGTATCCCCTGGCCGGCGTCTATTCAGATTCCCATGCTGCTGCTGCTCTGATTGAAATTGGCAGTTTCCTCTCGCTGAATTTCCATTATCTCTTGGTAGTGTTATGTGGGTGTATTACCACGCTGGCGTGATTTTTTTCCCTTTTTGTTTGCTGTTATCTAGTATTTAATTTCTTCTGTTGTTGTACGCTCAATTCATGATCTTGTTCATGGTTTTGCTCGGGGTATGCCCTAGCTCGTTGTTCAATCTATAAGTTGGCAAAACACTTGGAGTTTGAACATCGTCTTGTTAATTTTTTTAATTTAATTCAATTTACTTACTTACAAAAAAAAAGAACATAAGCAAAAAAAATGAGACCTGTCAAAAATATGAACTAACTCATAATCAACTACAACCAAACGACAGGAGCAACTCAGCAACCGAGTGGCATCCGAGCCAGCCATCGTAGGCTTCAAAACAGCCAGAAGCTTCTACAGCAGTGCAATATTTCTACAGCAGCCATTTGATACTGGATCCTCAAAGGTTCATCCGAAAATTCAGCATCATCAGCTCCAGCAACCACAGTACAGTAGCTTCAATACAAGCAGCAGGCACAGTCGATGAGGGCCTCAACAATAAAATTCTTTTATTGTTGCGTCAATACTAGCTGCAAGAGTAATCCTTTTAGACCGAGCCATAAAATTCTTTCCTTTCCATTTCTTGGCCGCCCAATCAATGTTTTGTTTCCAATCAGGGTAGGGCCACTGAATGCCCATTTTCCTTTGGATCCGGGACCAAAGATCTTTAGAGAATGAACAGGAAAGTAAGAGATGTTCGTGATTTTCATCAGCCGAGTCACACAAGATGCATTTAGAAGAGAGATTGGGAACCCCATGGAGGCGATCATTGGTACTTAGCCTACCTTTAATGGCCAACCAAAGTGTGAAGGCATGAGCAGGAATATGGAAGGGACATTAAACTAGATTAGTCCATGTTAAAGTCGGCTTATGAGGATGGATAAGAAAGTAAGCAGATTTAGATGAAAATTTACCATCAGCATTATCATCCCATCTCACTGAGCCAGATCTATTGGCGTTGGGAGGATAAGTGGGCATTTTCTCTACAAGACAGGAGATTTCGTGATCATATCGATTTGGCCAAACCCATTGGTTGTTTCTGATAATCGTATGAACTTTTGCATCCCATGGTAGCCCCGAGACCAAACGAGTACGATTAGAACTAATGATACTTAGTGGCCAACAAATCCCATCCACAACTTGGCCTCAGACAAAACCGAGCAAATCAGCTACATCATCAGCTATAGCAGAAAACACAGTAAGTCACTCACACCAGCTCCATCCACAGATGCCACAAGTAGCTTACTGGATCACGCCAACCAGCCTTCCACGCCAAAATGCCTATAGCAGTGTTCCCAATACACAGAGAACCAGCATCATAGCACGCAAGAACTGATGAGGCTCCACTTCACACTGCATAATGCAACACCTATAGACTGCTTCTGCCATCACCTGTAAGAGAAACTAATTACTCCCTACATCAACACATCAGTACCAGCGCACTGCCACATCGGTGAGATCAGCAGCTTTTTTTTTTGGGTAAGTAAGAATTTTGGATTAATGGGAGAAGAAATTACAATATTTATGTTTTATCTCCAAATATTTCGACTTGGAGATAAAACATAAACCGCTGGGGCATACCCCGAGCAACTAGTACATCCAAAGGTGCAAAAAAACCTCCAAGAGGCAGCGTACTACAAAACCAATATAAAATGAAAAATAATTACAACACAACGCAGAGGGAAAGTGCAACTTTCTGTTCCCCTGCAAACCGAGCGAAAACAGCAAAAAACAATCTAGCATCAGCAATGAAAAACCCAAATTCCAGATCCGCACAACAGTGAGAGCTTCAGGCAGACTGGAGACCCAACTGTTAGATCTACAGCTCTGATCATTCCTCACGCCAAACCAGGCAGACAGCAGCACTCCATGCATCAAACTAGACCAGCACCTCATCAGCATCACGCATCCCCCGAGAGCCGAGAGCAACTCCAGCACACTCATCCAGCTAGGGGAAGAAACACCCAGAATATTTCAGTATTTGCAGGTCACTGCAGCAGGAAGGACAGCGCTGCATCAAACCACATTTCCAGCAATGGCCACAGCTGGGTCAGATGCCAGCACCATGGTGGGAACAGATGTACACGGGTATCAGCAAGCCACATTTCCAGCGGCAGCACCCAAAGTAGTACCGTCGCCAACCATAGCATCAGCAGCAATAGTCCAACACATGAAGGACCAAACACCCTGGACAGCCCACTGCCAATACCAGCACGTTCCGGACAGCATGTCATCATGAGAGAGCAAGCAGGACAGCATCTTCATTTACTTCGGAGCAAACAGAAGCAGCCGCACCCACCCGTATAACAATCAGCCTATCGGCCGTGTTCAAGGCCAACAGAGTGTGTTAAGGGTAAGCTTTATAGTAGTGACTGGCCCCACCTCACTAAGGCCCCATAACCTGAGAAACCCCTTGCGGGATTTTGGGAGGCACAAGATACCACTTTGGTGCTTCCGCGAGGGATCGAACACAGGTGGGGGAGGCACACTTCCGTGTGTTTAACCACCAGACAATGCCGCCGGCGGTGAGATCAGAAGCAAACGCCTCGAGTGCTACAACGGTGATAATTCAGCTCACGGTCGCTCTAAGAGCAATGACACTAACCAGCATCATGTCAAAACCCGAGACATCAATAGAACAAGATTCAAAACCTCATGCCGAGACTACATCCGAGCTCATAAAAACAAGGATCAAAGCCAGCTGGACTATAATATCACACCAGACATCAATACTCTGCTGAAACCCAATAGCAGATCGTAACAACAAATGCCAGCGAGGACATCAATCACCACAATTCAGCAACCCAGCCTTCTTCTACAAGCAGTTCAAAGATCGAGACTTAGATCAAGCAAATAACCGAGTTAATCCAAAGAAGACAACCAATTTTCACCAGTGTCACCCACTGAGGCTTCACCAGGCATATTCAATAGAGATAAGGGGCAGTAGTACTAGGGAGCATAACCCAGTTAATCAAGCATCAGAATTTTTTTTTTACTTACCAAAAAAAATACACCACAGCACATTCAACAGAACAAGATAACAGTGAGATTTTGGTTCCCCCATTTTTTTTTTTTTTTGGAGGAGGGGCAATGATTTTTTTTTTTTTTTTTAAGAGGGGATGGAGGAGGAGGTTCAGCAGAGAACCAGCAACGCCAGCCTAACAGGCCATCCGGCACACCCATTTTTTTTTTGGTAAGTAAGTAATGAAATTAAATAAATTTTTTTGTTAAGTAATTAATTGCATTAAAATTTAAATAAAATGTACAATCAGCTATATTATTTACCAAGTGTTTTGTCGACTTGAAAAAAGACACATAGAATCAGGGAGTCCCCTAAACCATGACAAAAGTCATTAAAAACAATATTACAATATCAAAATCAGCATAGGAAACGCAAAACCAACTCAGCATTTGAATCGCACTCTGAAAACAGCAATTGAAGTACCAGACGAGAGTGGCAATCTCAATTCAACTCCGTCCCACACACAAGGCCGCTCTAGCCTTAAAATGGAACAAGGCCACTCTGTCCTTTAAGCGGACAAAGGAACTCTGGATATATCAATATAGCCACTCCGTCCAAAATGAGCAAAAACACTCTAGCCTCCCAGAAACACAAGGCCTCTATGGGAACCACCTTGTACTCACAAAAGAAATATATATATATATATAAATTTTTTTTTTCATCCGCAAAGCCAACATCGGATTCAAAACCTAACAAATGCACTCCGTCCTTTAAGAACACTCTAGCCTTTAAGAGGACACTCCGGCCTTTAAGAGGACAAAACCACTCCGTCCAAATGCACTCCGGATATAAGAACTTCGGATAAAAGAACAAAGCCACTCCGTCCAAGGAAAAAACAATCCAGACTCCGGATTCATCAAACGCCTGGCCACTCCGGACATAGAGCGATAAAGGCCACTCCTGTCTTTAAGAGGACAAAAAGGCAGCCAAGATATCAAATGCACTCCGGACAAAGCCACTCCGTCCAAGATGAGTATAAATCGCTTGTGATGTTTGGCTTCCGGAGTGGCTCTTGTGCGCTTCTTCTTCGGAGTTCTTGAGACCTCCTGCTGCTTTCCTTTTGGAAAAAAAAAAATACTCACTCCCTAGTTTAAGATTCCAGAGTGCTTTATCTGCACTACGGAATTCGGAGTGCTTTTCTGTTCTGATTCGCTGGTTTCACCGGAGCTTCAGTGAACTCCGGTTCTCGGAGTGCGTTTTCTCTGGTTCTCCGGAACCGGAGTGGTGCTTTGCTCGACTGGATTGTCCCTTGAACCTGTCGCTTCCCACAAAAAAAAAAAAGTGTAATTTCCTGGCCTTTGCTTCCGGAGGGCCTTGTGCGCACTCTGGGCTCCGGAGTGTTTCCTCCCTTTTGTTTCGCTTCTTTTGACGAAGCTTTTGAGAACTTCAGATTCCGAGCGCTTTTCATGCTGGCATTTTGGAATCCGGAGTGGTGATCTGAATCTGTTTGATGGTCCTCTCCAGATGATTGGAGCAAAAAAAAAGAAAACGGGGGGGGTTTGTCTTTTTATTGTTTTTAGGCGGTTTACACCGCCTCTTTTTGGCGGAGTTCCTCTCTTGTTTCTCTCGGTGCATCAATACAGGAGAGCTTCTTTCGATTTCTTGGTCAAGGTGTTGGCTTCTCACTGGAACACTGGATTTCTATCTTCTCCTTGGACGGAGTGCCTCAGCCGGAGTGTTTTTTCTGCTCTCTGGACGGAGTGCCTTAGCCGGAGTGATTTTCTGCTTTTGGACGGAGTGACTTCTCGTGGAACTCGTTGCGTGTGCTCCTTTGCTGGAGGTTATTCTTGTCTTCTAGGACGGAGGGGAATGGCAGTTCTGGAGTGTCTGATATGCCTAAATGGACGAAGTGTGGAGTGTTTTGCAGTCTCCGTGGATGGAAGGGTTTAGAGCTCTTGTTCCTCCACAGTCTGTATCTTTCTAAATGACTTGTGTCATGTGTTTAGGGGTTGCCCTAATTTCTAAGCTTCTTTTCCAAGTTGGAAATACACTTGGAAGGAATCATATTTCATTGTACATGTTATTTTAATTTTAATACAATTAATTACTTATAAAAAAAAAAGAGTATAAATCACTCCGGACATCAAGAAACAAATCCACCTTGAACACTCCAGCCTCCTAGAATCACAAGGCCACTCAAGGCCAAACTCCCATGAAACCAAAGCGACCTCGAGTCCAAAACAGTAATCTCAATGCCAATACGTTTTTTTTTTTTTGGTAAGTAAGTCTGTACTTTAGATTAATGGGAGAAAATTAACAAAAAAATATGTTATAACTCCAAGTTTTTTGACTTGGAGTTAGAACATAAAATGCTAGGGCATACCCCGAGCAACTAGTTCAACAGAGAATTCCTCAAAAAACTAAGAGGAACCATCTAAAAGAACAAAACCCAAAAGGTTATACTGTAAATATACATAAGTAAAAGCAAAAAAAATTACCCCCACGAAGACCAGGACATCAACACCCGATCATCCCGCGGCAATTTACTATATCACACCGGGACTACCGACAGCCCAAAGTACCCTAGTACTCTAGCAGCAGGGAGCTCAAGGCAGCTGCAAACACATTTCATCAGCACACACCAGGAGTTACAATCTCTTCAAAGAACAAAGCGCAACAATAAATCCAAGTTAAATTTCATATCCAAAAGCGCCTTAAGCATTTTCCACCACCGCAGCAAGCTTCGGACCATCAATATCAACTAGAATTCCGTTCAAAACAGCCGCAATCGAACTCCTAAAAATTGATCTAGCACTCTCTGCCTCCACATTCCACGAGTTGATCCAGCACACAGGCTGCAAAGATAGAGCAACGGCAGCCTTCAGCTCCAAAGACGGAAGGGAAGCATGCGAAGCATCCAGCCAATCTGGGCAAAGGATGAACCTAAGCCTCACGGTTGGCACCAAAGAACAGCGATCCACAGAGCAGCCATCAACGGGAAGGCGCAGATTACAAGATTGACTTGAAAACATGCAAATCATCATCTACCAATTCCATCGGGGCAAAATAAAAGCAGCCACTTCCTCACATAATTATAGCTTCAAGATTGGGAGACAGCCCAGCATCACATTGCTCTCAAAAAAAACTCAAGCCAACTCGCAGAAGAGGCTCATCATCATCAACCTACTACTAGACAGACCGGTAGGCAATGTGCCTCTCCTTCAAGAACCGAGCTACAAGCCTTTAGGTAGCATCCACACCAGAATTCTGCACCTTCAAGTAACGGCCAGAACAAGCATGTTCAATCCCCACCGGCTATATTGGACCCGAGCAAGAAACCAAACCTCTACAACTAATAGAAGATTCCAACCAAGAGCGTAAACTCGTTACAAACGTCGCTCGAAAAAGCAAGCAATCGACCTTGAATTGGTAAATGCACCATCACATGTAACACTCATCCAGCTCAAAAACATGGGCTCCCAATATCCAATCTCTGCACATCCATCCACAAAGACAGCAAAGAGGAACACCGCCAATATCAGCAATTTCCTAAAGGGCTACACCCCATACTTCAAAGATCAAGGAGTTTACACCAGCCTCATCACCAGAACCCCAAACACCATCGAATGTCTCCAGCAGCAGCAGAAAGCATCGTGGATCGTGATCATTGCAAGGTAATCATGAAGACGCTTTACACACCGCCTCATTGCTTCAGAATAAGCACACCACATACCATGCCAATTTGACTATCAGGACCATCAAGTCATTCCTCAACCGCCACCGGTGTCATTGATTTCCATGAAAAGCCATAGTCAACAATAGGGCAGCAGAGCAAAATTGCCCAACAAGAGACTCAAGATGACTTTCCACGGGCGGTGTTCACAATAAAACAGAACATCCCATTACCATGGCGTTAAGATCCAGCCAAAAAAGCTAATATCAGCACCAAGACCCACATAGATCAACCATGATGAACCGGCCGCATAAACACATCCCCTACACAACACCACAATGCAGCGAATCAACCACATAAAGCGACCAGGCATACGAAACCTTCAACGGTTTCAAACCTAGGTCCCATTCAAAAGCACCAAGGCATCGGGTCATCCCCACATCAAGATCAAGTACCGCATGCCGTATACCACCTACAAAGATCGGCGCCCCGGTTCATGGACAAGAAATTCAGCATTTTAGCATCCGTGAGCCACTCAATGCATTCAACCCAACACCCTACCAATTCATCGAAAGAGGGCCAGGCCATCCAAGCGAGATAAAGCATGATTACAAGATAGAAGATTATAGAAGATCGGCGAGAGAGCCGAGATATCAAAGGGTGTAGAAGCAAACATACTTTTTTTTTTTTTTTTTTTTTGGGGGGGGGGTGGGATAACCACAGATACTCGAGCTACGCACGCAGCCCAAGTATCAGAAAAAACATAATAACAAAACAAGCATAACAAAACAAAACCGGGAGCCTCGCCCAAATGGAAGCAAGTCAGACCGTGGAACGAGGAGAACGGGTAACCGATAACTCAAGCCCAGGAAAACACCAGCCTGACAGCAAGGCATGCAGCAAGTCAAACCCCCTTTTTTTTTTTATATACCCCACCGGATTCGAGTCGGCCAATAACCATCCCTCTTGGAAGTCGAGATGGTCATTAATTTAATCCTCACAACATCAATCACCGAAGAGAAAATGCGAGATATGTCCTGGGGGGGGGAGATTTTTGGAAAATTTGATTATTGCGTTCCCTCCATATGAAATAAACCGTGGCGGCCAAGGACAAGCGCTTAGAGACAGCCAAAAGGCTACTCCCTTTCCAAACGGATGCAGCCCAAGAAATGTTTTGATACCACTCAGGATGGGGCCAATGGATACAAGAGTGTCTTTGAACATTATTCCATAACGCTCTGGAAAAAGGGCAGGAGAAGAAGAGATGCTCAATGTTTTTATTTCCTGTATTGCATAGAATGCATTTGGGGGAAATGTTGGGAATATAGTGGAGACGGTCAATGGTATTCAATCGTTTCCTAATGGCGAGCCAAAGGGTAAATGCGTGGGAAGGGATATGGGAAGGTCCCCACACCAAATGAGCCCATGTGACCTTGGGATTGGGAGGGTGGATGAGAGAGTATGCGGATTTAGTCGAGAATTTGCCATTGAAAGACCCATCCCATCTCAAAGAGTCTTTTTGGTTGCTACGGGGAGGGTTAGTTGGCATATTCATAGCAAGGTGGGAAACCTCAGTGTCAAAGGGGTTTGGCCAATGCCATTTGTTGTCTCTGATTATAGCATCGACCTTCATATCCCAATGCAAACCCGTTACAAGGCGAGTACGGTCGGTGCTTACCTCACTTAGAGGCCCAAGGGGATGCTAGTTATCATGCCATAGGAAGGAGTCAGAACCATCCCCAATGACCTTTACAAAGTAAGCGCGCATAAAAGAGCGAAGTTTCATAATTTTATGCCAGCTCCAAGGGGCCGATGCCGGGACTTTAATGGTCCAAATGCACCTGTCTTTGATTCTGTTCTTGTAGATCCATAAAGACCAAGCAGAGTTCGGGTCTCTAGTGAGGAGACGCCACAGGAATTTGCAATTAAGAGCCTTGTTTTGGTCAATCAAGTTCTTGATGCCCAAACCGCCCTCATCCTTAGGATAGCAAATATCATGCCAAGCCACTTTAGCATTGGCTCTACCTTCAGAAGAACCGTTCCAAAGGAAACGGCGAAGGATGCATTCAATATCTTTGAGGATGGATTTTGGTAAGATAAAAATAGAAGCCCAATAAAGGTGGATAGATGAGAGGATAGAGGCAACAAGCTGCAGTCGACCACCAAAAGAGAGCCATCTATTCCTCCACGATTTAATCCTCTTAGTGATTCTATCGGTGATGATTTGCAATCCGAGACCGAAAGCCCGGTGGTAATCAAGGGGACCCCTGTATCTCGATGGGGAGTTTGCCCACTTTAAAGCCCATTCTATCGGCGATCTCCCGGTGAAGAGAGGGGTCCTTTGAACAAATGAAAATCTCACTCTTATTTGGGTTGGCGGAGAGGCTCAAAAACAGCTTGGAATTCATCAAGGCAGTCTTTAAGAATCGAGATGGACTTGGTGTCGCATGGGAGAAGAGGAGGAGGTCGTCGGCAAAGGCAAGCATAACAGTTTGAGTTTCTGCACATTTCCAATGGAATATGAAATTGTTATCCCGTCTGGCCTTGACTTCAATAATTCCGTTAAGAACCTCCATCACAAGGACAAATAAATAAGGGGAGAGTGGATCCCCTTGGCGGAGGCCATTACCTCCTTTGAAGAAGCCGACCACGTCCCCATTGATATTGAGAGAATACGTCAGGGTCGTAATGCATTGTTCAATCCAATTGACCAATTGTGGCGGAAAATTCATGAGGGTCAAAGTATTAATGATAAAATCCCAATAGACAGAGTCGTAGGCTTTCTTAAGGTCAACCTTTTTTTTTGGTAAGTAAGTGTGTATTTTGGATTTAAGGGAGAAATAAATTTACAAAACTATGTAATAACTCCAAGTTTTTGACATGGAGTTAAAACATAAAAAGCTGGGGCATACCCCGAGCAGCTAGTACATCATAGGATATAACAAAAAACCTCTAAGAGGAAAATCTGAAAGATCGAAGAAGATCATAGTCACTTTACAAAAGCAAAAATAAATGCACCCCAAGAACTCTAGTAGCTGGTACACCCAAAGAGGCATTCCACTTTAACACAAAGACCACCTCATGGATGCCGAACTTCAACAGCTGACCCTCCACTTTATGCGCAGATCGCGGAAGGAGCATCACTTCATGCCAGCGAAGCCATATATCACCACAAGGTGAAAGAAAGTCTGAAAACCAGGCGCAATATCTCCAATACCAAGTTCCATCGCAATCCGCATCTAAACACTACACCTGTGCATACACACCGGTACACACCCGGTAAGTACATCAGCATCCTTCCGACACAAGCAAAGATAGAGCACCGCCCACCAAAGAAGAAACCAAGTTAACCACACGCACACACATCAGTTCCAATCAAGGAAGAGTGGGCTGTCCTCAAAGACGCATCGACATGCCAAACCGCCGATAACATATCAAGGTGGCAAAGAAGCTGACTCCAAACCTATCTCACCTAGACGAAAATTTAACAACCAAAATGTACCACGGCCGGCCTACTCCGCCCTCATCCGAAGGGTCCCAATCCATAAGCACACGGGCTCCCCAACCCAATAAACAAATGGAACACCAGCCGAGAACAATCAAAGCATCAAGAGAGTACATCGGCCGCATCAATTTATTCAAGAAGAGACAAAGAGCCCACAAAATACTTCAATCAACTCAGAGGACTAAAATTTATATCAATAGTAGTCCAGATTAGCATCAAGACATCAACAAATGCGAGATCAACGGCGGAGGCGCGCATCAAACCACCACAACTTTGCCGTTAAACAAAGAAATCATCAATCCACCCAAGACCCCGAAAAACAGAGTCCATCCGAGCTGGATTCAGCAATAACAGCAGCATTCCGTGTAATAAAACACTGCTTGCAGTTTTCAGCGCCAAACCAAGAGGGCTTGGCACATACAACACCTGCAGTACAACAAGATAGCCCAACTCTACCAAGCATTCCAACCATTCAGAATTCCAATGCTCCAGAGCGAGCAATAGAATCACTCTATTAGCAGTCCATGGATCGGTGTTTCAAAGAACAAACCGGTAAGAAGCAGAGAGAGCTACCCGAACCAAGCTCCAACGGATACACCAATCTCCATATCAAGAAAGACCCCTCACAGAAGGCCAACACAAGAAGAAATTCATCCTACACAAGCCAATAATCAAAATGCAACTCAACCATATGGCGCGCATTCTAAAACCCCATCTGGAGTATCAACAGCGAGGTCAATTGCAGGTAGGTAGACCCGCAGGCTTCTACAACAGCCGGCCCAAAGAGACCACCGCCTGTGATTCCAAGCAAAGGCATCAAACATCCCAAGCACAATAACAAGGACATCATAAGTGGGCAAAAACAAGATGTCGGTGGCCAATATCCACACCCGGAATGGGTAAAGACAAAACCCATCCGGACCATTGCTCCAGTGGACAAAGACCATCGGGAACTACCGATCAAAAACCATCATCACAAGGATCGGCTTCATACAACATTGCTGTCAACCAAAAGCACGATTATTGATCCCTACGAAGAATAAAATAATTCTATTTCCAAGAAAAGACATCCAGCAGAGAACATAGATTCCGTAAGGAGCCTACTTCAAAAGCCTGTCGAGAGACAGCAAAATTTACATCCAAATCAACATCATAGTGGCAAAGCTCCCTGAGAAGCCTTTGATTTTTGGGGTTTTTCTTTTTCCGTGATTTTGATGGCATCCAATCTTTACATTCCGGATCCATCGCCTCATCAACACATAGAGATTTCTCCGTGGAGAACACAGAAGCCCGCCCCCAGAAATTTCAAAGGAGAAGAACCACGAGTTTTGTAGACACCAAATCGAAATGATTCGCGTAATCAAGGCCATATTTTTTTGGTTATACGTTTGATAGAGCTAGGAGTACTATCGCTATCTCGCATCACATCCATGGCTGCACCGTATGGGGAGCGCATCGGGAGGGCTAACCATACGATCGGTGGCATTTGAGAGACATAACGAGCGGCCGGGCGCTAGAGACAACAAAAGGAGAAGCAGCCATATCGCCACCTCATTATCCTGGGACGGAAGAAATGACAGAGCAGAGTCATTCACCGAGTTGAGAACAGCCATATGGCCCTCATTATAGGGCAACTTTGGCAGCTCCACCAGCTGGAACTGAATCCAAATCAGTCACAACATCATCCGAAGAGGTAAGGTATGACACGGAGGAACCAGCCCCGAGCCCATGCAACAGCCTCACGGACCCCATCGGGGATCAAATTATAAGACAGTGGGCATAGTCATCGGCCACCAAATCCACGGATTCCGAGGCCAGCCAGTAACCAATCAACCTTCATAGTACATCTAGGCGGGTCAACCTCAAGATGATACTCAGGCAAGAGCTCCCGAGCTAAGAGGATATTATCACTAATCCGCCCCTCCACAAAAGCCGTTTGGCAGCGGTCGACAAGGTGGGGCAGAGTGCTTTTGATTCGTTAGCAAGGATTTTAGATATCACCTTATAGATGACGTTACGGCCACGATATCGGGCGAAAATCGGTGACAGGAGCGGGGACTGGACCTTAGGGATAAGGCTGATCAACGTGGAATTCAGCTGTTTAAGGAGCTTCCCATGCTTAAAAAAGTCATGGATAGCTTCACAAACAGTACGCCCGGTGATCTCCCACGAATCCTTAAGGAATTTTGAGGTGAAGCCATCAGGACCGGACGCTCTGTCGTCAACAATGGAGAAAATCGCTGAGCGAATTTCCTCCTCACTGACTGGCCTAACAAGGGAGCCAGTTTGTGAATCAGGTACAGAATGAAGAATGAATGGGCGGATCCGATTAGCCTCCACCGTCCCGTGAGAACGACCAGCACCCAGGGCATTTTTTAAGTGGCCCTCAATAAGATTGTAGAGATCCTCGGTCCCTTTGGTAGGGTTGCCAGACTCATCAAGAAGGGAAGAAATCCGATTCCGATTAAGATTCCCACTAACAGATTTAAAGAAGAGTTTAGTGCATTGGTCCCCCTCTTTGAGCCATTTGATCTTGGCTTTTTGGTGGAGGAAATCCGCCTCCATCGCTAAGGCTGACTAATACTCAGCCTTTCGATGGTGTTCAGTGTCATACGTCCCAGAGAGAGGGGGGGCTTAGATTGGATCTCCTCAAGGCATTTACGGGCACGCAGAACCTCTTCATGAACGTTTCCATTTTGTGCATTGAGGTTTTTAAGCGCACACTTCACCTTTTTGAGAGAGAAAACCAGCCTAAACATCGGAGTACCAGAACACTCCGACTCCCAAGCTTCTTTAACCAGCGGAAGGAAGTTTGGGGATTTAGTGAGAAAGTTATTAAATCTAAAGATCCCATGGTTACGGGCAGCCCATTGACCCCACTGGAAGAAGAATGCAAGGAGTGATCGATAAACCGGGCAGGTGGAAAGACAGCTTTAGATCTTCTAAAGAGATCAAGCCATTGTCCATTTGCGACCACTCTATCCAGCTTTCTCAAGATACGAGTGTTGTGGTCGCGCCGATCGTTCTGTGTGGCTGGCCTCGTGGCGAGAGATCATCAGTCGCGATCCCTAAGGCACTCGTTAAGACGGTGGAACTTTTAGAGTGCCAGAGCCGCCAAGTGCCTCATTCGCCGAGTGAATAGCATTGAAATCACCCGAGACAGCCCAAGGGATGTCCCCGAGAGGCCCGAGTGCCTTCTAAGGCTCTACCAAAGGAGCTTTGATGACTGTCTAAGTTAGCACCATAGACAAAAGACAGAAGGCGGTGAGAGTTATCATCAAGGAAGTTCACCTCGGTATGAATAACTTTGGTCTTCCTTAGCGATAATTTTGACATTCACCTTCTTAGAGTCCCACCCAACCCATATCCTCCCGACAGAGGAAATGGAATAGTTCATGGCCCAAATCCAACTAGGATTAATCCAGCCCAAACGGAGGCCGCATTTTTTTCAGCTACTTTAGTTTCAACGGACCAATGATGGAACACGCTTGGGACTCGATGAGGTTGCGGACTTCATGGGCCTTCACAACCCCATTGAGTCCCCTCACATTCCAGCAAGTGATGTTATTCATGGGAGACCGACGGAGGGGGGGCCGCTCTTTAGGTCCCCTTGCATTTCTAATCTTCTTTGAAGATTTACGTCTTCTACTCTTAGTCACAACCTCAAAGCGACGAGAGTCGGACATGTCAAGAAAGTGTAAAATCTAAAGAGTCATTTGGATTATCAATTAGGGACTCGGCCGGGCAGTCCTCATTTCCTAACATCGCCAATGGTTGAGGACCGGAGAGGTCACCACTGGGACTCATCATTGGAACAATCGATCCAATACACAGGTGACCAACTCGGGGCTAGGAGGGACTTAGTCTCAGACTCAGGCCCAACAGGAGCCGTTTCCTCAACATAGCCCTTTGAGAGAAGGGCCTGTTTATTTCGAGGGGGAAGGATTGAGCTAGGATCACTGTGGGGAGAGACCATGGGGTCATCTCTCGGATGAATTGGTGAGGATTGAGACTCGAGACACCAACCGGCCTTCCGGGGAGGGCCACCGAAGAACACTAAAGGTATTGGCTGAAGATATCTTCGTCTCGAGCGGAGATACCCAAGGGAGAGGCGACTTTTTTGCGGGGAGAACGCCCAGGGGAGGCGTGTGCATTGGTAGTCCCAGGAGATTACGCTTCTTAGGGACCCAAGTAGTCGTGGTAAGTGGGCCCTTACTCTCATTCTTTCTAGAGGCGGCATTCCGTACCGGTTTCTGTTGGTACTCGATCTTAATCTCCCTAAGATGGTCGTCAGAAAGGCCCCTAGTGCGGATTGTTACATATTCCGGCCGGGGGGCATCAGCTCCCATTTCGACACAAACTCCGCAAAGCCCAAACGCTCAAACTTTTCCGTGATTGGGTCTAACGTGAGGGTATCCCAATCGCGCATCGCAATCCAGCATAAACCTAAAGGGGTCCAGTATTCAATAGGAATCCCGGACATGGTGATCCAAGCTGGGAAAACTTTGTGTTCTTCACGGGAAAGCTCCATACCCGGTTTCCATAGCTTAAGAAAAAGAGTATGACCGGCAATAGTCCACGGGCCACTGTTTATACATTTCTCAAGCATTGCACTAGAAGAAAATCGAAAGAAAAAGAAGCCCGATTCATTCCCTGCTACATGTTGTAGCTCGAATCGTCTCTAGATTTTTCTAATAATATTATTAACAACATTAAAGTGAACTAGATTGCCATCAAAGTAACCCACGAGAGTGGTTCCCGCAGGTCCTCGCCTGTTGAAGGAATTCCAGAGGGGGACAAAATGATATTTTTGTAAAGAAGGGAGAGCTAGGGGGAAGTATTTAAGGTGAGATTTACCTCCAAAAGCCCTTTTTCAACGACAGCTGCCCATGAGGCATTTCTCTGGATGGCGCCGGACCATTTGAGGCGGGGTCTATCATCAAAGCCGGGCACAGATTGGCCATGGAGATCTTGATGTTCGGACCTTAAGGTCTTAGAAGGGCAATGCTCAATCTCAGCCAAAGGATGCAGCGAGAGGGGCATCCGTGTCGGAACCTAGGGTGTGATCGGGGAGTGATTGGCCTCCCGGTGGAGACCCCGCCAAGGTGAGAGGAGGCCCAACCTGAAATTCCGAAGCTCGAGCATTCGGCACCGACATGTGGCTCGGGACGCCACCATAGGAACCACCAAGGACGGCCCTGCCTCTGAGAGGACAACAGACCCATAATGAACGCCAATGAAACCAGGGACCTCCACCGAATCGGGCGCATCCGGAAGAAAGGGAGGAGGAAATGGGGAGGCAGGGGGCCCAAACATGGAGGTGCGGCAATGGCTCGGACGGCAACCCCTTTGGACAGCCGAAAGGGGGGGGAAATCGCGGTCGGCTGGAGGAGAGGAGGAGAGTAATGACGAGGTGGGAGAGGACGCAGCGAGCGATGGCCAGGGGGTGGCTGGGCGAGGGAGGGAAGGGGGGATGCGGCCGAACGATTAGGGAGGGGAGAAGCGGGGGTGGGAGGGAGGGAAGGTTTTTTCGGGAGACGAGCAAGGGCTGGCGTCCGGGCGCCATGGGCGCCGGCGAGGAAGAAAAGGGGCGAGGCAGACGGGATTCAAAATCGAAGGAGAAGGAGATTGAGCCTCCCTCGATGACTCTATCATCAAAAAAAGCAAAGGAACCCAAAAAGAAAAAAAACACCCCCCCTCTCTCCCATGATTAGTATCGCGTGTTGGAATATCTGTGGATTTAATGGGGCACTCAAAACCCATGAAGACAAGAACGTCATTCGGTCGTCCCGCTGCTCTGTTTTTGGCCTTGTTGAGACTCGGGTCAAGGAGATTAAGGCATCTTTCATTTCAAACAAGCTGATGCCGTCCTGGAAGTGGGTGATGAATTACTCTGAGTGCCCTTCTGGCCATATTTGGATTGGCTGGGATGATAACAATGTTGACTTAAGCATTTTATTTAAATCTGACCAATTCATTCATTGTAAGATCATCAATAGGATTGACGGCTCATCCGTCCTCACTTCCTTCATTTGCGCCTCCAACTCTGAGTTTGCTCGGAGATCTCTCTGGGACAACTTGCGTGCCATTCATCACCGCTCATCTAGTGTCCCTTGGGCTGTGTTGGGCGACTTTAATGCCATTAGAGCGCCTTCCGAGAACCTAGGTGATTGCTGGCATGGCAACAGCGCTAAGGACCTTGATAGGTGCCTCATCGATTGTGATCTCCATGACCTGTGCTTTGATGGTGCTTTTTTCACTTGGAATGATGGCCGCGATCCGGGATCCTGCATCTTCCGCAAGCTTGATAGAGTTGTTGTCAATGGTCCTTGGTTGGCGGAGCTCCGCTACATTGCCTCTTTCCCTCCGCCCCGCCTTTCGGATCATTCTCCTTGTTTGCTGAACCCCATCTCCTCGAGGCCCAAAAAAGCGGGCTGCTTTCGATTCAACAATTTTCTCACCCAGCATCCTTGCTTCGTCTCCACAGTTCAACAATGTTGGGCTAGCAATATTCTAGGGGTCCCCATGTTTCGAGTTGTCTCTAAGCTAAGGCTCTTAAAAGAAAGGCTTAAAGACATCAATCGCAACATGGGTGATGTCTCTGAAGGTGTCTCTCGTACACGACAGGCCCTTGAGGACTTTCAAAGGAATGGACCGTCCATTATCCCTCTAATCGGGGTTAATGTTGAGGAGACTCTTCTTGCTGACTACCGTAGAGCGTTGAGGGTTGAGCTTGACCTCCTTCAGCAGAAGGCGAAAATCCGTTGGATCAGGAACGGTGATCAATGCACGAAATACTTTTTCTAATCAATTGCTGCCAATCGTAATAAAAATTGGATCCTCTCCTTATCCAAAGAGGATGGATCGCCTACGAGTAGCCTGGACGAAGTTCAACATCTTTTCATCAATCACTTCTCTCATCTTTTGGGCTCCGGCCGAAGTGGGCCGTTCCCAAAGGAGCGGCTCCGTCCTTTCATCTTACACTCCGTCCCTGCTGGAATTCGTCAGGAGATCTGCAATCCATTCTCTGATGAGGAGGTCTGGATGGCGCTTTTCTCCATTGATGATAACAAAACTCCTCGGCCGGACGGATATTCTGCCAAATTCTTCAAAGAAGCCTGGAACATCATTGGCCCCTCCATTATCGAAGCCATTCTTGACTTCTTTCAGCATGGGAAGTTATTAAAATAAATTAATGCGACCTTGTTATGCTTAATCCTAAAAATCAAATCCCCCTCAAAGGTCTCTGATTTCCGCGCCATCGCCTGTTGCAATGTACTTTATAAGATCATCTCCAAGCTCATTGTCAACCGCATTAAACCCTCTCTTCCTTTCCTGGTTGCAAAGGGGCAGACTGCTTTTGTTCCTGGCCGGTGCAGTGGAGTAACATTCTTCTTGCACAGGAGCTTCTCCATAAATACCACCTGAACAAGGGTGTCCCCCGGTGTGCTATTAAAGTGGATTTGATGAAGGCTTATGACTCTATTCATTGGGATTTCATCTTAGCGGTTCTTGAGCTGATGGATTTCCCTCCGCTCATGATCAAATGGATTAGTCAATGCATTTTCACTACATCTTATTCGTTAAGCCTTAATGGTGAATCGTTGGGCTTTTTTCGTGGTGCTAAAGGACTAAGACAGGGGGACCCGCTCTCTCCCTATCTTTTCGTCCTGGGGATGGAAGTCCTAAATGGCATTCTTGATAGAATGACTCAGGCTAATCCGGATTTTCAGTTCCACTGGAAATGTGCGGATACTAGAACCGTGATGCTTGGCTTTGCGGATGATATTTAGCTTTTCTCTAAAGCTGATTGTAAATCCATTCAGGCCCTGCATGAGAGTCTCTTAATGTTCAGTTCTCTATCTGGGCTTACTCCTAACCCGGATAAGAGTGCGGTCTTTTGTTGCTCCACAAGCGAGACCACTAGAAGGGGCATTCTCAACATTCTCGGATTCGGTTTGGGTTCTCTCCCTGTCAAATATCTCGGAGTCCCCCTCATAACCACGAAGCTGTCAGCCTCGGATTGCAAACCACTTCTCGATAGAGTTGATCAACATATTTCTTCTTGGAAAAACCACTGGCTCTCCTTTGCGGGTAGGCTTCAATTGATTTCCTCTATACTTTCCACTATCCATCACTACTGGGCCTCCCTTTTCATTCTCCCAAAAGCCATTTTGAAGCGCATTGAAAAATCCATTCGATCTTTTCTTTGGCATGGATGCTCTGCTGGTCTCTCCTCCGCCAAGGTTGCCTGGACTGATGTGTGCTCCCCTAAAGAGGAAGGCGGCTTAGGAATAAAAAACCTGAGCACATCTAATAAAGCTCTCTTGGCCTGTCATTTCTGGAGGATTATCACTAAGGATCCGAACTCCATCTGGGCCACCTGGTGTCACGTCCACCGTATCAAAGACCGTTGCATTTGGACCATCAAAGTTCTTGATTCTGTCCCATGGAGCTGGAAAAAGTTAATGAAGCTTCGTGTTACCCTTCGTAATACGATCCGGTATCATATTGGTAACGGACGCGACACCTTTCTCTGGCTTGATTCTTGGCACCCGCTTGGTCCGCTTCATGAAAGATTTAATGAGAGAATCAGATGTATCACAGGCTTGCCTTTGGATGCCAAGGTCAAGGACATTATCAGGAATTGGGTGTGGAACTCGCCAAACCCCTTTGATATGGAGGTTGATAGGATTTTGAATAACATGCCTGCTTATCTCCCTGACCCTGCTCGCGATGATGTGGTGGTTTGGACTGCCAATCGCAGTGGGTTTTTCTCTTCAAAATCCGCCTTTGAGCTTTCCCGTGATCCGAAAGGTGTGGTGGAGTGGTTCAGCCTTGCATGGGGCCCCAAGTCAATCCCGGCTCATACATTTATTCTCTGGCTTGCGATTCGCCAGAGGCTTAGCACTCTCGATAGAATTGGCAATTATCTTCATATTCCTGCGTTATGTATACTCTGTTCCTCTGGAAGGGAGTGTCATGACCGCCTTTTCTTCAACTGCCCTTTCTCCTCGTCTGTTTGGAGGCAAATGCGCCACATAGCGGGGTGCAGATGGCCCCACACAAACTGGAACTCAAACATCTTGTGGGCTGCTAAACGTTGGAAGGGTAAAAATCTCAAAGCATTATCGTTTCGCCTCACCCTTGCTGCATCTGTCTGTTTTATCTGGAGAGAGAGGAACCATCATATGTTTAAGGATTCGAGGATTCTTAATGAAACCCAAATGGTTACCCGGATCTGCGGCAGTCCGGGGAAAATTGAGGCTTCCCACGGCGCTTTCTGCATGCGGGACAGTGCAGATTTTGGATAGGTGGAACATTCCTCGCTCTAACCCACATCCGGAGGCTGCCTTTGGTTTGGGTTGCTTTGGATCCGGGGTGACTTGCTTTTTGTCGATGGCAGCTGGATGATGAGGCTGGATTTGTGATCCTAGGTGCTGCCTGTGGTGATGCTGTGGCTCCGAATGGGTTCCGGCTGCTGGGTTTTGCGGATGAAGGCTCGGGCCAGGTGCTCCACTTGCGGGTGGTGTAACTTGTTTTTAATGCTCTCTAGGCGTGTTGCTACTCCCGAGATGAGGGAGTTGTTGCCGGTTTGAAGCCACTTTGATAACGGAATTGCTGCCCCGAAGGTGCTGAATCCCTGCGCTCTGTGTTGAGAAATGGTCTGCATGATCATCTTGGCTTTCGATCTACGATGATGGCTTGAGCGCCATCGGTTTGCTGAGCTACTTTTGTTAAGTAGCTGTTTTGCTTTTATTCAAATGTATTATTTGATTGCTTTCTTTTGTTTTGTCGACACATTGTACCAGTTGCTCGAGGTATACCCTAGTGCGTTATGTTTTTTTTCTCCAAGTCAAAACCCTTGGAGATAAAAACATTGAATCTGTAATTTTTCTCCCATTAATCCAAAATACTTTTTTTGGTAAGTATAATCCAAAATACTTACTTACCAAAAAAAAAAGGTAAAGATTCCTTTGGGATCAGCAGTCCATCTGCTTATATCTTTCCTATCTCGGTCAGGGTAGTAATCTGGCATGCTGCCAATAATCTGATCCACTTCCATATCATATGGGTTCGGCCACCTCCAATCTCCATTTACCACTATTGAAGCAACCTTTGTATCCAAAGGCAGCCCAGTCACAGACATCAACCTTGAGGAATATAAATGAGCAAGGGGGCCTTTCGGGTGCCAGTTATCTAGCCATAAAAAGGTATCAACCCCATTTCCTATCCGATATTTGATATAAGGCCGAATAGCATGTCAAAGTTTTAACATTTTCAGTTACTTCGGGCCAATTTCCTGCCTCAGGGATGATGGATTTGAGTTGATGGATTTGTTACTTCGGGCCTTGCTGCTGGCTCGTTGGCTGGTGAGCCCATGGTTATATGCTGGATGCGAGATGCAGTTGTCTGATGTATATGACATTGCATTTCCAGTTACTCTTTTGGCTTGAGCTGACGATTGTTAGGTTGATCTAGTCTACTGATCTTGTGCCTGATTTTTTTTGGATAGATCTCAATTTCTGTTGAGTCTGTCATTAGTTGTCCTCCTTGAGATCTTTTGTATTTTCTGATTTACCACTTGCTCGGGCATGACCTAGCGTTTATGTTTTATCTTCAAGTCAAAACACTTGGAGATAAAATATAGATTTTGTAATTTTTCTCCCTTTAATCCAAAATACTTACTTACCAAAAAAAAAAAAAGAAGTTTTAACATTTTCCACCAGCACTAGGAAGTGTTGGTTGGCATCTTAATGGTCCAAATACACCTATCCTTTAATCTATTCACATACATCCATGAGACCCAGATAGATTTGTGATCCTGTGTAATAATCTTCCATAAAAGATGAGAAATCAGGGCTTTGTTAGAGTTCTGCAGATTTTGAATGCCAAGGCCACCTTCAGATCGAGATTTGCGGACATGCTCCCACGCCACTTTAGCTGTTGTTCACCCAGTAATGGATCCGTGCCACAAGAAACGATGGATATAACCCTCCATGATTTTCATAATAGATTTGGGAATAATAAAAAGAGATGCCCAGTAGAGATGAATCGACGAAAGGATAGACCCAACCCACTCTCACTCTTAGGGTAGCACAATTCATCCCATGCTACCTTTGCAGTAAACTTTCCTTCAGAAGATCCAGACCAGAGGAATCGACGTATGATACAATCAATCGATTTGAGAATAGATTTGGGCAAGATGTAAATTGAGGCCCAGTGGAGATGAATGGAGGATAGAATAGATGCGACAAGTTGTAAACGGCCCCCAAATGATAGCCACCTATTCTTCCAGGACTGAATACGACGGGTAATGCGATCTATAAGAGAAGTACAATCATTGAAAAAGAGTCTAGCGGTAATCAATGGAACTCCCAAATAGCGGATTGGAAGATTGCCCATTTTGAAACCCAAAAGACCAACTATGTCTTGGTGGGTAGAATTGTCCTTTGCACAGATAAATACCTCACTTTTATTCCTATTTGCAGAGAGTCCCGAATACAGTTGGAACTCCTCAAGACATTCCTTAAGAATCCGAATTGAGGCAATATCGGCATGAGAAAAAAGAAGAAGGTCATTTGCAAAGGCAAGCATGATTGTTTGAGTCTCTTTGTATTTCCAATGAAATTTGAATTGATCGTTCCTCCTAGCCTTCACTTCAATGATACCATTTAGCCCCTCCATAACAAGTATAAATAAATATGGAGAGATAGGATCACCTTGGCGCTGGCCTTTGCCACTCTTGAAAAACCAGATTGCTTCTCCATTGATATTCATAGTGTACGAAGGAGTGGTAATACATTGCCTGATCCATTCAACCATTTGAGGAGGAAATTTCATAAGAGTCAGCATAGTGATAATGAAGTCCCAGTAAACGGAATCATTTGCTTTCATTAGATTGATCTTCATAGTACACCTCGGAGGATCATGGCCAATGTGATACTTATGTAGAAGTTCCTGAGCCAGAAGAATATTGTCACTAATTTGATGACCAGCAACAAAGGCCGTTTGGCACTTTCCAACAAGAGAGGGTAATGTCATCTTTAATCGGTTTGCAATGATCTTTGAGATGGCTTTGTAGATGACATTACAGCATGATATTGGTTGGTAGTCAGAAACTGTTCGCGGAGATGGCACCTTCGGGATAAGACTGATAATAGTTGTATTCAGCTGTTTAAGAAGTTTTTCGTGATTGAAAAAATCACAGATGGCTTCGCAAACAGATTGACCTACAACCGCCCATGAAGCCTTAAAGAATTTTGAAGAGAAACCATCCGGGCCTAGGGCTCTTTCATCTCCAATCGTGAATATCTTTTTTTTGGTAAGTAATTAATTGCATTAAAATTAAAATATTATGTACAATGAAATATGATTCTTTCCAAGTGTATTACCAACTTGGAAAAGAAGCATAGAAAATAGGGCAACCCCTAAACACATGACACAAGTCATTTAGAAAGATACAGACAGTGGAGGAACAAGAGCTCTAAACCCCTCCATCCACGGAGACTGCAAAACACTCCAGTCAAAGGTGAAAACGAAACCTGCACACTTCGTCCGTTTAGGCATATCGATCACTCCAGAACTGCCATTCCACTTCGTCCTAGGAGATAAGAATAACCTCCAGCAGAGAAGCACACGCAACGAGCTCCACAGAAGTCACTCCGTCCATAGAGCAGAAAATCACTCCGGCTGAGGCACTCCGTCCAGAGAGCAGAAATACACTCCAGCTGAGGCACTCCGTCCAAGGATAGGATAGAAATCCAGCGATCCAGTGGGGAATCAACACCTTGGCCAAGAATTCGAAAGAAACCCTCCTAAATTGTTGCACCGAGAGAAGCAAGAGAGGCACTCCGTCCAAAAGGAGGCAATGAAAGTAACCCTAAAACAGTAAAATGACAAACCCTTTTTTTTTTTTTTATCACCAATCCGTCCAAGCGAGAACCAGCAACGGATTCAGATCACCTCTCCGGATTCCGGAATGCCTGCGAGAAAAGCGCTCCGAAATCCGGAGTTCTCAAAAGCTCCGACAAAGGAAGCGAGACAAGAGGGAGGAAACACTCTGGAGTCCTGGAGCAAATGCCGGGAAACCAATCGTGAATATCGCTTTTCGAATCTCCTCCTCAGTAACTGGACCAATGAGTGTGCCAGTTTTTTTTTGATAAGTAAGTAATTGAATTAAAAAAAATAAATATTACAAAAAACGATGTACTAATTCCAAGTGTTTTGCCAACTTGGAATTAGGACAACGAGCTGGCTTTGGTCTATCTTTTTGCTTACCAAAAAAAAAAATATTTGCTTACCAAAAAAAAGACAACGAGCTGGGGCATTTTCTTTTTGGTAAGTAAGAATTTTGGATTAATGGGAGAAAAAATTACAAGATATATGTTTTATCTCCAAGTATTCAACTTAGAGGTAAACCATAAAGCGCTAGGGCATGCCCCAAGCTGGGGCATACCCCGAGCAGAACCATGTACATAAACATGAACCAAGTAAAAGAAGGAAGAAAGGACTAGATGAGCATCTTCTAAAACTGCCTCTAGCTCCCAGCTGACCTAGAAAAAATAACAAAAAAACACAGCATTTGAGCAAAAAATAAGAAAACAGGCAGTCACCCAACATCAGGTGACACCATATCAGCCCACTCCAAAGCAGCAACAGCAGGAGCTGCTACTCTTCTGCCACAGCAAGCCTCCGGAACAGTGTGCCAGTTAGACAGTCCGGAACAGTGTGATGGATGTAAGGCATCCGTCAGCGCAGGAAAGGTGGGCTTGATTTCAATAAACAGGGGTTTGTGACGAGGATTGGCACAATACCTCACCTAAAGGATTGAATTTTTTTTTGGGTAAGTAAGAAAAGTGCATTAAAATTAAAAGAAATACTTTTTTTTGGTAAGTACGTGATTTTGATTAATGGGAGAAAAAATTTACAAGTAATGATTTATCTCCAAGTGTTATTCCGACTTGGGGATAGACCATAGGCGCTAGGGCATGCCCCGAGTACTTTGATACAACGGATTAAACCAACAGAAAACAAAAAAAAGTTGGTATTCATGCTGCTGCTTTCCAGCACCATAACAGTAGGAAAACGGCATAAACCATTCTCACAGCATCAAAGGAGACTGTCAGTCACCTGCACCCTCAACAAACGGGACCTTCTGCACACCAACAACAGCAATGCTACAACCGGGAAGAGGCAGCCTGGAGAAAGCATACCGGCAAACCGGCAAAATTAGAAGGCTGGCCTTGGAGATTTGAAATCGCTGGCCATGGTGCACTTCAGCAGGAGACCAACCCAATCGCGCCATCAAACCGGCCATGAAGGAAACCAAAACCGATCTAGCCACATCAGCAAATGGAGCTGAAATCCAAACCGGGACAATAGAGGGCAGAAACTGGATTGCTCATTCCACGTTAGCAGTTTGGATTCCATTCAGGCAAATAAGCCAGTGCAAATCGGCTTTGCACAGCGAGAGAACGAATCCCTTTCCGGCATATGAGCCTATGCAAACCAGATAAAGTCATCCAGCAAAATCTCCAGCAAGACCCAGTTGCTTACATCTGCAGGCCTGAACAGAATCTAAACTTCAATCAAGATGCTGCCAGCAATCAGCAGATCTGCATCATCACAAGCAGCACACCCACCAACCTCAGGAGCCACCTCCCTCTAGCAACAGTAAGGAACCAAAACATCAAACGCAGCAGAGACTCTGCAATTCACGGTCCTCCAGAGGGAGCCCTCAGCTTCAGCAAAAAACAAGGTTAACCCATCACAAACAAAACACACTCCCGAACCAGCAGCTGCAGGTTTTCATCTTTGAGGAAACCGGGTTTTCTTGGGTGCAGAGTTACGCCTCCGAGCCATACGGTGCCACCCATTTATTGCCTGCTTAGCAAACAACTCATCTTCATTAAGAGCAGGGACCCCGTGATGGCAGCTGGAATAAGCATTAGAAGAGCCTAGCGTCCTGCCCTGCCCAGCAGCCCCATCCCCAGAGGGTGGCCCTTCTGGAGCACGGGCAGCCTGGGAGCAGCATGGCAGTTGTAGCTGAGTTGTAGAAGATCCTGTAACGCTGAGTTGTCTTTCGATTGGCCTGGCTGCTTTGCTTTAATTGAAAATGGATGTTTCCTGGTGTTGTTGTAGCTGCCTTTTTAATTGCTGCTGATGCTTGCTGTCCTCGAGCTGGTAGTTCAAGTTGCAACGAAAGGAGCTATCTACGCCAATTCCTTGAGATTCTTGTGAGCCTACTCAAGACCGGATGATGCCCGAGGTTCTTCCCTCTCCGTGCGAAGATCCCCAAGACCCTCATCCCGATGATCCTACTTCAACCCTTCCACGGAATTCAACATGCCCTTCCCCCTGGCGCCCGAGGAGGATCGGCTCCACAGGGGGCTTGATCTACAAAGCTAAGCCCCCTTGCCCCCGAATTGGTCAGCTGTGTATTGGATCAGATTGTTCCAATGATGAGTCCCCGCCGATGACCTGTCGGTTCGTCCGTTGGTGATGTTAGGAAATGAGGATTGCCCGGCCAGCCTCGACTTTCTAGCCCAAACGATTCTTTAGATTGTACTCTTGCTCCGACATGTCGACTCGGTCGCTATGAGTCGGTGACTAAGAGTAGAAGACGAAAATCTTCTAAGAAGTTTAGAAACGCACGAGGGCCTAAAGAGTGCCCCCCCTTCGCCGGTCTCTCATGAATAACATCGCATGCTGGAATGTGAGGGGCCTAATTGGGGTTGTGAAGGCCCATGAAGTCCGCAACCTCATCAGACTCCAAGCTTGTTCCATCATTGGCCTAGTGGAAACTAAAGTAGCTGAAAAAAACGCGGCCTCCGTTTCGAAGAGAATCAATCCTAATTGGCTCTGGGCCATGAACTACTCCATCTCCTCCGTCGGAAGGATATGGGTTGGGTGGGACTCTCAGAGGGTGGATGTCAAGATTATCTCTAAGGAAGACCAGGTTATTCATACCGAGGTGAAGTTCCTTGATGATAACTCTCACTGCCTTCTGTCCTTTGTCTATGGTGCTAATTTAGACAGTCAACGAAAGCTCCTTTGGCAAAGCCTTAGAAGGCATTCGGGCCTCTCAGGGGACATTCTCGGCGGTCTGGGGACTTTAATGTCTTTTGTTCGCTCAAGCAAATGAGGCTCTAGGTGGCGCCTGGCACCATAAAAGTTCCACCGACCTTAACGAATGCCTTAGGGATGCGACCTTGATGATGTCTGCCACGAGGGTCGATTTTCACTTGGAATGATGGTCGCGACCACTCCACCCGTATCTTGAAAGCTTGACAAAGAGTGGTCGCTAATGGTCATTGGCTTGATCTTTTAGAAGATCTAAAGCCGTCTTTCCTCGCCGGCCTTTCGATCACTCTCCTTGCGTCCTTCTTCCAGTGGCTGGGCTGCCGTAAACGTGGGATCTTTAGATTCAATAACTTTCTCACCAAATTCCCAAACTTCCCTTCCACTGGTTAAAGAAGCTTGGGGACGGAGAGGAATCTTTGGTACGCCGATGTTTAGACTGGTTTCCTCCCTCAAAAAGGTGAAGAGTGCGCTTAAGAACCTTAATGCTAATAATGGAAATGTTCATGAAGAGGTTCTGCGGGCCCGTAAATGCCTTGAGGAGGTCCAAACTATGTCCCATCCCCATTCTGGGACCCATGACGTTGAACGCCATTGTAAGGTCGAGTACTACTCGGCTATTGCGAGGGAGACGAATTTCCTCCGCCAAAAGCCAAGATCAAATGGCTCAAAGAGGGGACCAATGTACTAAATTCTTCTTTAAGTCTCGTGAGTGGGAATCTTAATCGGAACGGATGTCTTCCCTTCTCGATGAGTCCGGCAATCCTACCAAAGGGTCGGAGGAGCTCTTGATCTAATTGAGGCCACTTCAAAAATGCCCAGGATCTGGTCGTTCCACGGGACGGCGGAGGCTAACCGGATCCGACCTTTCATCCTCCACTGTGTTCTGACTCACTCACTGGCCCCCTTGTTAGGCCGATCGGTGAGGAGGAAATTCGCTCTGCGATTTTTCTATTGGTGATATGAGAGCGCCCGGGCCGAGATGGCTTCACCTCTAAATTCTTTAAGGACTCGTGGGAGATCAATGCAGCCGTCTTGTTTGTGAAGCTATCCAGATTTTTTAAGAATGGGAAGCTCCTTAAACGATTGAATACCACATTGATCGGCTGATCCCTAAGGTCCAATCCCGTGCTCCGTCACTGACTTTCTCCCGATATCGTGCTGCAATGTCATATATAAGGTGATATCTAAAATTCTTGCTAACAGAATCAAGAACATCCTGCCCTACCTTGTTGACCGCTGCCAAACGGCTTTTGTGGAGGGGCGTCAGATTAGTGATAATATCCTCTTAGCTTAGGAGCTTTTGCACAAGTATCATCTTGAGGCAGACCCTCCTAGATGTACCATGAAGGTTGACCTTAAGAAATCCTACGACTCTGTTTATTAGGATTTTATCATTAATATCTTGACCCTTATGAAATTTCCGTCTCAAATGGTCAACTGGATTGACCAATGCATTACGACTCCGACTTATTCCCTCAATATCAATGGGGAAGTGGTCGGCTTTTTCAAAGGAGGTAAAGGCCTCCGCCAAGGGGACCCCCTTTCCCCTTATTTATTTGTCTTAGTGATGGAGGTTCTCAATGGAATTATTGAGGTCAAGGCTAGACGGGATAACAACTTGATTCCATTGAAATGTGCGTAAACTCAAATTGTTATGCTTGCCTTTCTTTGACCTCCTCCTCTTCTCCCATGCTGATACCAAGTCCATCTTGATTCTCAAGGAATGCCTTGATGAATTCCAAAATGTCTCGGTCTCTCCGCTAACCCAAATAAAAGTGAGATCTTCATTTGTGCAAAGGACTCATCTCTTCACCGAATATCGTTGCTAACATGGGCTTTAGAGTGGGCAAACTCCCCATCGATACACAGGGGTCCCATTGATTACCTCTAGGCTTTCGGTCACTGACTGCAAATCTCTCACCGATAGAATCACTAAGAGGATCAAATCTTGGAGGAATAGATGGCTCTCTTTTGGAGGTCGCCTGCAACTTGTTGCCTCTATCCTCTCATCTGCCCACCTTTATTGGGCTTCTATCTTTATCTTACCAAAGTCCATCCTTAAAGCTATCGAATGCATCCTCCGCCGCTTCCTTTGGAATGGTTCTTTTGAAGGCAGATTCAATGCTAAGGTGGCTTGGCATGATATTTGCTATCCCAAGAACGAAGGCGGATTGGGCATCAAGAACTTGATTGATCAAAACAAGGCTCTCAATTGCAAACTCCTATGGCGTCTTCTCACTAGAGACACGAATTCTGCTTGGTCTTTATGGATCTACAAGAACAGAATCAAAGATCGGTGCATTTGGACCATTAAAGTCCCGCCTCGGCCCGTGGAGTGGCGTAAAATTATGAAACTTCGGCCTTTTATGCGCGCTTACTCTATTAAGGACATTGGGGATGGTTACGATACTTTCCTCGGCACGATAAACGGCATCCCCTTGGCCCCCTTAGTGAGGTGAGTACCGATCATACCCGCCTTGTCTCGGGTCTGCATTGGGACATTAAGGTCGATGCTTTAATCGGAGAAAACAGTGGGTCAGCTGCCCAACCCCTTCGACACCGAGGTTTCCCACCTTGTCGTGAATATGCCAAACAACCCTCCTTGTAGCCATCTAAAAGACTCTTTGAGATGGGCTGGGGACGCTCAATGGCAAATTCTCGACCAAATCCATACTCTCTCATCCACCCCCTAATCCAAAGGTCACATGGGCCCACTTGGTGTGGGGCCCTTCCCATATCCCTTCCCATGCTTTTACACTGCGGCTCGCCATTAGGAGGCCCAGAATACCATTGATTGTCTACACTATATTCCCAACATTTCCCCATTTGCATTCTCTCGCAACTCTACGGAAATGAAAATATTGAACATCTTTTCTTCTCTCCTGCCCATTTTCCAGAGCTGTATGGAAGGATGTTCAAAGACATCTTAGGGATTCATTGGCCCCATCCCGAGTGGTATCAAAACATATCTTGGGCTGCCTCCATCTGGAAAGGAGTAATATTATGGCTGTTTCTAAGCGTTTGACATTGGCCGCATACGATTTATTTCATTTGGAAGGAGCGTGAATAATCATTTTTTCAAAAATCTCCCCCTCAAGACAGCTCTAGTATTTTCTCTTCGGTGGTGGATATTGTGAGGACTAAATTAATGACCATCTCGAATTCTAAGAGGGAAGGCTATTGGCCTACTCGGATTCGGTGGGGCATATATAAAAAAAAGGGGGGCTGTTGTTGTGTTGTCGGGCCGTTTTTCCACGGGGTTGAGTTTTTGTCTTTGACGTTCTCCCGTTTGACGGTTTTGGTACATTCCTCGGTCTGGCTTGCTCTGGCGGGGTTTTTTTCTCTCCGATTCTTGGGTCTTGTGTGTAGATCGGGTTCCCTGTCGTCATCTCATCTCCCTAAAAAAAAAAAAAAATTTTGTAAGTTTAGGAATAATGAAGATTGGCGGTGAAGTTAATTTGAAATATTGTTTTTGAATAAAGAAATGGTTTGTTTGGATGTCTCCATGCTTCTCTTCTTTTGAGAATAGCGTTCTACTTGTTTGACCCTTCCCCCCTACGCCCCCTCCCCAAAAAAAAAAATAATAATAATAACAATTTTGTGTGCGTGTGTGTTTCTTGGGTGGCCAGTTCATCTCAGGGCTGGTCGGGGTTGGTTGTCTGCTAATTTGGTGCTCTGCATTGAATAAAAGTTGTTCCGGTATTTTGGTGTATTGAATTGTTATGCTGATACTTGAATGAGGTATAAGCGGGTGATGCTTAGGCGGGTTGATATCCATGGTATGGTGCGGGGCATGACTGTGTAATGGGTGTAGCACTCATGTTGTTTTTTTGAATCTTTGAAAGTTAACATCGTGGTGCCAAAGCCAGCCAACGTCTTTGTTGGGCTGCTCATGAAGACGGGTATGTGTATGCCCTCGAACTATTCTCGATACGATGTAGTCACGCCAATGGTTGTTGAGTTTGGTGTGGTAGGTTCTTTGGCATGGTTTTCGAGTTGGATTTGATGTAAATAAATGGTGTATCTCTTTCTTCACTAGATCTGCTGCTAATGCTCCGTTGCCTTAGACTTTCTTTGGGATGTAATTTGACTTTGCTTCTGCTTCTTTGCTCGTTTTTTTGGTGGTGGGGTCGGCTGATTGATGCCCCCTCGGTCTTTGATGAACCGGTTCTCCTGCTGCCATTCTAGTCTTTGGATGTTGGGGTGATAGGAGCAAAGGCGGGGGTTGATAGTTGGTGTAAATAGGGTTGGCGTCTTTGGCTCTCTCTTGCTGGAGTTGGACGAGTTGTTACCCATGGTGCATAGCTGGTTCATCATGTTGAGGGGCTATATGGCTGCGACGACTTTGGTTGCCTTGTTGATGTGATATGGAACGGGGTCTTGTTTCATCCTCTACGACCTTTTAGATTCCAATAGTTGAAGCATGGGTTGACTCTATGGCATTATCTTGCATGTGCTTAATGGTCTTTGGGATCTTGTAAAAAGGTTTCTTTGGCAGCTTTGCTATTCACTACTTTGGTCTTTGTTTGGGTGCTTAATATGATGGCAATGGTGCATTATGGCTTCGATCACGCTTTGCAGGCGATTCTTGCACTCTGCCCGATTTCGGTTGTTGTATGTATGAGATATTGTAATTGCTTCCGATGCATTGAAGCATTTAGAGTCTTGTTTCATTGATCTCTCGTGGTGCAACTCTCGGATGTGGCTTGATTTCTTTGCGTGATGATACATTGGGGCTGTAGTCAGATTCGTTCTGCTTTGTTGCTTTTAAATTCAATGATAATGGCTGATGAAGACTGCAGACGGTTTGGCTGTGATGTGTAAGCTATTTCTTTGCTTGAGACTGAGAAAGTCCTTGGTTATATATTGTGTCTTGATCAAGTAGTCCCACCCGATCTGTTGAGTTATGTTTCGTTGCCTCTGGAAAGATGCTATGGGCTGAATTCCCCATTCGTTGCCTTTCCCTTGGTCCCGAGTCACGGTTTTCTGGATCGGGCTGGCGATGTCCATTATTCTGTTCTTTGTTTGGTTGAATTCTTTGATGGCGGTCTTTGTAGTGTTGCTGCTATACGAGTATGGGGCCAAATCTGTGTTGGCTTCGATATTGGCAGATCTGCTTCTTGGTAGATGGGGCTGTTTTTTGGTGTACAGAAGCATTCAATGTTCTTTGCTTAGTTTGCTCTCTCACGGTGCATTGCCTCCTCGAGCATTGTTATGGGCTGCAATCCACAATCAGCTGCGGATGGGAGAGTATTTCCACGATCTTGATGGTGATAGTCTTTGGCTTTGCATGGATACTCATCTTTGCCGGAGAGGTGCGATGAGGAGTTGTGATGCGAAGTGTTTCTTTTGCTAAGTTGGTATTGGGTGTCTTGTTGCTATGGTGTGGGATGTTTTGTTGTAAGTGTATCTTTGATGAAGCCCATGGATTACGCCTCAACTCCATTATGTCTTTGCGATGTTGGTGTGATGAAATGAAATGCCCTCTTTCTTTGGTTTGCTCCATCTCGTTTCTTTGATCACAATGTTCGGTTCTTTGGTCTTGCCATGCTCGAGATCTAGTTTGCCTGCATAAGCCGCTCTTTGGAATCTTGTTTATCTTTGGTGGAGTCCCGGTTCGGCCATGTGCCTATAGTTCCTATGTTGCTGCTTGATGGCTTGACCCTCTTCGTTCTTGATGTTGGATGGGCTGTTTTATGTTTTTGGACGCTGTGAAAGGCGGGCGAGGCCCCGGACGTTGGTTCCTCCAGTAGCTGAGGGCCATTTTTCTTTTTCTTTTTTCTTTTCTTTTATGTTCTGCTGTTTGATAGCTCCTCGTGGTTTTTTGAGGACTTCTCGATGTACAGTGCTCGGGGCATGCCCTAGCTTTTATGTTCTAACTCCATGTCAAAAACCCGGAGTTATAACATAATCTTTTGTAAATTTTTCTCCCTTTAATCCAAATTACACACTTACTTACCAAAAAAAAAAGTTCAAGTTGCAACAGGTGGGACTGGCCCTGTGGTGCTGAATGTTGTTATGCTATCTAGGTGCGTATTGTTTCACTGGCCCTGTATAGCTGGTATTGTTTGAGTGGGCCTGCCTACGCTCTCAAGCTGAAGCTGAAGCAGCTGAAGTTTGATGATGCTGCTTTCTATAATTGATGCTGTCGGCCTGTGCGTTGGCCTGTGCGAATTTTCTGGTGCGCTGTATGCTGCTTGCTGATGCAAGATGCTGCTGGAGCCATGTGATGGTGTTGGGAAATTGGAAATATAGGGTTGCATTTCGGTGGGTGGCAGATCTTGGTCTGTGCTGCGGTTGGTTGCGTGGGTGGACTGCTAGTGGAAGCAGTGTTAAAATGTTTGGGTTGGGGAAGTGCAGTAGCAGTCCTTAGCTCTGCTGCCGGGTCTTTCTTTGGATAATCTTTGGCTGCGGTAGACCTCATTGATTGAGCCGAATGCTTGTGTTGAAGGTGACTTTTAGGATGAACCCTTGTGGTTCTTGTGTCGAATGGTTCTTTGGAATTTTAAATTCTTTGAAGAAGCATCTGGGCTTTTTCAAACTGCGATGGTGGCATGGATGTTAAATCTCGCTGTGTTGATCTGTCGTTTTAGCAATAGCGGATTATGTGTTAGGCCATATATTGGGACAGGACTTATATTTTGTTGATTATGTTGATCGTAGGCCTCCTAGAGGGTTTTTATTTTTCGATGTATTAGATGCTCGGGTATGCCCTAGCGGTTTATGTTTTTACTGCAAGTCAAAATACTTGGAGTAAAAATATAGATTCTATAATATTTTTTCCCTATAATCCAAAATACTTACTTACCAAAAAAAAAAAAAAAAGCTATCTAGGTGCGTATGGACCGATGCCCATCCTCTATCATGAAAGCTAGGTTTTTTCATGGAACTTGCTATGATGAGTGTTGAACCCATGATGGGATTTGTGGCAATATCATCAAGGGACTCCTGGTATATTGTAGTTTCCATGACAACAAATCCACTACCGTATTGGAGCTGAATTTGGTTGTCTTTGTTATTCTTTGGTGGTATTCTGTGCCTTGCTCATACTTAGAGCGCCTTGCTGTCTTTGAGGCGATGTAGTCTTGCGGCAGAATACGGTCTCTGGGCCATTCGATGTGGGAGCCTGGAGTTGATTCCCTATCCTATTTTTGAATGGCTTTGCTTCAGATGCTGGTTTTCTATAAACATAACCCTAGCATGTTATGTGTTTTTTCTCTAAGTCAAAACCCTTGGAGATAAAAATATTGAATCTGTAATTTTTCTCCCATTAATCCAAAATACTTACTTACCAAAAAAAAAAAAAAAACCCACATCCAGAGGACTGGATCTCCGCCTGACATTTGGAGGTGTGCTGGTGTATCTCATTGGTGGATCTTGAGCGGCTGAAGGTGCGCTGAAGGCGCAGAACAGGCGGATATTGGAAAGATGGATCACTCATTGCTCCATCTTTCTCTTGGATGACGGATTTCGGAGTAGATTGCGGTTGGCGTCTCAGGATTCCGGGGTGTTTTCCTGATGTATAGGTTGCTCGGGGTATGCCCCAGCGGTTTATATTTTTTACTCCAAGTCAAAATACTTGGTGTAAAAACATTGATTCTGTAATTTTTTCTCCCTATAATCCAAAACACTCACTTACTTACCAAAAAAAAAAAAAAAGATTCCGGGGTGTTTTCTCTTCCTTGACTTTGAGGATTCCCGGTCCGGAGTTTTAAAAAAAAAAAAATTCTGTCCTCGCGTTTGTGGACTCCGGTTTTCAGAGTGCTTTGTGCCTTTATTTTTAGCGCTTGTTGGACTTCGATTCCTTCTTTATGTGTCTTTTAAAAAAAAAAATTAAAAATTATTCAGTCCTTGCTTTGTGAACTCCGGATTCGGAGTGCTTTTCTTATTTATTGTTTTCGGCGCTTGGAAGACTCCGGGCTCCAGTGCTTTTGTTTGTGGCGTTGGCTTCTTCTTTGTGCTCCCAAAAAAATGGGGTTTGCCTTCCAGCTTTGAGGACTCCGGTTGCGGAGTGCTTTGTTCTTGTGTTCTCTGCTCCGTTTTCCTCCCAAAAAAAAAAAAAAAAGTTAGCGGCTTGATCGGCTGTTTTTGTGAACTCGAATCGGAGTTTTTTTGTTCTTTGCTTTATCCGGCGCACTTGTGGACTCGGATTTCGGAGTCCATTTGCTTCCTAATAGGAAGGACGGAGTGGCTTCTACGCCTCCTCGGCCGGAGTGCTTGATGCTTCTCTTGGATTTGGAGTGGATTTTCTTGTTTGGAGTGACCTCTTTGCGATCATTTCCGTAGTTCCATTGCTTAACCAAAGTTCTGGCGGCAATTGTGGCCTTGAATCCCAATTTTGTTTCCTTCTATTGACGGAGTGGCATTTCAATCTTTGGAGTGCCTTTAGAGGATGAAGTGTTTTCTAAAGCGGAGTGCATTTTGAGGCGGTGTGGCCTTTTGAAGCGGAGAGCCTTTATTCTTTTAGCGGAGTGAACCCGGAGTGAGAGGCATTTTTGTTGCCGGAGTGCCTCTTGAGACCGGAGTGGCTTTTGAAGCCGGAGTGCCTTTTGCACACTAACAAGCGGAGTGGTTTACGTGGTTTGCATGTCTTGCCGGGACGGAGTGGCATTGCAATGCCGGAGTGCCTTAGAGGACGGATGCGCTCTTTGAAGCGAGTGCATTTTGAAGCGAGAAAAAAAAAAAAAAGGCTATGTCATGATAGGAGTGAAATCTTCTTTGCTCAGTGGAGCTTTTGTTGACCAACTATTGATATTAATATTTGGTGGCTATATGTACGTAGCTTGGTGGTAGTGGGCATTCCAGAAATGGCGGCTACCCTGCAATCAGCTTCTTAAATGGGGCTTTCATGAAATATGCTATGCATGATGATGTAGTAGCTACATGTAGGGGGATTTATAACATCAGGCTGGCCGTATAAGTCTGGCTGATGAGTTGTGGGTTTGATTCGTATGCTGAGACTATCTGGGGAAGCACAGTCTCGGCCTCTGGGTTTGTAGCAACCTCCTGCTACTCCCGTGTTAGTCCTTGATGTTTGGGCAACTGGTCTGATGGCTTTGAGTTGCTGGCTATTTGCAGTCCCCGATATTAGGTGGTTGTTGGTTCTTGATGTTTTTTAAGACGAACTAGGTTCTGTACTTGGAAAGGATGTCCTGCTGCCTGGTGGGTTGGGGCTACTGCTGGAAAGGCTGCTGGATCTTTTTTGTGGTAACATGGAGTGGTTGTCTCGTTGAATTGGCTTCTCCATTTTGGTGTTGGGGTAGACTATGTGGCTATTGCGATCCAATAGCAGGTTCTGATGAGCTGTGAACTCTGCTGCTATCCTTGATATATTGGATTCTCGTGGTTTTAGATCTGTGGTTCCCCATGCTCATTGTGGCTTTGTTCTGATTGGGCTGTGATCTTTGGAATGTTGATCCTGGTGCATGAAGCTTGCTGATGGATGTGTAATTGAATCTGTTGCAACAAATGGAAGCTGGAATGCAGTGGACGCCCTCTTGGCTGGCCTGGTCTTGCCTGCTCTTGCTTAATTGCAAAATTTACTCCCGGTTGTCAGATGAGAGGAATGCAGTGGAGGTTAGACGATGCTACTGATGGTCTGCCCGGTGATGGACTGGAAGAATTTTTCTGCAGCAGAAGATTCAACTGAATGGGCCTCGCAGCCTTGGCTCTGCTGCCTGTTGATGTGTCTTGAATGGCTGATGCTTGTTCATGTCGCCTCAAGAAACTGATTTCGAATCTGATTTTGTAAAATGAATGTGTTTCATTTTCTATTTCTATTAGAACGCTCCTCTTAGAGGTTTTTTTTGAGGTATTCTCGGTTGTACTAGCTGCGCGGGGTATGCCCTAGCATATTATGCTCTAACTCCATGTAAAAACCTGGAGTTATAACATAGTGCTTTTTGTAAATTTTCTCCCGTTAATCCAAAATACACATTTACCAAAAAAAAAAGTGCATTTTGAAGCGGAGTGGCCTTTTGAAGCGCACTCCGCCTGAGTTTCTTTAAAAGCCGGGGTGAATCTAGTGGCTTGACGATGCTGATGTGATGGTGATCTAAGTGGCAGGGTGATTCTTCATTCACTTTGGCCGATCGGATGTTCTTTCTTACAATGAATGAATATTATTGTAATCTTATTTTTAATGGTTGTCATTGGTTTGGGCTCCCCATTTGTTATGTCTCTTTCCCCAAGTCGGTAAAACACTTGGTTAAGAACATAATTTTTGTACATTTTATTTATACTTTAATGCATTAATTACTTACCAAAAAAAGACAATCCAAGTCAGCAGATCCAAACCGACCTCCAAACAAAACCGGCATTGCCGCGCCAAGTCAAAGAGCCTAAGATCCGCAAGAACACTTGGATTTATTGGAAGCAGAATTTTTCTTTTTCCGAGACTTTGCCGGCTTCCAATTTCCATAAATCTTGGGGCAGGAGCTGTCTGAAGCAACCAGAGAGGCATGGCCAAGAAGCTCCGGATTAGTAGGAACCTCATCTGGATTACTATCCTCAAGGGAATTGCAGGATAAAGAGTCCAGGGAAGGAGTCTGAAGTCGAATGCTCTTATACTCCATCAATTGTTTCCATAGGGACTCAACTTTGGAGGAGATTTTGCTCGCAGTTGAAACCAACTCCTCTGAATCACTACAAGAGATTGGGATGGGAAGGACATCAATTGCAGACACAGCATCATCAGGAGGGGTTTGGGAGTCCACCAAGAGCCTGCAGGCAGGACCATTTCGGGGGACATCATCAGGAGGAGCAAGAGGGGGAATGCCAATACGGGAAAAGCTTCCAGAGGGGCCACCAAAGAATCCTTAGGGCCCAGAATGGATCTACCAGACACTATCGGATGGCGAATATCGCTAAAAGGCGCCAGTTTCCTACAGCGAGAGGCATAACAAAGCTGATTTGAAGGCATTGGGTTAGAGAGAGAAGCTCTCGCTTCTCTCTACTTTTCAAATTTCATTTTGAAATTTGAACTCGTTTTTAGCGGCTCCTCTGGTCGGGCGACGCCAGAGCCAGCCACGGCAGGTCTCCTGGTTGCTCATTCCGTTTCCTTCCCAATTTCCGACCTCCCCTCTCTCACCGTTTCGAACTTCAGATCAGGCAGAGTTCATCTTCTGCTTGTGCTCCCTCTGAGGCCTCTCAGCTCTCACTGGATCGCTTCCCTTTCTTCTCAATTCGCGCCCTTGGCTGTGAGCTCGGATCGATACTCCAACCTCTGTCCGTAAAGGACGATCCATAGTCACTGTACCAGTTTGGGATGAAGGCCCTGGAGCTCTGGCTTCCCATTGGGACTTCTTTCGGTTTCTATTTCTCTCTCTATTTCCTTTGTTTTTGGCAAGTAACTATTTTGGATTAAAGGGAGAAAATTAATACATACTATGCATTCATTCCAAGTATTTTGACTTGGAGTTAATGCATAAAATGTTAGGGCATACTCCGAGCAGTTTGTACATCAAAATATACACACACAAAAAGACACACAACATAGGGGTCCTCCATGAGGACAATGTTCAACAAAATCGACAAAATCCCAACATCGATATCACCATACTACTCTGGATCATCACCACTTCAGCATCATCTTGCTACTTCGGAAGATCATCACATCGGCTTCATCAAGTCACTCTGGAACCAACGCACTCCGGTCCCAAAAGCTACGTATTTTTTTTTTGAACAAGGGAAAATAACAAAGTGAGAACAGCCAATCCCAAAAGCTATGTATTTTTTTTTTACGTACACGATGCAAACCTCGGGCAACAATACAAACTCAGCCTGGATTCAGCCCAGCACAAACATACCATATACAAAGGAATGGAACACGGGAAAATATCAAAATGGGAACAGCCAATCCCGAAAACAGGCAATTTTTTATTCTTTTTTCTTTTTTTTTGTCTCTTTTTTTTTATAAATTCCAGCGCATCAAAAACATTCTCGGGGTGCTTTTGTCATTTTTCAAGGTTGTCTTCATCTTGTCTCGAACTGCATTGATAACCGTCGAAAAAATCTGGGGAATATCTTGTGGGGCGGATTTTTGAAAAATCCATTTGTTACGTTCCTTTTAGATGAAGTAAATTGTAGCTGCAAGAGCAATCCTTTTAGGTCGAGCCATAAAATTCTTTCCTTTCCATTTTTGGGCCGCCCAATCAATGTTTTGTTTCCAAACAGGGTAGGGCCACTGAATGCCCGCTTTCCTTTGGATCCGGGACCATAGATCTTTAGAGGCCTGTGATTGCTGGCTCTCATAGGTCTTGTTCTGCAGATCTGCTGTGTGGGTGCTGCAAACTGTGTGGGGTGGTGGATCTGATTCTGCACTGATTTGGTTCCCTGCTGGGGCTTGTGGGAGGTTACTCCTGGGGTTGGTGGGTGTGCTGCTAGTGATTATGCAAATCGGCTGAATGTTGGCAGCATCTTGTTTGAACCTTTGACTGTTCGGGCTTGCGGATGGAGAGCGGTAGGTTTGTTGGAGACTTGGCTGAATGACTTTATCTCTGGTTTGCATAGGCTTATATGCCCGGCATGGGACTCGTTCTCTCGTTTGTGCAGGGCCGTTTTGCCGGCATGGAATCCGATCTGCTGACTAGGAACGAGTATTCCAGTTTCTGCTCTCTATTGTCGTTTTCCACTTGCTGTTGTGGCTTGATCGGATTTGGACTTCCCTTCTTGGCCGGTTTGATGACACGGCAGGGATGGTCTCGATGATGTGGCCGGACCTCCAGTGCCGGTTTGCGAGGTCATGATTACCAGCGATCGGGGCTTCTCTGGAAGGTGCGGCAACTCTTGATGCTTTTCTTTGGTGTTGTGATGGTGTGTCTTTTACGTGGTGTTGGTCTTTCTCTTTGGAGTATCTGCTGCTGAATCTTGCTGCATGGGCGATTGAATGGGCTCCTCTCCTTTGCTGATTTTGAAACCCGGCCTGTTCGGCGTTAAGCCTGGGTCCGGTTGCTGATGAGTGTATGTCTACTTAAGTGTAATCTCTGATTACATGTGTTATATTAGTTTATCGCTGTCCTCTTAGAGGCTATTTTGGTATTATCTGGTGTACCATCTGCTCGGGGTATGCCCTAGCTCTTTATGTTTTACTTCCATGTCAAAATACATGGAGTTAAAACATAGCTTTTGTAATTTTTTCTCCCTATAATCCAAAATACTTACTTACCAAAAAAAAAATAGATCTTTAGAGAATGGACATGAAAAGAAAAGATGTTCGTGATTTTCATCAGCCGAGTCACATAGGATGTATCTAGAAGAGAGATTGGGAACCCTATGGATGCGTCCCGGTGGTACTTAGCCTACCTTTAATGTCCAACTAGAGTGTGAAGGCATGAGCGGGGAACATGGAAGGGACCCAAACTAGATTAGTCCAGCTCAAAGTCAGCTTGTGAGGATGGATAAGAAAGTGCGATTTAGATGAAAATTTACCATCAGCATTGTCATCCCATATCACCGATCGACCTATTGATGTTTGGAAAATAAGTGGGCATTTTCTCCACGGGAGACGAGAGATTTCGTGATCATATGGATTAGGCAGGACCATTGGTTGTTTCACGATTATCGATGAACCTTAGCATCCCATGGCAGCCCGGCAAAACGAAAGTACGGTCAAAACTAACCATACTCAGTGGCCCCATTAGGTGCCAATTGTCATGCCACGAGAGATGGTATCGGACCGTCACCAATGGTATGGATGGAATGAGAGCGCATAAATGGAAGCTTTGTAATCTTCCTCGACTCCATGAGGTTGACTCCGGAACTTTAATAGTCCAAATACAATGATCTATTATCTTGCTTTATGAATCAAGAGGACCCGGACCACTCGGGATCCTTAGAGATGATCTTCCACGGGAGCTTACATGAGAGCTTTATTCAGATCTATGAGTTTTTAGGCCCAACCCTTTTTTTGGTAAGTAATTAATTGTATTAATTTAAAGTAAATTATACGAGAGAACTATGTGTTTTACCAAGTGTGCCAATCTTGAGCCCCTTCTATGCTCCTGCTTTGACTTGCCCCAGTATCGGCTTGCTCTCGACTCCTCTGTTCTTTTGCGGGTGCTATGGGTGTGGCCTTCGGTGCGAAGTGATTTGGATCTTTTTTGCAAGTGTTGATGGTGGAGCTGAGAAGCGCTGGCCCCCTTGGTTCTGCTGGCTGATTTGAAGCGGTGAATGGAGTCCCATTTCGTTTGCTCTGTGGGTGGCATTTATGCATGTTTTTAGTTTGTAATGTTGTAGGGCTGGGTAGATTCTAGCCTATCTTGGAAATTTCATTTTCAATTTTACATTAATAGGTTCATGATTTTGTTCATGGTATTGCTCGGGGTATGCCCTAGCTCGTTGCTCTAAGTTTAAGTTTGGCAAAACACTTAGAATTAGAACATCGTTTTGTAACTTTTATTTCATTTAATTCATTCAACTTACTTACCAAAAAAAAAAGTATTTTACCAAGTGTTTTGCCGACTTGAAAAATGGAACATAGAGATAAGGGGGGCCCCTAAACCCATGACAAAAGTCATTAAGAAATAAGATTACAAAAATAATCGATTACTGTAAAGGAAATAAACCCATCCGGACCTTGCAGTCAATCCACTCCGTCCAAGGAGCCAAGAAGTCACTCTATCTAAAAGACAAATGCACTCTGGGATTATGAAGAAAAGCACTCCGTTCAAAGAGAGGAATAACACTCCGGCAAGCCACTCCGTCCAAGGAGACAAGGAGACAAGACAGCACTCCTGATAAAGGAAGCACATGCACTCCGGATGCACGAGCAAAATCACCCCGTCCAAAGTGATAAAACACTCTGTCCAGCTAGCCCACCACATAGCCAACTCTTGCAGTCAATCCACTCCGTCCAAGGAGCCAAGAAGGCACTCCAGCGAAAAGACAAATGCACTTCGAGAGTACGAAGGAAAGCACTCTGTCCAAAGAGAGGGATAAACACTCCGGCAAAGCCACTCCATCCACGAAGACAAGACAGCACTCCAGATAAAGGAAACACATGCACTTCGAGAGCACAGGAAAAATCACTCCGTCCAAGGTGATAAAAAAACACTCCGTCTAGGGGGACAAAGAGAGCACTCCGAAAAGAGGACAAGAGCACTCCAGAATCACTAACAAAGATGCTCCGTCCAAAAAGAGATAAAACATTCCAGCCACCTTACTAATATTTTTTTTTTTGTGTAGGAGAAAAAACCGGAACATGCTGTCAAGCCACTTTGTCCTAGGAGACGAGAAGACACTCCGGATAAATACATACACTCCGGAATCATGAAGACAAGGCACTCCGACCCAAGAGAGGAAAATCACTATGGCTAAGCCGCTCCGTCCAAGGATGCTAGGAATCACTCCTGATAAATGAAACACATGCACACCGGAATGACGCGGAAAATCACTCCTTCCAAGATAAGATAAAGCACTCCGTCCAACGTGTGAAAAAACACTCCTTCCAAGGAGACAAAGAAAAGCACTCCGGAAAGGGAACCACTCCGGCTCTTAAGAATCACCCCGTCTTTTCAAACAAGAGGCGCTCCATCCAATTGACTCCGGCTAAAGCACTCCGTCTTTACAAGCACTCCGTCTTTAAAAAGCACTCCGTCTTTCCACATCAGAGCTAGATCAAGACCAGCTTTTCACTCCGCAGTATCAAACGATAAGCTCCATCGCACAATAACGTTCCTGGTGCAGCAATCATCACCCGTGATACTTATTCCTAATTTCCTCCAAACGACTTCAATTATGTGGTTAGCAATATGAGTAGGGGTCCTTCCATTGGCATCGTCAAAAGTTCTTGGTTTCGTTCTTGCCATATGAAGTAAATGGCTGTGATGAAGTGAGCCTGAAGAGAGTGACATGGCATTCTTGCCTTTCCAACTCGGGAAATCCACTCAATATTTCTCTTCCATTCACGGAATGGCCAGTTATCCCAACACGATGACATAGAGGCTCAGGACCTCCTTTGGAGAAAGGACACACAAAGCAGGATGATCATGATTTTCTCGGCATTCTTGCATAGGATGCACCACGTTGGCTAGATTCACAAATCTTCCCAATCTATCGAGTGTGGACAGCTTGCCAAGGATGGCAAGCCATAATATGAACATGAGAGGAATATGAGATGGACCCCATACGATAAAGGACCAATTACATTTAGCCGCGGTTCCTTGGAAAATGCGGTAAGCTGATCGGGTGGTAAAGATTCCTTTGGTTTGCTGAATCCCTGCGCTCCTGTGCTGAGAAATGGTCCTGCATGATCATCTTGCTGGCCTGAATCTACGATGATGGCTTGACTGCCATCGGTTTGCTGAGCTACTTTTGTTAAGTAGCTGTTTTGCTTTTGTTCAAATGTATTATTTGTTTGCTTTCTTTTTGTTTTGTCGACTTGTTGTACGATTTTGCTCGAGGTATACCCTAGTGCGTTATGTTTTTTTCTCAGTCAAAACCCTTGGAGATAAAAACATTGAATCTGTAATTTTTCTCCCATTAATCAAAATTTTTTTTTGTAAGTATAATCCAAAATACTTACTTGCAAAAAAAAGGTAAAATTCCTTTGGGATGGCGATCCATCTGCCCATATCTTTCCTATCTCGGTCGGGGTAGTAATCGCATCTGCCCAATAATCGAATCCACTTCCATATCATATAGGTTCGGCCACCTCAATCTCCATTTACCACTATTGAAGCAACCTTTGTATCAAAGGCAGCCCGATCTGAGACATCGACCTTGAGAATATAAATGAAAGCAAGGGCCTTTGGTGCAGTTATCTAGCCATAAAAGGTATCAACCCCATTTCCTATCAAATATTTGATATAAGGCGAATAGCATATGAAGTTTTAACATTTTAGGTTACTTCGGGCGATTTCACCGCCTCGGGGATGATGGATTTGAGTTGATGGATTTGTTACTTGGGCCCCTTCTTGCTCGTTGGGACTGGTGAGCCCATGGTTATATGCTGGATGCGAGATGCGGTTATGCGATGTATATGACATTGCATTTCCGATTCTCTTTTGAGCAGGTGATGATTGTTAGGTTGATCAGCCCTCTTGATCTTGTGCCTGATTTTTTGGATAGATCTCAATTTTTGTTGAGTCGTAGTTAGTTGTCCTCCTTGAGATCTTTTGTATTTTCTGATGTACCACTTGCTCGGGCATGACCTAGCGTTTATGTTTTATCTTCAAGTCAAAACACTTGGAGATAAAACATAGATTTTGTAATTTTTCTCCCTTTAATCCAAAATACTTACTTACAAAAAAAAAAGAAAGAAGTTTTAATATTTTCCTCCAGCACTAGGAAGTGTTGGTTGGCATCTTAATGGTCCAAATACACCTATCCTTTAATCTATTCACATACATCCTTTTTTTTTTTTTTTTGGTAAGTAAGTATTTTGGATTCATGGGAAAGAAAAATTACATAATCTATGCATTAAACAAAGTATTTTGACTTGGAGATAATACATAAAATGCTAGGGCATTCCCTGAGCAATTCTTACATCAAAAAAGACAACCTCTAGGAGGCTAATATTCTACAGAGACAGTAGAAATTGAAAAAAACTGCCGAAACGCTAGAGCATACCCCGAGCGGACAGTACATCAAAGTATTCCAAAAAGCCTCCGTGAGGACAACGTCGACCAGAAAACAAAATATGACTTTTCCATCATAATGCATAGAAACTCCATACAGCGGGGCATTAGCCACGTGTGTATCATCAAACATCGCGGAATAAATCAGCGAGAACACATGGCATTTTCAGCCGGCACCAAAGATCGGGGAAGGCAGGTCGACAACTCATCTTGCACTCCAAAAACATCAGCTCACATCAAGAACCAAGTGAGCAATCTCAACACCTCCATCATCATGCTCTTCATAGCAAAATCGGGCACCAGCCAGTAAAGGCTGAACGTAGTAGTGCCAAAGGTGACATCGTACCCAGTTGAGCAGCGACCTTCTCATACTGACCAGCGGTTAATATCGGCTCCCATTCCAGCAAAGACAATAGCAAAGTTATGCATATCGACACCCGACCGGGTTATAGAGCCGCCAAATGCAATAGCATGGACCATTGCTTATTTCAACATAAGCACATAGCATCAAAACAATTGAAAACCAACAAAACACCATCAAAACTAGCCACCACGGTCATATCATAGTAAGGACATAACACGGGCAACCCAATTTGCAATTCGATGAGCAAGGCTGCGAGAATCCATGGCATTCAAAATCAGCAAACTGCCCATGGAAGGCGAAGCGACAAGGCAAACTCACATGTAGATTATCAAGGCAGCGAGAATCCATAGAAAGATCCGCGCCGCAAGCGACGCACCATTCTGGCGCGGTAAAGCATGGCCCGGTAGCCGCATCTTCCGGGAGTACCCACGGATCAGCATGATCAATGACCGGGAACATTAACAATTTGGGTCCAACAACCCGGCATCCGAATCAAAGTGAAATCGGGATATAAAGCAAGCTCACCCGATACAACAGCTTCGGCATATAATCAGCGGAGTGCCAGCCCGGTTGCGAAGAAATTTGCTAGGCAAGATGAGGAGCATCATAAGTAGCTCAATGCAACTACTTCTACCTCGGCATGCGGCAAAATCACCATGCTAGATACAGCGGCCCGATAGATGCAAGACTTGAGACCCAGCAACATTGCATCCCAAGCAAATTGTTGCAAAGCAACAACGACAAATCTTTTGGATGTAAAGCTAGATGAAACGCAATCCAAAGGAGCGAAAAGCAGATTCACCACACAAGAGCGAGAAGCAGACGCAGGCCCACCTCGTGAGGAAAATTTAGCAACCAAAAGAACCACAACCAGTCTTTTTTTTTTTGGTAAGTAAGTATTTTGGATTATAGGGAGAAAAAAATTACAAATTAATGTTTTATCTCCAAGTATCTTGACTTGGATTTAGAACATTAAAAGTCAGAAGCATACCACACAGATGTACAAAGAAAATACCAAAAAACCTCTAAAAGAGGACTACAAGTAACAAATAACAACAAAAGTAGTCAAAAAAACTCCTAAGTGGAGGTACCAAACAAGCCTGACAAACTACGGGAATTAGCATACCGGAGGGTACCAAAGTAGCCACCAGCTCACCAAAATAGCCACTCAAAAGTTGGATAGGTCCAGAACCGAGCCGTTTGCCACCACGGCATACACTATCAGAGTCCGAGGCGAAACCAATGCCACAAAGCAGCTAAAGACTGCGTTGGTGGCCGAACACAGCAGCTCAACATCAGCATCGGTGGCTTGTTCGGCCTGGTGCGGACATCAGCGGCTTGACCATGGCATCATCGACCAACTTGGCATCGAAGCATTTGCTCGGCCCGTACAATGACTCCAAAAACAGCGGGAGGACAAAACTCGATTTCGGCCAACCCATCGGAGCGCAGAAGCGAATGCTGCGAGATGACACACAGCATTACCTAACCAGAGCATCGGAACCAACATGCTCAATTCTATACCAAAAATGGATAGGGACATCAAGCGTATGACTTCTTGGCTACATCTATCTTTGAATGACAACATCCATAATAACATTGCCGGCCACGATTGGTCTCGAGGGCCGGAACCCGATCCTCCCCCCACCGCAGCGGGAACAATTACGCCCAGCACCAACACCAAACTGTCATTTATAGCAGGAACAACAGCACCCACAAACTCACCACAATTTAGCGAACATACGGGGGCACCATCTCAACCAAAAGGAAAATTAGTCACCAAAAAGGCATCTCTTCCAGTGCTCGGCCCTGGCCGTAATGTCCCAAACTAATCACAAAGGGCTCCCAACCCAATCAATAAATGGTACACGGCCGGTGGGGAGCTTAGGAGAGGACAATCAGCAACCTCGGCTCCTTTGAGAAGAGATGAGAAACCCACTACTGAAGAGTTTTTGTTTCACGGTTACAAGAACAACTGGCTTTGTACACCGGATCACGGCGGGAGCGATTTCACCCACTAATGCCGAAGCTCGCGGCCAGGACAATGAATAAACGAATATCATCACACCTCAACCAATGGGATCAGCCAACGAAGACTCATCAACCATTGCATCAAAGGAATAGTTGCAAAGCAACAGCATCACAATTTAGCGGAATTTGCCGGACAGAAAGCGATTACCAATTGGCGGGAAAGCAATCGATGGATTATAATAAGGGCATCACCTCAAACAAGAAGGGCATTCCAGCAACCTTAGGGAACCATAGCGTTGCACTCAGCCCAGTAAATGAGTTTCCACATCCATAAGCATATGGGCTCCCCAACCCGAAAAAAAAAAAGGAAAAACAGCCCGGCGATTAGAGCTGACACCAAGGAACATTGCTGCATCACACCTTTGGCTGAGACAATAACTCACAGGGAAAATTGTTGCCAAGCAACAATTCAACAACCCATTTGAGTTAGTTGGACACAAGCATTCAATGGAATGCAACCTGAACATACAATAAAGCGGCTTTTCGGGACAGACAATACCTCTTTTTTTTTTTGGTAAGTAAGTATTTTGGATTATAGGCGGGACAATACCTCACTCGAAGAGCATTCAGAATTGACCGAGCAATGGACCGCATCCCGATCGAGACGAGGCCGGACCCAATGGATGCAACACGGGCCGACAAATCCAAGGCGCAAACCGGGGATAAAAGAAGCTCGCTGGAGAGAGAAGCGAGGGCTCAAGGACGAGCGCCATCGCACTCTCGGGAGGCCATAGGATCCCAGCCATGAAATCTCTGACCCGAAGGAGAGCCTTCGCCCCAAATCGGAGACGAGAAGAGAACTCCAACCTCGCGGGAAGCTTGAAAGAATCAAGGCGCCGAGGCCGACAACCCCGATAATGGAGACGGAAGGATGAAGACGGGAGCCGGGTGAGGAGGGGGGCGAGGCATCGGGAGGCCCGGCCATGGCAGGCACCCGAGCCGCGGCACCAAGGCCAGGCTAGAAGATGGCGCAAGGCAGATTCAAAATTCAAACGAATTTTGAAAACCTAGAGAGGGACGAGAGTTTCTCTCTCTTCACACATGATTAAAGGTATCGAAACCACAACCAGTCACTCATCCCTCAGCCACAGAGTCCTAATCCATAAATACACGGGCTCCCCCAACCCAAACCAAATGGGACACACAGCCAAAGAAATATCAGAGCGACACCATAGGACTTTCATTTGCAGCAATTCCCCTCTGAAGAGGCGGTAGCCCGCATAAAGGCACAAAGCACCCGGCATCGGAAAATCTTGCGGGTGGGTGGTAGGCCAACTCTGGCAGCTCCTACACGATACCCTCGCCAAGAACGAAGGAAAAGGCAAGCTGGACACCCGGCTCCCAATGAGGTTTATCGGCATCCGACCGAGAATCGCGCCAATTCCACGGCCTCCACCTAAGAGTTCCAAATCAGCCGCACGAGCCCCCTACCCATCCAACTCGGACGAGAACCCCAAAGGCGAGGCGCAAGGTCGCATGACTACAAAGTCATTTGCTGGCAGAACCGAGATAGCTAAAGAGCCCATTCAAGCTTGAGACATCTTCACGAAATCAAGAACCAATTGGCTATAGAATTATACTCGCATCAACTTAAGGTAGTACCGGGTTCGATCTCAGCGGAAGCACCGTAGCGCTTGAGCCTCCCTAAAAATCCTTGGGATTTTTCGGGGTATGGGGCATGGCGATGGGGCCGATCACGTTAAAAGCTTACCCTTACCACAGTTTATACTTACCAAAAAAAAAAAAAAAAAAAAAAAAGGTAGTACCCCACGAGAGACAACAACTAGCAGAGCTCGGCTCAACCGATGACCACAGCAGACAAAAAATATCCGGTCGGATCAACAATCCACAAACTGCAAAGCCCCACCCCGGAAGCGACGGGCACCCCCAACCCAACCTTAGGGTGAATTACATTGGCAATGGATAGTCAATCCAGCGGCCAAGACATTTTGAGGCACAGCCATCCGAACAAGGAGTGAGACCCACCGGGAGCCAAAGTGGGCGGCTCCCGAGCCACAAGCCAAGGAGAAAGACCAGCAATTCGCTACAGGCCATTCCATAAGCAACCAAGAAATTCTCCAAAAATGGAAGCACAAGGAAATATCCCAACGTACTAGAAAGTTCGTGAGGCATCCAGCAAGTCCACGGCCGGCATTTCGGGGCATCGCCAACATCACCACACCAAAGAACACGGCATCCCCCAAAACCGTCACGAGAAGGGAGCGACCCGGGCATCAACACCTTAGAGCCAGCACCGGGACCTACGAAAACCCCACCCCATTCTGAATGGAAGATACGAAAGAGGGAGCGAACCCTAGCGCAACCCCCGAGGATGAAAGGAGGCAGGCTGGAGAGATACGAGGACTCAGGATGAGCGCCGTCGCACTCTCGTGAGGCCATAGGGTCTGGCTTGCTCCCAATCGAGACGGCGAGAAAGGAAAACCAAACTCGCGAGGCAGCTTGAAAGCCTACGAGGTCACCGAGACCGAAAATCCGAGGAGCGGAAACGGAAGGGTGGATCTTAAAGGGGTATGGAGGGTCGAGGGCAAGCAACCGGAGGCCCCGGCCTTGTCGAGCACCGGAGCCTTTGGAACCCAAGATGGAAGCTGCCGAGGACAGCCTTGCCGAGTTCAAAATTCAAATCGAATTTTGAAAAAGCGTGTTAAGGGTAAGCTTTTATAGTGGTGGCCCCACCGCTTTTCGTGGCCCATGTGAGAAACCCCTTGCCGAGATTTTTGGGAGGTGCGGTACCACTTTGGTGCTTCCATGGGATCGAACACAGGTGGGGGAGGCACACTTCCGTGTGTTTAACCACAGGCCAATTCCTTGGCAAAGCGTGGTAAGGGTAAGCTTTTAATGTGGCCCCATTACGTGGCCTCATACCCAAAAAATCCCGAAGGATTTTTAGGGAGGCTTCAGTACCACGGGTGCTTCCGCGGAGATTCGAACCCGGGTGGAGAGGGAAGGCGTGAGCGTTACTAACCACCAGGCCACATACATCCATGAGACCCAGATAGATTTGTGATCCTGTGTAATAATCTTCCATAAAAGATGAGAAATCAGGGCTTTGTTATGCCACTTTAGCTGTTGTTCACCCAGTAATGGATCCGTGCCACAAGAAACGATGGATATAACCCTCCATGATTTTCATAATAGATTTGGGAAAAATAAAAAGAGATACCTAGTAGAGATGAATCGATGAAAGGATAGACCCAACCCACTCTCACTCTTAGGGTAGCACACTTCATCCCATGCTACCTTTGCAGTAAACTTTCCTTCAGAAGATCCAGACCAGAGGAATCGACGTATGATACAATCAATCGATTTGAGAATGGATTTGGGCAAGATAAAAATTGAGGCCCAGTGGAGATGAATGGAGGATAGAATAGATGCGACAAGTTGTAAACGACCCCCAAATGATAGCCACCTATTCTTCCAGGACTGAATACGATGGGTAATGCGATCTATAAGAGAAGTACAATCCTTGGAAAAGAGTCTCGGTGGTAATCAATGGAACTCCCAAATAGCGGATTGGAAGATTGCCCATTCTAAAACCCAAAAGACCAACTATGTCTTGGTGGGTAGAATTGTCCTTTACCTGCAGATAAATACCTCACTTTTATTCCTATTTGCGGAGAGTCCGAATACGGTTGGAACTCCTCAAGACATTCCTTAAGAATCGAATTGAGGTAATATCGGCATGAAAAAAGAAGAAGGTCATTTGCAAAAGGCAAGCATGATTGTTTGAGTCTCTTTGTATTTCCAATGAAATTTGAATTGAGGTAATGGCCAATGTGATACTTATGTAGAAGTTCACGAGCGGAAAGAATATTGTCACTAATTTGACGACCCCGACAACAAAGGCCGTTTGGCACTTTCCAACAACGGGTAATGTCATCTTTAATTGGTTTGCAATGATCTTTGAGATGGCTTTGTAGATGACATTCTGACATGATATTGGTTGGTAGTCGAAGCGTACGGAGGATGGCACCTTCGGGATAAGGCCTGATAATAGTTGTATTCAGCTGTTTAAGAAGTTTTTCGTGATTGAAAAAATCACAGAGGGCTTCGCAAACAGATTGACCTACAACCGCCCATGAAGCCTTAAAGAATTTTGAAGAGAAACCATCCGGGCCTAGGGCTCTTTCATCTCCAATCGTAAATATCTTTTTTTTGGTAAGTAATTAATTACATTAAAATTAAAATATCATGTACAATGAAATATGATTATTTCCAAGTGTATTACCAACTTGGAAAAGAAGCATAGAAAATAGTGCAACCCTTAAACACATGACACAAGTCATTTAGAAAGATACAGATAGTGGAGGAATAAGAGCTCTAAACCCCTCCATCCACGGAGGCAGAAACACTCCAAAGTCAAAGCGAAGACGAAACACGCACACTTCGTCGTTTAGGCATATCGATCACTCGAAGCGCCATTCCACTTCGTCCTAGGAGATAAGAATAACCTCGAGAAGCACACACGCAGCGAGCTCCCACGAAGTCACTCCGACCATAGAGCGGTAAAATCACTCCGGTTGAGGCACTCCGTCCGGAGAAGCGAAATACACTCAGTGAGGCACTCCGTCCAAGGATAGGATAGAAATCCAGCGATCAGTGTGGGAATCAACACCTTGGCCAATAATTCGAAAAGAAACCCTCCTAAATTGTTGCACCGAGAGAAGCAAGAGAGGCACTCCGTCAAAAAGGAGGCAATGAAAGTAACCTAAAATAGTAAAATGACAAACCCTTTTTTTTTTTTATCACCAATCCGTCCAAGCAAGAACCAGCAACGGATTCAGATCACCTCTCCGGATTCCGGAATGCCTGCGAGAAAAGCGCTCCGGAATCCGGAGTTCTCAAAAGCTCTGGCAAAGGAAGCGAGACAAGAGGGAGGAAACACTCCGAAGTCCTGGAGCAAATGCCGGGAAACCAATCGTGAATATCGCTTTTCGAATCTCCTCCTCAGTAACTGGACCAATGAGTGTGCCAGTTTTTTTTTGATAAGTAAGTAATTGAATTAAAAAAATGAATATTACAAAAAACGATGTACTAATTCCAAGTGTTTTGCCAACTTGGAATTAGGACAACGAGCTGGCTTTGGTCTATCTTTTTGCTTACCAAAAAAAAAATATTTGCTTACCAAAAAAAAGACAACGAGCTGGGGCATTTTTTTTTTTTTGGTAAGTAAGAATTTTGGATTAATGGGAGAAAAAATTACAAGATATATGTTTTATCTCCAAGTATTCAACTTAGAGGTAACCATAAAGCGCTAGGGCATGCCCCGAGCTGGGGCATACCCCGAGCAGAACCATGTACATAAACATGAACCAAGTAAAAGAAGGAAGAAAGGACTAGATGAGCATCTACTAAAACTGCCTCTAGCTCCCAGCTGACCTAGAAAAATAACAAAAAACACAGCATTTGAGCAAAAAATAAGAAAAGCAGGCAGTCACCCAACATGGTGACACCATATCAGCCCACACACCAGCAAGCGAATACAGAGCTCGCGACTCTTGCCCGCTGGCAAGCCTCCGAAGAAGTGTGCGGTTAGACGATGCAGAGCAGTGTGATGGATGGAAGCATCCGTCAGCCGAGGAAAGGTGGGCTTGATTTCAATAAACAGGGGTTTGTGCGAGGATTGGCACAATACCTCACCTAAAGGATTTTTTTTTTTTTGGGTAAGTAAGAAAAGTGCATTAAAATTAAAAGAAATACTTTTTTTTGGTAAGTACGTGATTTTGATTAATGGGAGAAAAAATTTACAAGTAATGATTTATCTCCAAGTGTTATTCCGACTTGGGGATAGACCATAGGCGCTAGGGCATGCCCCGAGCACTTTGATACAACGGATTAAACCAACAGAAAACAAAAAAAGTTGGTATTCATGCTGCTGCTTTCCAGCACCATAACAGTAGGAAAACGACATAAACCATTCTCACAGCATCAAAGGAGACTGTCAGTCACCTGCACCCTCAACAAACGGGGCCTTCTGCACACCAACAACAGCAATGCTACAACCGGGAAGAGGCAGCCCGGAGGAGAAAGCATACAGGCAAACCGGCAAAATTAGAAGGCTGGTCTTGGAGATTTGAAATCGCTGGCCATGGTACACTTCAGCAGGAGACCAACCCAATCGCGCCATCAAACCGGCCATGAAGGAAACCAAAACCGATCTAGCCACATCAGCAAATGGAGCTGAAATCCAAACCGGGACAATAGAGGGTAGAAACTGGATTGCTCATTCCACGTCAGCAGTTTGGATTCCATTCTGGCAAATAAGCCAGTGCAAATCGGCTTTGCACAGCGAGAGAACGAATCCCTTTCCGGCATATGAGCCTATGAAAACCAGATAAAGTCATCTAGCAAAATCTCCAGCAAGACCCAGTTGCTTACATCTGCAGGCCTGAAGAGAATCTAAACTTCAATCAAGATGCTGCCAGCAATCAGCAGATCTGCATCATCACAAGCAGCACACCCACCAACCTCAAGAGCCACCTCCCTCTAGCAACAGCAAGGAACCAAAACATCAAATGCAGCAGAGACTCTGCAATTCACGGTCCTCCAGAGGGAGCCCTCAGCTTCAGCAAAAAACAAGGTTAACCCATCACAAACAAAACACACTCCGAACCAAGAAGTGCAGAGTTTTCATCTTTGAGGAAACCGGGTTTTCTTGGGTGCGAGTTACGCCTCCGAGCCATACGGTGCCACCCATTTATTGCACTGCTTAGCAAACAACTCATCTTCATTAAGAGCGGGGACCCCGTGATGGCGGTGGAATAAGCATTAGAAGAGCCTAGCGTCACCCTTACCTTACTTGACCCCATCCCCGGAGGGTGGCCCTTCCGAGACACGGGCAGCACGGGAGTAGCATGGCGGTTGTAGCTGAGTTGTAGAAGATCCTGTAACTCTGAGTTGTCTTTCGATTGGCCTGGCTGCTTTGCTTTAATTGAAAATGGATTTTTCCTGGTGTTGTTGTTGCCTTTTTAATTCTGGCCGATGCTTGCTGTCCCGAGTACAGTAGTTCAAGTTGCAACAGGTGGGACTGGCCCTGTGGTGCTGAATGTTGTTATGCTATCTAGGTGCGTATTGTTTGACTGGCCCTGTATAGCTGGTATTGTTTGAGTGGGCCTGCCTACGCTCTCAATTTGAAAGGCCGGGCGGTGAAGTTTGATGATGCCGCTTTCTATAATTGATCTTCTTTGTGTGAATTTTAGTGCGCTGTATCTGCTTGCTGATGCAAGATGCTGCTGGAGCCATGCGATGGTGTTGGGAAATTGGAAATGTGACCAAAATTTGAATAAGGAAATTTTAACCATCGAGGTCCGGTCAACGCCCGTTGATAGGAAAATCAAAGGTGAAGAAGTCCGAATTGGTATTGAGAAATTGATGTCGGTTCCTTAATGAAGTCAATTTCCATAATAAAAGAAGTCCGGATTTCGTTGGGCAAATGAAGTCAGATTTCCCTTGGTAAATGAACTCGGATTTCGGAGTAAAAGCAGCGTCGGATTTCTTGAAAAGAAAACACTCAGTTCCCGATGTGAAAATGCGTCGGATCACTCCGGATTTTTAGTAAAATGTGAGTCGGACTTGTTGAAGAAGTCCGTCCGCGATTAAAGCGAGAATTTTGGGAAGGATGGCATTGAATGTGCGCAGTTCCCGATACGTGTTGGAAAGCTAATTCTCATGGGAAATGTAGGATAATTTATAGCAACGTTGGAAAATAGGAAAAAATTATAAATGAGGGCCACCAAACTTAGGGCTATAAATAAGGGCCTTAGGGTCTCAAGAATAAGGCACCACTAGAAACTCTCCTAAAAGTAGAAGGCTGAAAGCTAAGGAAAAAGTAGAAACGAACTCAGGTAAGATACTCACCCCTATTTATAAAATTCATGTCTTATTTATGTTGCTATAAAATTATATGAAATTCTGTATAAGTATGCTTTTACTATTCACACTGAAAGACATGTTTAAAAGAAATTCTGTTATGCATAATGTTGGATTTCTGTTATGATTTACTGCCAATAATTATGAACTTTGCCCAATGCATGTTTACGAAAAGAAAATTAGGCCTTAGGATGAATCATGAAATTTCTGTTACTGTATTCTGTTTCTACGGTAAAAGATCTCCGGCATATGTACTCCGTCCCATTATACTCCGGCTTTATGTTTAGAAATGAACTCCGGCCCTTTTAAGAATAAAGAGCTCCGTCCCCATGTAAAAGAGAACTCCGGCCTTTTTATGAATAATGTACTCTGTTCCCTTGAAAAGTACTCCGGCCTTCTGTTTGAATAAAGAACTCCGTCCAAAAGAACTTAGGCTTTAAATGTGCTCCGTCTTCTTTTAATGTACTCCGGTTTTGAAGAAGAATTCCTGTTGATACGAAGAACTCCGCCTTCTGTTTTGAAATAAACTTAGCCTTTACAAAAAAAATGAGCTCCGCCCTTTAATGAATTTTATGCTCCGTCTCCGTCCCTTTAAGCACTCCGGATTTTAAAAGAAATGTCACTCCGTTCCTTTGAGCTCCGGATCTGAAAGAAAAGCACTCCAGTTTCTAGCACTGGATTTTGAAAAGAAAAGCACTCAGTTGAGCACTCTGGATTTTTACAAAAAAGAGCACTCGGGTTGAGAACTCATTTTACAGAAAAGCACTCGGTTTCTAGCACTCAGATTTTAAAGAGAAACACTACCAAATTTTACAAAGAAAGGCCCTCATTTCTATAAACAAAAGCACTCCGTCCGTTTAGAGCTCTGTCCAAATCCTCCGTCTTTTAAAAGGAAAACGGCACTCCGTCCTGATTAAAGAACTTCAACTTTTTGGAGCATAATGTAATTGTGCTCCATCCTTCATAAATAAAGAACTTGGCTTTGATTAAAGAAATGAACTCCGGCTTTGACTAAAGTAAATGAACTCGATTTTTAAAAAGGCAATGAACTCGGTTTCAAAAGAAAACTAACTTCAGCTTTGATTAAAGGAAATGAACTCCGGCTTCAGGAAATTAACTCCGGCAATGAACTTAGCTTTCCATTTCAGAACTTCGGCTTACATATTAAGAAGAGCTTCGGAAAATTTAACTTCGGATTTTGCTTGAGGAAATGAACTTCGGCTTTGATGATATGATCTTCAGTAAAAGAACAAGAAAACATATGGATTATGGACAGCAAGTGGAACTCTTTCGACTTTTGAACTATGATATATGGCCAATAAAGAATACGAACCAAGAACCGAGTTTTCATTAAACTTGCTGTTAAAGATGGATGAAGGATATTGGAGTGACACTCGAGGATGCCTCCTAGGCCACGGGAGGGGACCTTTTGGTGGCACAAGAACTCTGGACTATGGCCCCGTATGCCTGGTTAAAGGCATGACCTCCCGCCCCGGGGAGCATAATGAGGGGATACGGCTTTAGGTTGTGGGGTAGCACACAACCCGTCCTCGATGTTGTCCGCTCCCGTCCGGTCCCTAAAGATTATAATTCTGATGAAGACAATATGATAAGAATCTAAACCAAGAAGAAATGATATGATGATTTTTATTATGCTATATTATGATCTATAATTTGATTATATGTATGCTTGTGTTTTACGCATGTGAGTATCTGCTTTGGGCTTTGTAAGCTCACTCTTGTAAATTTTCGGATGACAAGCTTTTGGAGGACGAAGTTGAGTAGAGTCCCTATGGTTATGCGGGCTGGAGCTGATTTTTGGAGTTTTGTTTATTTTGTTTGAGGAAACTTGTAATTTTTGATTCCGCTGTTTATGAATGTTAGAATGTTTCCGTGACATTTTGGGTTTATGAAATTATTAACCTTTAGAATGCATCTCAGGTTTGAATAAAGATAAGAAAAATTTTATTGCTCATCTATTTATCTTATCATAAATTATATGAATTAGAATTGACGACGGCTTTCGATAGTAATAAAAGTCGGGTCGTCACAGGAAATATAGGGTTGCATTTCGGTGGGTGGCAGATCTTGGTCTGTGCTGCGGTTGGTTGCGTGGGTGGACTGCTAGTGGAAGCAGTGTTAAAATGTTTGGGTTGGGGAAGTGCAGCGTGGTCCTTGGCTCTGCTGCCCGGGTGCTGCTGGATAATGCTGGCCTGCAGTAGACCTCATGGATTGAGTCGAATGCTTGTGTTGAAGCTGACTTTTAGGATGAACCCTTGTGGTTCTTGTGTCGAATGGTTGCTGGAATTTTAAATTGCTGAAGAAGCATCTGGCTGTTTTTCAAGCCTGCGATGGCTGGCATGGATGTTCGTCTGCTGTGTTGATCCTGTCGTTTTAGCAATAGCGGATTATGTGTTAGGCCATATATTGGACAGGACTTATATTTTGTTGATTATGTTGATCGTAGGCCTCCTAGAGGGTTTTTTATTTTTTTCTGATGTATTAGATGCTCGGGGTATGCCCTAGCGGTTTATGTTTTTACTCCAAGTCAAAATACTTGGAGTAAAAACATAGATTCTGTAATATTTTTCTCCCAATAATCCAAAATACTTACTTACCAAAAAAAAAAAAAAAAAAAGCTATCTAGGTGCGTATGGACCGGTGTCCATCCTCTATCATGAAAGCTCGATTTTTTCATGGAACTTGCTATGATGAGTGTTGAACCCATGATGGGATTTGTGGCAATATCATCAAGGGACTCCTGGTATATTTTAGTTTCCATGACAACAAATCCACTGCCGTATTGGAGCTGAATTTGGTTGCTGCTGTTAGTTACTGGTGGTGTTACTGTACTTGCTTGCGCATACTTAGAGCGCCTTGCTGTCTTTGAACTGATGTAGTCTTGCGGCAAGTACAGTCTCTGGGCCATTCGATGTGGGAGCCTGGAGTTGATTCCCTATCCTATTTTTGAATGGCTTTGCTTCAAATGCTGGTTTTCTATAAATCTATTTTGCTAGAATTTGATGCATGATTCCTTTGGTAGCGTTTCTTTCGGGCTGAGACTTAAGGCTGATGACATTCAGACGGTTTCCTGTTTTCCCTTTGACCATGTAGCTGCATTTTATGGAAGATAACTGTGTGGCTCATGATCAAATTGCTGCCCTTAAGGTCACGGTCCGTGTGGGCTGCAGCAAAATTGAAGTATGGTCTTCCCCGCGGTCCAGGATGGCATTGGGTGCTTTGGGTGGTGATTTTACCCGCTTCAGTAATACGGTATTTACTGCATGGCAAATGCCATGCCCTGGATAAAGGCTGGCGGTACCCCGATGCAGTGGGGTATTTTGCTTTGGTCAGGCGATATTGCTGCCTTCATCTGCCGCCCGCTTGAAAGAGCTGATCTGATGCCCGGCTGAGTTGGATCTGAGAAAGTGTGCTGATGCCTTGTGAGCTTCATTTGCTGCCATCTTCAATAATCTGCTCATAATTCTGATGCTGGAGGCTGAAGCTGGCTTTGAAGAAGCAGGGAGCTGCTGTTGAAAGCCTTCACCCTAAATTACAATTAGCTGGCTTCCTTTTGATTTCTAGTGTCCCCTAGTGGGACTCCTTTGGTTTTTTTTTCCTTTGGTTGATCGGATATTGCCTTCGCTTTTTTTTTTTTTTTTTGGTAAGTTGGATATTGCCTTCGCTGCTATGACAAAATTTCAAGTCGGAAAAACACTTGGAATTTAATCATAGGATGTTAATTTTTTTATTTTTTTAATACAATTGACTTACCAAAAAAAAAAAAAAGGCAGTTGTATATCAAGGCATCGCTGAACTTCCTTATCATCTTTCAAAGCCGGGTTGGCAGGGGACGCCACAGAAACCACAACACCAGCATCCAGATCCACATTGGGCATAGCAAGAACTTTTCCACAGCCAATATCATTGGAATGCATTGATTCAGCCACTTTAACCTCAGTGTCCACATCCGAGCATCCAGACAATCGGACCAAGCTCAGTACCTCTTGATTGTCAACTTCCAGCATGTCCTTAATGCGTACATGGGGAGGTACATCATCCAAGGAGTACTTGCGAACGATCCGCGTGATAGACTCAGGAGTAGAATCATCAGCCCCATGAATAAAGCAATACTCGTTTAAAGGAGCAACACCTGGAGATCCTTCATTCTGATTAGAAGGATTATTAATTTGGAGATAAGATTTCTGATCGGAGAACAAATCAGAAGACAATGAAGGCTGATGCGCCTCCTTAGAACCATCTGCAAAAATGGCGTCTACCAGGATTGTAAGTGGCCTAGTAAAGGAGCCAGCAGCATGTTCGCCCACACACGGATCATCCATAACCAAAACAGCATGATCATTGGGAATGACAGCGCTAGTAGGCGCATCATCGCAAACCTCCACAGAAGAGCCCTCCATGAAGAAGCCAGATGGGAGACCATCAACAGGCGAAGACTGCACGACGGCCTCATAATCGACCCCTACAATAGCAGCTGGCTCCCTCCGCGTCGGAGATACCACAACATCCTCCTGTGATACACTTTTTTTTTGGTAAGCTCCTCCTGTGATACACCATCAGATCCAACACCCAAAGCAGAAGGGACCACCTCATCAGCAATAGAATGAATCTTTGATTCAACAGAGGATGGGATCTGTACAGATCCAGGGAGGTATAAGGGAGTTTGGCCATTCTGGAGTCCAAAACAGGACTCAGTATGTCCCCAGGAGATGGTGGCACATACATTTCCTTTACATTAATACCAACAGGGGCAGAAGGCCCGTTAGCAGATTTGGAACGGCAAATGGATTTAGTATGCCCAATCACCTGGCAGTGACCACATCTAGAGGGTTTCCACATATATTCCACGTTCACCATATAGAGGAGGTCAGAGTCAGGGTAGGGTTTAATTGCAATGCAGTTGGGAAATGGATCATCCACATCAACTTCAATGCAAATTTTGGCGTAAGCCAAGGATTTCATTCGAGCAGTTTTATCATCAAGATGCAGTGGAATCCCAATGGAGCTAGCGATCCAGCTTAACCCAGCATTAGACCAGAGTTCGATCGGCAAGTTGGATAACTTGACACAAATAGGAAACCGCAAAAGCGCGTCCTTGGACAGAGGCAATCCGGGAGCCCAACGTTTAAGGAACAATTGTTTACCGGAGAACGTCCAAGGACCGAGCCGAAGGCATTTCTCCATCAGCACCCGCGATGAGAAACGGAAGAAAAAGAAACCAGCGTCATCACCAGCAACGTGTTTGAGGCCAAATTTAGCCCAAAGCCTCCTGGCTATACCTTTTACAGCCAGGAAATGAGGGGGGGAGTCAAGGAAATGACCGACCAAGGTTAAGCCCCAGAAGATTTTACCTTGGTTGATTACATCAGGCGGAGGAGAAAAGGAAACCGCAGCTCCACAAGCAGGCAACGAGGGGTAGAAAGTCAGTTTTTTTTTTTTTTTTTGTAAGTAAGTGTGTATTTTGGATTAATGGGATAAAAAATTTACAAAAAACTATGTTATAACTCCAAGTTTTTTGACTTGGAGTTAGAACATAATACCCTAGGGCATACCCTGAGCAGCTGGTACATCAGAGAATACCACAAAAAACCTGTAAGAGGAGCGAACAAATAGAAAATAAAAATGAACACTGTCATTTTACATAATCAGATTCAAAAACAATCTAGCTCCTGCAAAATCCACATAGCAGCAACAGCAAAGGGCCACTGTAAGACGGGCAAGCTCCAGCAATAATCCACTGCCCACACAAAAAGCATCAGTAGGACACCAACATCATGATCAAACTTTCCAGCAGCCACCCTCGAGGAGGACGGCTCATCAGCACTCTGCAGGTGGATCAATACCAAATTGCCTCCATGAGGAGAGGAGTACATCACACCCAACAGCATCAAAGGAAAGCTCCTCATAAAGCCTCTCGTCTAAAATGAAGTTATTGCACTCCAAGACAGCAGTTAATAACAATTTACTAAAACACCAAACCAAGGCATCAGCCAACATCACAGCAGACAACATATCCCAACACCTGCTGCATCTAACATCCTTATTGAAACCTGGCAACTGAATTGAGCAAGTCGCCAACTGCAACCGCATCGCTGCCAACATGAGTTATCAAACCAGCCTAGGGCCTTTTCAGCCCCTCCTGGAGAGTCAGAATTAGAAGACCAGGAGCAACAACCAATATCAGTGCACCCCCAAATTTCAAATCGAGTAGCTGTCTATCACTACACCCAGCAGCAGCTGCCAATTCTATCCAGCAAACAGAAATACGCAGCCATCCACCAATGGCTCATACGAACCAAATGAAAAACAGCATCCATGGCCCAATGTTCCACACCAAACCATAAGCAACCGTAAGTATTGGCACTGGTAGAAAACCAATACCACTCTCGATCCAACTGCTGCAGGAAATCAAGGATGACGAGGCCGGGCTTTCTTGGGTACAGAATTACGCCGCCTGGCCATTCGCTGCCACCCATTGATAGCCTGCCTAGCAAATAGTTCGTCCTCATTCCTTAGGGCAGGAGACACCAACTGGAATGCAGCCGCGAAGGCACGGGACACTGCAGTAGGGTCCTCAGCACCACAATCCGGGTACACAATGGGCATAGCCAGGACAGAATCATGCCCAGATTCAATGGGAGTCAAAGTTTTAGAAGGCCTCTCTGGAACACGGGCAGCCTCAAAACAGATTGGCAGATGAGGTTCAGGGCATTGCAGACTACCATTATCATCAGATAATGAAGACTTGGCACGGGCCAATGGATCACCTGCACTTGGATCCACAATGGGCAGAGTATGGACATTTCCACGCCCCAAGTCACAGGACTCCACAGCTTCAGCCACTGAAGCTTCATGGCCCTCAACCGAGCAGCCAGACAAGGAGAACGAGCTGACATCTTGAAAGGCAGATGGAGCCTTATTCAATAAACCATCAACAACTTCAACCAGGGAGTACTTGCGGATGATCCGCGCGATAGACTCCGAAGTAGAACCATCGACCCCAGGGATTGGGCCAAACTCATCATTGGGTAATGGAACATGGGACACCATCCCAGGACCAGCTGAAACTGGGGATAGAAATTCCACCTGCTCAGCACAAGAAAGGCCATGGGAGCCAGGCTCAGCAGCAGCTAGTCCATGATCAATCAGAGGCTCATTACAAGAACTCGTCAACGCCCCAGATGGCAACGCAATTTCACCCCAATGGGTTGCAACTGAGGCAACAGTTAGGGAGTGATCAGAATTTGAGTTCTGAAGGAAACCAGGAGATTTCAGGGGACTTTCGTCTAACTGGGGGCTCTCCACTGGAATCGGAGAGCCACCAGGAGAAGGAGGCTTAGGCAAGTCCACTGAGACATGTACTCCATGGTCAGAATCGGGAGAACAGGGGCAATTGACCATCTTGAGACGACATTTGTTTTCAGCATGCCCAATTAACTGGCATCGTTCACATCTGGTGGGCATCCAATTATATTCCACTTTCACCAAAGAAATGGAATTACACTTAGGAAATGGTTTAACAGCAATGCTTTCGGGAAAGGGGCCATCCAACCCAACTTCAACACAAACCCTTGCGCAAGAAACATTTTCCAATCGAGCAGTTCTGGAGTCGAGATGCAGGGGAATCCCAATGGTACTTGAGATCCAGCTTAACCCGGCGATGGTCCAGAGCTCGATCGGCAAATTGAAAAGCTTGATCCAGATAAGAAAACGCTTGAGTTCGGCATTGGACAGAGGCATTCCGGGAGCCCAACGTTTTTTTTTTTTGGTAAGTAAGTATTTTGGATTCATGGGAGAAAAAATTACATAACCAATGCATTAAAACCAAGTATTTTTACTTGGAGATAATGCATTAAATGCTACGGCATTCCCCGAGCAATTCTTCTTCGAAAAAGACAAACCTCTAGGAGGATAACATTCTGCAGAAACAGTAAAAATAGAAAAATACTACGAGACGCTTAGGGCATGCTCCGAGCGGACAGTACATTTGAACCAGAAATGACAAAATATGACGTTTCCATCATAATCAAATTGATAAGGGTTCAGCATCGGGCGCGCCAAAACCGGCATGACAGTCACCGAAACACAAAATCGGCGAGCACACGGGGGCACGCAGGAAGCACTTAGCACGTGAGAGCAGATAGCTCCAATACCAAAACCAAGAAGTACCATCTTGGCGGTTGAAAAGCAGCACTAAACTGCATCAAGAAGTATAGCGCACTCCCAATGCAGCAAGCAACTCAGTCACAATGGACATTCCCAGATGGCTACAGAACAGCAAAGACATCCGCCCAGCTGCACATCTACCATCAGACCCCATTGACACTGCTGATGCACCTCTGCAACAGCAAGAGGGTGACAGGCACCACCCTTTTTTTTTTTGGGTAAGCAAATATTTTGGATTAATGGGAGGAAAAAAATTACAATATCGATGTTTTATCACCAAGTATTTTGACTTGGGGATAAAAACATAACTCGCTGGGGCATACCCCGCGCAACCAGTACAATCGGAGGTACATGATAAACCTCAAAGAGGCCAACATTCTACAAAATCTAAAAATTTTAAAAGTTACAACATAACAGAGAAAGGAGGCACCGCAGACCAATCACTGACAACCCGAGACCACCAGCAGAGAAGTTTACCAGCAGCATCAAGCTTTGAACCCACAGGCCGACAACAACTTGGCACCATCAGCACGAGGAACACCCAAACTCAACAACATACAGATGCCTACAATGAAAGATTGGTAATCAAAATTGCCCAACCGACATCAGCATCAGAGCACAGTCCGCCATCAGATCAGACAGCACCAACCACGGGTTAGTCATCAGGTCTCTTAGCAGGTAAGCTCAAAACATTTAGAGGGATCAAAGCGCCATCGAGGCCAAAGACTTGAGCAGCCACCACCTGAGCAGCGGTGCAAAAAGAAAAATGACCTTGGCCATCTACACCAGGACAGCACCAGTGCACTAAACCAAATTCCAGCAGCAATCAACAACATACAGATGCCAACAATGAAGCATCAGCTCCTAACCAGCAGTTCCTGGTCAAGTAGTTCCTTGCTGCTTCAGCTGCCACTCTGATTGGTAATCAAAATTGCCCAACCAACATCAGCATCAAAGCACATTCCGCCATCAGATCAAACAGCAACAACCACGAGTTCATCATCAGTTCTATTTGCAGGTAAGCCCAAAACACGACTTATCAAAACTGCCAACAGGCCTCAGCACATGAGCTGCCACCATCCACAGAACAGCAGTGCAAATCAAAGGATCTCACAAAATTTGGAGAAAATCAATCCAGCTTACATCTATTCCAAGTAAGCGGTAGAGGGTTCCATGTAAATAACCATCAGCAGCTACATTCAAATGGGACTTTCCATCAAAAGGTCCAACGGACATCAACCAGCTCTGGCCAAAATTCAGAACAGAACATTTTCATAAGGATCAAACCAACCTAAGGGAGAGAATAACAAAGGTTCCACTCATTTGATATAGGCCTCAAACAACCCGATCCCAACCATAGGACCAACCAGAACCAATTAAGTTCGTTTACCCTTAGAGTTTTTGGGTGCGGATTTCCGAGTCCTACAAGACTTTACAGGCTGCCAGGACTCCTTCTGGGTAGGAGCCACAATCGATCCAAAGTGAGATACTTCGGGAGTATCTAAGTGAGAGTCTGTGCGGGAAGCAGCACTCAGACCAATTGGGCTACTCGAACCATGACCCAATTGGTAGGAAGTATCCAAGGAGTACTTCGTTATGATGCGTGAGATAGATGGGGGGTAACGAGGTCACTGCGAGATCAAGGGATCTGGGGGATCAACAACGGGACCACAACACTTTGCTCCGTCACAGGAGGTAATAAGGGAATGGAGCATTCCAATTTGGCTGGCAGCGACAGGTGGGCTGAGGATCCGGCTTTACAGGGGCACCCACCGGTCCAAGAGGCGCTAATTGATCCTCCTCGGAGATTGGCCAGCACTCCTTACCACCAACCAGCCGGAGGGTCAGCATCAATCCCACGACATAGGATCTCGGCAAAGGAGGGACCGATTGGTAAGCGTGGGTGGAGCATTGCATTGCGGACAAGATCAGACGAGGCCAGCTGCTGAGTACATAGCTGCCCCATAGCGGGGCAAGAGGCGAGATCTGGGGAATACCAACGTCGGGAACCGACTCAAGTAGCCATCGAATTCCCGAGTTTTGAGAATCACTCCTTGGGAATCCGCATTCAAGTGGAGATCCAGCCCAATGTCCACGCCAGTCTGATCCCAAGAACACAAGGCAATATCAAGAGGGTCCGAATCGGGATCACATTCAGACTCCAAGTCATGCGGGAATTTCACCAGACTTGACACAGCAAAGGATGGCGAGGTTTCCCAGAGGACTCCATGCCCAGGTTCCTTCGGTTTAGAAGTAACCAAAGAGTTCTCGGGAGGAAGCCTCGCCCAGTGAATCAGGAATCGGAGGCCACGGAGGAGACAGGGGATCCTTCACCACCACGGGAATCCAAACCAGCGGTCGATTGATCGGGAAGGCTAGTCTGGATAGATGACCCTGGAGGCGGAGGGCCAGATTTGGAGGATTTTGGCACATTCTCTGCCCGACATTTAGCTTCATCATGGCCAATTTGTTTGCAGCTGCCGACCGTGAGTGTCGGTTTCCCACGAGTATTCCACACTCACCTTTAGAATGGAGTCGGAACCCGTGGTCGGTCCGATGGCGATGCTATTCGGGAAAGGGCCATTCACATCAACCTCCACACAAATCTTTGCAAAGGAAATATATTCCATTCGAGCGGTTACGGGGTCGAGGAGCAAGGGATACCAATGGAACTTGCGATCCAACTTAGCCCAGTGGAGTCCAGAACTGAATCGGAATATTGCTCGATTTTATCAGATGGGAAAGCGCCATATGCTCAGCCCGACAACTCCATTCCGGGCGTCCATTGTCGAGAAAGAGAGGTTTCCCGAGAGAACACCCAAGGACGGCAGAAGGCATTTGTTCATCAACGACAATGATGAGAAACGGAAGAAAAAGAAACCGGCGTCGTTCCCCGCGATGTGCTTGATGCCGAAACGAGTCCATAGTTTCTTGGCAATTGCTTTTACCGCCAAGAAATGTGGGTGGGTGTCCAGGAAATGGCCCACCAGAGTAAACCCCCAAAAATCGTGGCCTTGGTCGACCACATCAGGAGGGGGAGAGATGGGATTCGAGACACAAATGGGATTTTGGGGGGGGGGTAGTAAGACAAGTCACATACCGGACCAGCTACATCCGATTGGATAACCTTGCTCCAAGGAACTAGCCCAAGCCAGCAAAAACAGATTCCAAATCACCCTGGGAACATCACAAGCTGCCCCAACAATGCTACCCACCGATTTTCAAGACCAACCAGCACTGGGAACGACAATCTACAACGGATCATCAGCCAGAAATCCACCGAATTAGATGCAGAGAGGCATCCCAGTCCAGCAGACAAATACCCAACGTTTAAGGAAGATTGCTTTCCCAGAAAACGTCCAAGGACCGGCCTGGATGCAATGCTCCATCAGTTCCAACGATGAGAAACGGAAAAAGAAAAAACCAGCTTCATTGCCGGCAACATGAATGAGACCAAATCGAGCCCAAATTCGTCTGGCAATGGCTTTCACAGCCAGGAAATGTGGAGGGATTCAATGAATTGGCCAACCAAGGTGAAACCCTAAAAACTATTACCTTTGTTGATAACATCAGTCGGGGGAGAACGCACATCCGCAGCATCACCAGCAGATTGAGGGGGGTAGAAAGATAATGCTGGGTCCAGTCCTTCGTAATCCTTCCGGATGACTTCGGACCGAGGAATGAGGGCCGGAGCGGCCACGGAAGTCTTGCGAAGCACCTGAGGTTTCGAATGCTCTAAGAGCGGGGCGACAGAGGACGGCCGGGCCGTAATCTACACCAATCGAGACTCCTGGAGAGAGGGACACCCTAGGGTTGCGTCGATGAACGAAGAAGAGGAGGACGCGGGAAGAACAGGGGAGGCAGTCGACTGGGGAGGAACAGGGGAGGCCCCCAGAAGGCCGGCCATGGCCGGCGACGGGCAAAGAAACGAGCGCCAAAAACGCACAAAATTTGAAATTTTAGAGAGAGACGAGAGCGTCTCTCTCTACAGGAAATTCTATCCCCGAAGGGGTAGAAAGTCAGCTCTGGAACCAATCCATCACAATCCTTCTGAATCACATCGGACCAGGAAAGGGAGGCAGTAGGGACCTCGTCAGATTTTCGGAATCCTTTGATTTCGAAGGGACCAAAGGACAAGCATCTGAGGACGCACGGGCCGAGTTTGATTTTAGATTGGGAAGAGAGGCAATAGCGCCATTGTCGCTATAAATACGGAGTTCCTTAGGATTCGTAGAAGCCAAGAAGGAGGTGTCGGGGGCAGAACGATGGGAATCGTCGTTCTTCTCCAAAGGAGGGAAAGGAACAGGTTCCAGGCTGATGGGTTTTGAGTCGAAAGACGGTGAATGAAAAGGAGATGGGGAAACAATGGAGGCGGTGTTAGTGGGAGAACCCAGGGGGACCCTCAAAAGGCCGGCCATGGCGGACAATGGTGCCGCCAGAGCTGGGGGAGCGGCAGGGATGAGTTCAGATTTTGAAATCGTAGAGAGATGAGAGAGAAACTCTCAACAGTAAATCCCCAAAAAAATTAAATTTCAAAAAAAAATTAAAAGAAATACAAAACAGTATTCTGACGTCAAGTGTTTTTTTGACTTGACGTAAGAACAAAGTCGATGGGGCATACCCTGATCCTCTTGATCTTTTTTTTTTTTTTGGTAAGTAAGTATTTTGGATTCATGGGAGAAAAAAATTACATAATCTATGCATTAAAACCAAGTATTTTGACTTGGAGATAATGCATAAAATGCTAGGGCATTCCCCGAGCAATTCTTACATCAAAAAAGACAACATCTAGGAGGCTAACATTCTCGAGAGAGGCAGGTAGAAATTGAAAAAACTACGTAAACGCTTAGGCATACCCCGAGCGGACAGCACATCAAAGTATACCTAAAAGCCTCGGGAGGACAACGTCTACCGAGAAAACAAAATATGACTTTTCCATCATAAACAAAATGATAAGGATCAGCACCAAAAGCGCGAAATGAACACAATAGGCAGCCGCTAAACCACATAAACGGCACAGCTCACGGTGGCACGGCGAAGCACTTAGCACGTGAGAGATGAAAGCCCGTACCAAAACCGATGAGCTTACAGGTCCCATCTTGACATAAAGCGGCAACAGCAAAGGCGGAACACAAACAGTTGCACCGGGATCAGCATCAAGCCCAGTTGAGCGCGGGGAACAGAAAACGGTCAAACGTGAATTTAACCACATTATCACTGGCTCCCACCATGCCATCAAGTATTCCAGTATCAACATCAGCTCCCAAATCAGCTAAGAAAATAGGAGCGTACATCAGCACACCACAAGGGGCCAGAGAGGCCGCCAAATGCAATCATGGACCAGCACTTAACTCAGCACAATCATAGTGCATCAAAAAGACAGGCAGCATCCACATCCTGCACAACATATTCACTGGAAAAAATCCAACAAATCAGCAACCCAAATTGCACTTCTGATGAGCGGGCAGCAGGACCAATTTAGTTGCATAATTCTATAGAGTAGCATCAAGGTCCAGTAGACGGGTACAGCACCATGACCCAACATCATCCAATGCCAGTTACCCAGCAGCCACAGTCTCACAAACCTGTCAGCAGAAAAATGCCATCATCCAGCAGAACTGCATTTTTGCAGATTCAGACAAGGCCAGCAGTACAACATGGGCCAGCCGATTTCCAAAACATACGAAAGGATTGGGTCCCCAAAATAAGCTTTACAAATCCACCAATTCAGAAGCAGCAATGTATCAGTGCACTGAACAGGGCTTCAGGGCAGCAAGCAACCGAAAAAAAAGCAGAATTGTTGCACAGCAACAACAACAAACAAACTGGCTGTATTAGCCAGACAATAACAATCCAATGGACTGCAACACATCAATGCCAAGGGCATTGAACAGAAAAACTAGTTGTAGAAGCCAGACAAAAGCAATCCGATGGACTGCACCATAAGCTCACCACAATAAGCAGCAAACAGACCAGCACCACCTCAACAAGAAGAGATTTTAGCTACCAAAATACTCTACAGCCAGCTCCTCAGCCCTCAGCCAAATGGTCCAGGTCCATAAACACACGGGCTCCCCCAACCCAATCAACAAAAGGGACACACAGCCAAAGAACAATCAGAGCAGCACCATAGGAAATTCAGCAGCATCGAATCCTTCAAGATGAGACAGCAGCCCACAGAGAGGCACTTAAGCGCGAGAAAAACAGCAAAGCACCACCTCAACACGAAGGAAAATTTGTAACCAAAAAGTACCTCTTCCAGCTACTCATCCCTCAGCCAAATAGACCCAATCCAGAAAACACATGGGCTCCCCCAACCCAATCAACAAATGGGACACATAGCTGAAAACAGTCTGAGCAGCATCAGAGGACCTTCGGCTACCTCAATTCGTTTGAGATGAGACAGCAGCCCACTGAAGAAAAGACTGCTACAAAGCAGCAACAGCAACATATTGGCAGAATTCACCAGACCACAGCAGTCCAAAGGACTACTACTCATTCGCACTACATTTTAGCAGCGGACAGACAGGGCATTACCTCAATCGAGAAGGAAGATTAGCACCCAAGAATTACCTCAGCCAGCTTAGCAGTCCTCCCCCGAAGTGTCCCGATCCATAAAAACACACGGGCTCCCCAACCCAACCAACAAACGAGACACACCGCCAGAGGACAAACAGAGCAACGCCACAGGACATCCGGCTGCATCAATTCCATCGGGATGAGACAGCAACCCACATAGACCTCAGCAATCCGAAGCTCTAGATGCCATTGAGAATCCAGGGCCATAGAAATCGCACAACTTAAGTACGAACCGAGGAGGTTAGGGCTTGAACGGCAGGGACGATACCGAACCTAAGAGTTCACAATGTCACCGCGAGAGCAAAAGAAGAGGAGGAGAAACGGGAGACGGCCGGGCTAGGCATCCAGGAGGCCGGCCGAGGCCGACCCCGGCGCCGCCTGGCCAGATGAGAAGCGTCGCTGAAGCCGCGGCCTAAAACGAATTCGAAATTTGAATTTGGAATTCAAAAAATGAAGAGAGAAGCGAGAGCTTCTGATCTTGGAGAAGCTTGAACTCTACTATTTTGGGCAGTTGCGTCCAGGGCTGAAGCTGGATCCGGAATGTGTTGACTGCGTTGCACTGCAAGATGCTCCTGCACGATTGATGCTTGTGTATCTGCTTTTGTATAATTTCAGATTACATATGTTGTTTTCTGTTGAACATAGTCCTCTTAGAGGCTTTTTTGGTATTATCTGTTGTACCGTTTGCTCGGGGTATGCCCTAGCTTCTTATGTTTTAAATCCAAGTCAAAATACTTGGAGATAAAACATAGTTTTTGTAATTTTTTCTTCCTATAATCAAAAATACTTACCAAAAAAAAAAAAAAGTCATGAAAACAAGAAGGCTTTTTTTTTTGGTAAGAAAAACAAAGAGACTTTACAACTGCAATAACGATCAATATTTTTTTTGTTAAGTAATTAATTGCATTAAAATTTAAATGATATGTACAATCAGCTATGTTCTTTACTAAGTGTTTTGCCGACTTGGAAAAAGAAACATAGAAACATAGTAGCGGGCGTTCCAGGTTTTTGCCTCTGCCGGGCGGCGCCGGAGCCGGTCACGGCCGGTCTCCTGGGTGCTTCGCCCGGTTCCCCTTGGGTTCCGACCCCACCTTTCTTCCTCTTCGCTGCTCAGATTTGTCTTCGTCGACCTCTTCGTTTCTGAGTCTTCTATTTCTCTCTAGTTTGCCTTTCAAATTTCAAACCTGAAATTTGAGGCCCTCTTTTCCTGTCGCCATAGTTGGCCTTTATTGTCGTAGCGGTTCCTACCTCGGCGCCTGGTGCTTGGGTCGGATCTGCTTTGGATGTTGCAGAAGTTCGCACCCATCAGATTCGATTGTTCCAGAGAGAATCTTTGGTTTTCTCTCTGGGTTTTTATTTTTCAGATTTACAAATTTCAAATTTCAAATTTCTAGATTCAAATCTGGAATTGTTTTTCACGATTCTCTCGCCTCCACGGATGTAGGCTAGGCTTCCATGCCCACGACTAATGTGGCTGTTGGGACTATCTGTCCTGTTTTTTTGATTCCGTTGAAAGCTTGGCTCTGTTTTAGGTTGATCTGCCTCGCCCGTTTTACGATTCCATCTTTGGCCTCGTCGTTGGTTGGGTGAGTAAGCGTGGTTTCTGCCTGGTATGGAGTTTGGGCTGATTTAGGTCGGCTCTTTTGGTGTCATGCCTTCGATCTTTGGTCTGCTGCCTTCTCGTCCATGGTCATAGATTGCGGTTTGCTCATGACTTGCCTCATGGAAGCGTGTGTGTGCCTTTTGCCAGAATGCTCCATCGACCCAGATGGCTCTTCGCCTAGTATAAGGTTTGAGATGATGTGGGCTTTTTTGCTGCCACGTTAAACTCATAGCCGAGAGGATTCGATCTGGGTTCCACCCATTAAATCGTTTTGGATCTTCCCCCTCTTTTTCGCCGGTTTGGACATTTGCTGATGTGGCCACGGTTGGCTTTGGCTGCCTCTCAGACATGGCATATATATTTCGTGGTGACGGTAATCTCCAATTGCTGTGTGTGTGGCTCGCTCGTGGTTTCTTCTTTGGAATTCGCAGAAGCTGTGAGCTGATTTCTTATTCTTTGGTTCTTTGGCAGTGTAATGTTGGTTGATGTTTTCTTGGATTGCGCATTTTGTCAGGATTGATATGTTTCGGTGGATTCGGTGTGTGTGGTGCGGCCTTTGTTGTAAGGAATTGGCTGCAATTTTGGGTAGGAATGGCATTTCTTGTACATGGACTCCTTCTGGTTTAATAATCTTTGGTGTGGGCTTGCACTCCCGGATGGGTGGTGTCTGTCATCCTCGTCTGTCTTTGCTTTGAGATGCATCCGAAGTTCCCGATGGAAGAGGTGCAGCCAGGCGGATCTTTGCGTTGCTGCCCCTGGGAAGTCTTTTTTTTTTTGGTAAACAAGTATTTTGGATTAATGGGAGGAAAAAAATTACAATATCAATGTTTTATCACCAAGTATTTTGACTTGGGGATAAAAACATAACCCGCTGGGGCATACCCCGAGCAACCAGTTACAATCGGGGTACATGATAAAGCTCAAAGAGGCCAACATTCTACAAAATCTAAAAATTTTAAAAGTTACAACATACTTGAGAGAAAGGAGGCACCGCAGACCAATCACTGACAACCCGAGACCACCAGTAGAGAAGTTTACCAGCAGCATCAAGCTTTTAACCCACAGGCCGACAACAACTTGGCACCATCAGCACGAGGAACACCCAAACTCAACAACATACAGATGCCTACAATGAAAGAGCCCTCTGGGAAGTCCATCGTGACTTTGATGCAAATTGCATTTGTTTTGTGCTATACTGCTAGATGAGGTTGGGGCCCGGAGTTAAGGTTTCGTTTGTGTTGGTGCTGCTATGTTCAACAGCCGAAGATGGTGCTGCTGGTCTCGGTGCTGGAGCATTCTGCTGTCGTGCCTTGCAGTGCCTCTGTGTGAATTATGTGCGTCGGCTAATGCATGCTATGTTCTGTTTTGTTTATGATGGAAATGTCATATTTTGTTATTTTCGGTAAATGTTGTCCTCCTAGAGGCCATTTTATATATTCAGATGTAATGTCCGCTCGGGGTATGCCCTAGCGTCCTTTGTTTTATCTTCAAGTCAAAATACTTGGAGATAAAACATATTTTTTGTACTATTTTTCTCCCATTAATCCAAAATACTTACTTACCAAAAAAAAAGGAAAAAGAAACATAGAAATAGGGAGTCCCCTGAACCATGACGAAAGTCATTAAAAACAAGATTACAAAATCAAAATTGGAGTTGAAATGAAAACTTGCTCAGCATTTGAATCGCACTCCAAAAACGGCAAGCTCCGGATAATTATCGGAAGAGGCCATTCCGAACAGCAAGTGAACAAAGATCACTCTGGTCAACAAGTGAACAATTATCACTTCGGACACTGCAATAATCCACTCCGTCCAATAGTGGGCAAAAAGCAGATCGTCCCTCTCCAGTCATTGAGCGAAAAAGGCCACTTCGGCCTTTAAGTGAACAAGAGGCAATCCGGATACAAGGACAATGTATCCGGATACAAGGCCACCTCGGCCTTTGAATCGCTGCTGCCGTCTCCAGGCAATGTCGGCGTCGGAGCTGGCCGTGGCCGGTCTCCTGGGTGCTCCTCCCGGTTCTTTCCCGGTCTCCACCTCCCTCACTCATTCTGTCCGTCCTTCAACTCAGGCAGATGCATTTGGTGCGTCCACGTTCTCCCAGCGTTCGGATGTCCTCCCGATAATTTCTTCTCCCTCGAATGTGGTGGATGTTATCAATCCTTCTGGGCTCAAGGTGAAACGGGTTGCGAATCCCGCCTCCTAGTTTGATGTTGTTTAGAAAGGTGGTGAAAGCTTGACTTCAGTTCTGAAGTTCTTCCCTCCTTCGTGTGCGATTGGAGTTGGTGATTGCATCTCTCCTCCCCCTGAGGTTTTCACCACCAAGGGTCTTGTTGCAGTAAATTGCTACATATGTGCCTTTACTAAGGAACTTATTTGCTCTCTATTTGGTCCTCAATGTGACTTGCTGCTGTTGCTGATTGGCTATAATCAAGGGAATGCAAACCGAGATGCATTTCCTCTTGCCTGATGCGGCCGCAGCTATACATCGTGAAGTGGGCTCTTGTGAGTGGTTGGTCTTTGCTCCTACATGTCCCATTACAATTCTTTGATAATCTTTGTGTATTTGCCGCTTTGCTCAACTAGTATGCTATGGTTCTGCTGCCAAAAGCTCAAGCGGGAGTGCTCTGGATTGAGGTGGTTGGTAAATCTTCTTGCTGTTTAACAGCTGTTGGTGGATATTCTGATTTATGAATTATTGGCAATGATGGATTTTTACTTGGAAAGGCCTCGGGTACAGTATGAAGATCTTTGTTGGGGATTAGTTGGATTCAGTTGTCAATGATTGGAGTTTGGTTGGCCCGGAGGGCTACTGGATGGAGCATTCATCTTGCTGCTCTTTTTGAGTCCCCTTGATGGTGGGCTGATGATGATGCAATGAATCGATGTGGAACCAGGTTCGTGGGTGAGCAGGTTAGCGTGATGTTGATCTTTGGAATTCTTGGGAGCATTTATTTTGATTATGTATAATGACTTCGACCATTTTCGGTCTTTTAGATTTTCCTCTTAGAGGTTTTTTTGAAATACCCTATGATGTACTAGTTGCTCGGGGTATGTCCTAGCTTTTTATGTTCTGACTCCAAGTCAAAAAACTTGGAGTTATAACATAGATTTTGTGAATTTATTTTCTCCCTTAAATCCAAAATACACACTTACTTACCAAAAAAAAAAAGGTTCTCGACCAAGGAAGACGCATTTGGGGTTCCTCCTTATATGGGTATTTCTTCGATGTCCCACCTCACTTTCGGGCGGTTTCCTCCATAGTCCGGTTGCTCTGGTCTCGATTTGGCCTGGTTCATATTGCTTCCGCTGGCGATGGTTATTTCCTTTTCCATTTCTCTTCCTTGGCAAATATGGAGAAGTGCTTGAAGGCCGGCCCTTGGATGATAGCAGGGAAAGCCCTCTGTCTCAAGCGTTTTTAACCTAGTATGAAGCTGTATAGGGATTCGCATGATTCGTTCCATATTTTGGTTAAATTTTGAAAAGTGCCGGTGGAATTCTGGACGCCTTTGGGTCTGGCCTTGGATTGCAAGTTCTATTGGGGTGCCACTTCAACTCTGTCCCAAAACTGCGAAAATGGAGTTGCTTGAAGTCGCCAGAACGTGTTGACGTAGCTGCTGATGCTGCCTTGCCCTCCAGGATTACCTTGCATTCCTTCGAATCCAAATTTGAGGTGGATGTAGAATACACTTGGAAGCCGCCCAAGTGTAGGCTGTGTCTCCTGTTTGGTCATGAGGAGGCCAAATAAAAGGCTGTGAAGAGCAGTTCTGCTACCGGTAATCCTCTCAGGAAGATTGCCTTGCCTAAATGTCGTCCTTTGCCTTCATCCAGTTCGGCTGATTTACCATTTGAGGTTGATTGCCCTGGATTGGCTGGGATGGTCTCTGCAGATTCCCTGATGAAGGCCACAGCTTCTGTCTCTTCTCCTGTGCAGGTAATTGCTGGTCATCTGGAAATGACCCCTGCCCCTGCTACTCCTCGTGCCTCTGCTCTTTCTGTGATGGTGGATGCTGATGTGTGATTCCGTTAATGGCAAGCAACCTAAAGATGTAGATTATGAGCTTGTGTTTGAGGCGCCTGCTGGTGCTGATCAAGAACTGCCTGAAAAGAGTGGTTCTGGTGCAGTACATCCCGTTGACCCATCTGTTGTGCATCCTTTTGATGCGTCTCCCTTTAAGCCACTGGAAAAGGCTCCATCGTCAAAAGTAGTGCGGTTTGCACCTGAAATCTTGTCCGATGCCCAGGTCTCCTACCATCACAGTGCTTCGAGGATCCTTTATGTTTCGCTGAGATGGTAATTAGGGGTCTGAAACCTCGAGATATGCCTAGTTGTTGTGTAATCCCCCTTCCAATCTCTGATGAAGATAGGTATGCTGCCCTTGGATTATATCCACTAGCTCCGAATGAGGTTTGCACATCTGTTTCAGCCCATCATTCACCATCTACCCTTGATGAGCAGCATTTGCTGGCCCAAGATAAGCAATCGGCCCCTGTTGATGCCCAGGGGCATCCGAGGTCTATGATTTTTGAGGGGTCGCATATTCATGCTACTGCAATGGGCGTCTTGGAAGATTACCCACCATCAGGCCCTGAAGCTGAGTTTGATAGTGACCCAATGCCTAACCCTATCTCTCGTGCGGTTTACAAAGTATGGGCTGAATCCTTTAAAGCATGTGGGTCTGCCTACATGTTAATCAAATCCCGGTGAGGTTTTGTGGGCCGGGCCATTGACTACTCAATGAGAAATTCTTAAGTGTCAATGAGGCGATGGCATTGGATTGCGACTCTTGGAAGCCATTAAAATCCAGGAAAAGAAAAAAATCCAAAAAACCCAAGACTTCCCTGGCTCATAGGCCTTTCTTTGAGAAGTCTGTGGGATGCTTCCAAAATTTTGATGTGAAGCTGGTTTTACGTATTTGCATTAAATGGTGATGGAATGATTGATATTATCTTTGTTGGAATTGCCTAATATAGTCTTTGGCGGGCTCTTATTCTTTGATCTTTGATATCCACTATGTGCTACGTTATGTGCAACTCCATTCGTGATGTGAAGAATGGCTTTGCAAGTGTCTGAATTTATCCTGCTGGTCGGGGCTATAATGGATTGTTATGTCGGCCATCCGATATACTATGTTGCTTCATCAAATGGAGCACCAGGAGCAAAATCTTAGTTAGGACCCTGCCAAGCTGAAATGGATCTGATGCGTGCCTACTCTGTCAAGGACATTGGGGATGGTTCTGATACCTTCTTCTCGCACGATAACTGGCACCCCCTAGGCCCCCTGAGTGAGATGAGTTCCGACCGCACTCGCCTTGTCTCTGGTTTGCATTGGGATATTAATGTCGATGCAATAATCAGGAACAACAAATGGGCCTGGCCAAACCCCTGTGACAATGAGGTTTCCCTCCTTGCCATGACTATGCCAAGTAAACCACCTTGCAGCAATCAAAAAGATTTTTTTTTTACTTACAAAAAAAAGCAATAAAAAAGACTCGTTGCATTGGGCAGGGACTGTCAATGGCAACTTCTAGACTAAGTCTGCTTACCTTCTCATCCATCCTTCCAAACCAAAGGTCAGTTGGGCTCATTTGGTGTGGGGTCCAGCTCATATTCCTTCCCATACTTTTACCCTTTGGCTCGCCATTAAGGGGAGACTGAATACTCTTGACCGCCTCCATTATAACCCAAACCTCTCTCCTAGATGCATTCTATGTAACACAGGAGATGAAAATCTTGAGCATCTTTTCTTTTCCTGCCCATTTTCTAAAGCCTTATGGGGTAATGTTCAAAGACACAAAAAAAAAAAAATATTAATGCTTACCAAAAAAAAAGTAATGTTCAAAGACATTCCGGTATTCGTTGGCTCCATTCGAAATGGTATCAAAACATAGCCTGGGCTGCCTCTGTTTGGAAAGGGAGAAACCTTCTGGCTATCTCTAAACGCTTGTCTCTGGCTGCCACGATTTATTTCATATGGAAGGAGTGCAATAACCGAATATTTCAAAAATCCCCCGCAAGACATTCCCCATACTTTCTCTTTGGTGGTCAACGTTGTGAGGCTCAAACTTATGACCATCTCGGTGCCTGATAGGGATGTCTCTAGACCGACTCGGATTCGTTGGGGTATTTAAAAAAAATAATTGATGGGTTGGTTTGTTCTCCTGTGGGTTTGGTCCCCAATTTTGTTTAGTTTGCCCCTACTTTTGTAGGTGCGCTGTTTTTCTTTTGAAGTTTGGGTTGTTTATAAATTTTGGTTTTGTGCTGATTCCTATTTCAAGATCTTGTCCTTCCCTTCCCAAAAAAAAAAAAAAAAATTATCTATATATATATTTTTTTATTTTTTAAAAAAAAGGAAAAGTATAGAAAAAAAAAGTCTCTTGTCTTAGATGATCCATTCTTTGTTGAGATTGTGGTTCGACCTTTTTTGTAGTTTGGTTGTTCCGGTTGGGTATCTTGGTTGATGGGTGGATTGTTTTGGGTGTTGCCGGGTACCTATAGCATTACGCTGGAAGATTTCATTCTTTGTTGATCGGGTCATTGGGGCACCATTATGCTTATTTGTTGTCTTGTGTTTGAAGTCGTGGCAGTTTGTGTTTGCTGTTGTATGGATGGTGCTACTGATCGAGTGCAGGGTTAGTTTCTGCTGCGGTTGCAGGTGATGGAGTGCTCGGATGTGGGTTGGGAGTGGTGTTTCTTTTGCTGCTCTATTTAATCGATGAGGCCGTGATGGTTTGGGAGTGGTATACCTGTCCCATGTAATTGCAGCTGTCCAGTTAAGTGAAACATGCTGGCCTGCGGGTTGGGTGAGAAGTTCTGAATCCTTGGGATTCACTGTCGTTATATGTTCTGACGTGTGGAAGCTTGGATAAGTGCAAAGGCCATCCCTGGGCGGATTATGTGGATTTTAAGCTGTGGTTGGATTCGGAAGGATTAATGATGAGTGATGATGCTGCAGTTTGGTTGCTAAAGCTTCCGATTGCCTTGCCCGATTGGGTCTGTGGAAGATGACCGGTCTAGTTTTTGTTGGATGGATTTGGCTGAAGTGGATGATGCTGCTGATGTGGATTTTTAACGGTTCTGCTTGATCTGCTGCTGTTTTTCTGCTGGCGCTGGGGCGGTGGGCGTACTGCAGTAGCCTATTGCTTCCTGGACTTGGGGTGCAGTTAGGTTGTGGGCAGCCTTGTTATGGTGTAGCAAGTTGCTGCGGGGTGATCGGATGTTGTTGATCCTGTCGTCTCGGGAGTAACTGTTTTTGAATCTGATTTTGTAAAATGACAGTTTTCATTTTCTATTATCTGTTTGCTCGCTCCTCTTAGAGGTTTTTTGAGGTATTCTCTGATGTACCAGCTGCTCGGGGTATGCCCTAGTGTCTTATGTTCTAACTCCAAGTCAAAAAATTTAGAGTTATAACATTATTTTTTGTAAATTTTTTCTCCAAAATACACACTTACTTACCAAAAAAAAAAAGATGCTACAGTTTGGGTGCTGGTTGTTGTCAAGTTGCTGCATCTTAACTTGATGTAGTTTTGTGTGATTGAATTTGGATTTGTGGCCTCAGTTTCCCTTGGCTGATTTTTTATGTATTGGCAATTGGCTCTGATGGCTTTGAGTTGATGCTGAAATGGCTGCAATGCTGATGTTGCAGTGGTTGGTTCTGGGAGCTTTCTGCTGATGTTAGAATGTTCGCAAGTGTCTGGGGCTGTCAATGTTGATGGTGCATTTCTTGACAGTTGTTGTAGTTTCTTGGATGCTCCATCTTTGAAGGCGGGATATTGCTGCACATGGAATGGATGACCTGTCTTGCTTGTGGTGGTGCTGAAGCGCCTCTGCTTTTGTCTGTTGAACCACCTTAAAGGCTGGCGAAGGTGGGATGGGACTCTTTCTTTGGAATGGTTCTTTGGCTCCTTTTTGTGCTGAAAGAATAGTTTTGCCCTATTGTTGTCCTTTTTGTGGGATGGGACTACTTTGTTTGGAATGCTTCGTGGGCTTCCGGCGTTGAAAAAGGGCTTTGGAGGTAACTCTCATCTTAAATACTTTCCTCCTGGCTCCCCGATTCTGATAATATCATTTTGTCCCCCCCGGAAGTCCTACAACAAAGTGAGGACCTTTGGGGAACCACTCTTGTGGGTTATTTTGATGGCAATCCCGTACACTTTAATCTGTTAATAATATTACTAGGAAAAATGAGAGACGATTGAGCTACAACATGTAGCGGGAATGAATCTGGTTTCTTTTTCTTTCGATTTTCCTCTAGTGCAATGCTAGGAAAATGTTTAAACAGTGGCCCGTGGACTATTGCCGGACATACACTTTTTCTTAAACTATGGAAGCCGGGTATGGAGCTTTCCGTGAAGAGCACAAAGCATTCCCGGTCTGGATCACCTTATGGGATTCCGGTTGAATCTTTGGACCCCTTTGGGGCTATGCTGGATTGCGAGTGCGATTGGGATACCCCTGCGGTTGGGACCCGATCACGTAAAAGTTTGAGCGTCTGGGCTTTGCGCAATTTGCGCGTCGATGGGGGTGATGCCCCACGGTAGGAATATGTGAAGATACGCACTAGTGGCCTCTCACGACAATATTAGAGAAATTAAAATTGAGTACCAACGGAAGCCGGCACGGAGTGCCACCCCAAAAAAGAATGAGAGCAAGGGCCCACATACCAAAGCTTCTTGGGTCCCTAAGAAGGCGGACTCTCCTCAGACAACCACTACAAACGCCTCCCCTGGGCGATCTCCCTGCAAAAAAGCTGCCTCTCCCCTGGGTATCTCCGCACAGAGGGGAATATCTGTAGCCAATTCCTTCAGTATTCTTCAGGAGCCCCTCCCTGAAGACCAGATGGTCCATGAGTCCCATTCCTCACCAAAGCACCCGCGAGATGATCCCCTGGATGCTCCCCTTGGTGATCCCACCTTAATCCTTCCCCCTGGGAATCAACAGGCCCTTCTCTCAAAAGGCTCTGAAGAGGACCAGCTCCCTGATGGGCCTGAAGTCCAGTCTAAGTCCCTCCTTGCCCCTGAGCTGGTCAGTTTGTGTATTGGCTCAGAGTGTTCCGATGATGAGTCCCCGGCTAGTGACCTATCTGGTCCCCAGCCAGTGGCGACGTTAGAAATTGGGGACTGCTCCGGCCAGGCCCTAATTGCGTGCCCAAATGATTCTTTAGATTCTACACATACTTCTGACATGTCTGACTCTAGTCGCTTTGAGGTTGTGACTATCAGTAGAAGACGCAAATCTTCAAAGAAGAGTCGAGGTGCAAGTGGGCCTAAAAAAGCGGCCCCGGCGCCTCGGTCTCCCATGAATAACATCGCATCTTTGGAATGTGAGGGGACTCAATGGGGTTGTGAAGGCCCGTGAAGTCCGCAACCTTATCAGTCTCACGCTTGTTCCATCATTGGCTGGGTTGAAACAAAGTTCTTTGAAAAAACGCGGCCTCCGTTTTTGCCAGATTAATCCTAGTTGGCTTTGGGCCATGAACTATTCCATCTCCTCGAGTCGGGAGGATCCGGGGTTGGGTGGGACTCTAAGAAGGTGAATGTAAAAATCATCTCTAAGGAAGACCGGGTTATCCCATACAGAGGTGAACTTCCTTGATGATAACTCTCACCGCCTTGTCCTTTGTCTATGGTGCTAACTTAGACAGTCATTGAAAGCTCCTCAGCAAAGCCTTAGAAGGCATTCGGGACTCTCGGGGACATCCCAGGCTGTCTGGGTGATTTTAATGCTATTCGCTCGCGAATGAGGCACTTAGTGGCTCATGGCACTATAAAAGTTCCACCGATCTTAACGAGTGCCTTAGGGATTGTGACCTTGACGATATACATGCCACGAGGGTCAGTTTTCACTGGAATGATGGGCGCGACCACAACACACGTATATTGAAAGCTTGATAGAGTAGTCGCTAATGGTCAATGGCTTGATCTTTTTAGAAGATCAAAGCATGTTTTTCCACTGCCGGTTTATCGATCACTCCCTTGCATCCTTATTCCTGTGGGGTGGACTGTCCGTAATCATGGGATCTTTAGATTTAATAACTTTCTCACTAAATCCCCAAACTTCCTTCCGCCCAGTTAAGAAGCTTGGGAGACGGAGAGTTCAGCACGCCGATGTTTAGGCTTGTTTCCTCTCTCAAAAAGGTCAAATGTGCGCTTAAAAATCTCAATGCTCAAAGGGGAAATGTTCACGATGAGGTTCTACGTGCCGAAAAGCCTTGAGGAGATCCAATCTAAGCCCCCCCATCACTCTGGGTCGTGTGACAATGAATGCCAACGAAAGGCCGAGTATTACCGCGCCTTAGCGGTGGAGGCGGATTTCCTTCACCAAAAAGCAAAAATCATGGCTCAAAGATGGGGACGGTGCACTAAATTCTTCTTCAAGTCTCATTAGTGGGAATCTCTCAATGAATCGGATTTCTTCGCTTCTTGATGAGTCCGGCAATCCTACAAAAGGGACCGAGGAGCTTTTCAATCTAATTGAGGGCCATTTCAAAATGCCCCGGGTTACGGCGTTCTCATGGGACGGCGGAACCTAATCGATTCGCCCTTTCATTCTTCATTCAAGACTGATTCCTCTACGGCCCTCTTGTTAGGCCCGTCGAGGAGGAGATTCGCTCAGCAATTTTCTCCATTGGTGATGACAGAGCGCCCGGTCCCGATGGATTCACCTCAAAGTTCTTTAAGGATTCGTAGGAGATCACCGGGTAGTTCTTTTTGAGAAGCTATCCATGACTTTTTACGCATGAAAAGCTCCTTAAACAGCCTGAATACCACACCGATCAGCCTTATCCCTAAGGTCCAATCCCGCGCTCACATCACGATTTTCGCCCGATATCGTGTTGTAACGTCATATATAAGGCGATTTCTAAAATCCTTGCTAACAGAATAAAGTGCACTCTGCCCTACCTAGTTGACCGATGCCAAACGGCCTTTGTGGAGGGGCGTCAGATTAGTGATAATATCCTTTTAGCTCAGGAGCTCTTGCACAAGTATCATCTTGGGTTTGACCCGCCTAGATGTACTATGAAGGTCGACCTTAAAAAAGCCTATGACTTCGTCTATTGGGATTTTATCATTAATGTTCTGACCCTCATGAATTTTCCGCCACAAATGGTCAATTGGATTGATCAATGCATTACGACTCCGACATATTCCCTCAATATCAATGGGGAAGTGGTCGGCTTCTTCAAAGGAGGCAAAGGCCTTCGCCAAGGGGATCCACTTTCCCCTTATTTATTTGTCCTTGTGATGGAGGTCCTTAACGGAATTATTGAGGTCAAGGCTAGACGGGATAACAATTTTAAATTTCATTGGAAGTGTACAGAAACTCAAACTGTTATGCTTGCCTTTGCTGACGACCTCCTCCTCTTCTCCCATGCTGATACCAAGTCCATCTCGATTCTCAAGGAGTGCCTTGATGAATTCCATGCTGTTTCTGGCCTCTCCGCCAACCCAAATAAAAGTGAGATTTTCATATGTTCAAAGGACTCCTCTCTTCACCAGAGTATACCTGATAGAATGGGCTTTAAAGTGGGCAAACTCCCCATCAGATACCTGGGGGTCCCCTTGATTACCACTAGGCTTTCGGTCTCTGATTGTAAATCTCTCACCGATAGAATCACTAAGAGGATCAAATCATGGAGGAATAGATGGCTCTCATTTGGTGGGCGACTGCAACTTGTTGCCTCTATCCTCTCATCTATCCATCTGTATTGGGCTTCTATTTTTATCTTACCAAAATCCATACTCAAAGATATTGAATGCATCCTTCGCCGGTTCCTTTGGAACGGCTTTTCTGAAGGCAGAGTCAATGCTAAAGTGGCCTGGCAAGATATTTGCTACCCCAAGGATGAGGGCGGTTTGGGCATCAAGAACTTGATTGACCAAAACAAGGCTCTTTGCAAATTCCTCCGCGTCTCCTCAACGGAGACATGAATTCTGCGTGGTCTTTATGGATCTACAAGAAAGAATCAAGACAGTGCATTTGGACCATTAAAGTCCTGCATCGGCCCCTTGAGAGGGGGCGGAAAATTATGAAATTTCGGCCTTTTATGCGCGCTTACATAAAGGTCATTGGAAATGGTTCGATACCTTCCTCGGCACGATAACTGGCATCCTTGGCCCCCTTAGTGAGGTGAGCACCGGCCGCTTTCGCCTTGTCTCGGGGTTGCATTGGGACATTAAGGTCGATGCTATAGTCGAGACAACAAATGGGATCGCCTAACTTTTGACAACGAGGTTTCCCACCTTGCAGCGAATATGTCGACTAACCCTCCCTGTAGCAACCTCAAAGACTCTTTGAAATGGACTGGGTCTCTCAATGGCAAATTCTCGACCAAATCCGCATACACTCTCATCCACCCTCCCAATCCAAAGGTTTCGTGGGCACAATTGGTATGGGGTCCTGCCCATATCCCTTCTCATGCATTTACCCTTTGGCTCGCCATTAGGAGGAGATTGAATACCACTGATCGCCTCCACTATATTCCAAACATCTCTCCCAAATGCATTCTCTGCAATATTGAAAATGAAAACATTGAGCATCTCTTCTTCTCTCCGCCCATTCTCCAAAGCGTTATGGACTAATGTTCAAAGACACTGTATCCATTGGCCCTATACTTGAAATGTATATCTAAACATTTCTTGGCAGCATCAGTTTGGAAAGGGAGTAGCCTTTTGGCTGTTTCTAAGCGTTTGTCCTTAGCCGCCACGGTATATTTCATATGGAGGGAACGCAATAATCGAATTTTTCAAAAATCTTCACCCCAAGACATCTCTCGTATGTTCTCTTCGGTGGTTGATGTTGTGAGAAATAAATTAATGACCATCCCGTCTTCTAAGAGGGATGGCTATGAGCCGACTCGAATCCGGTGGGGTATTTAAAAAAAAAAAAAGGGGTTTTTTGTTTTGCTGCATGCCTTGCAGGAGAAAAAAAAAAAAGGTCTTTTTTTTGCTGCATGCCTTGCAGTGGAAAAAAGTTGTTTGGTTTGCTGCATGCCCTGCTGTCGGGCTGGTTCTTCCGGGCTGGTGATATCAGTTTGGCCTTTTTCCCCGTTCCCGGGTCTGACTTGCTTTCCTTTGGACGGGGCTCCAGCTTTTATTTTTTTTGTCTTTTTTTGCTTCTTTGCTTTCTTCCATTACTTGGGCTCGTTGCTCGGGTTTTTCGTGTAATCCCATCCCCCAAAAAAAAAAAAAAAAAAAAAAAGGTTGTGATGTATGCAGGTTCTGCCTCCTTGGGTGTTTGTCTTTCTCGCCTGTCTTCATAAATGTTCCTTGATGAGATAAAATTTTATACCATTTGGTTGGCCTGGTCCTCTAGTGATGAATAGATGGACCAGGCATTCGGTGATTGATCCGGTTGTGGGAATGTTTTGATGCTTTGGTGCTTTTGAATGGGACCTGGGTTTGAAACTGTTGAAGGTTTCTGGCTGCCTGGTCATTTTTTGGGGCTTGGTTTGTTGCACTGTGGCGTTATGCTGGGGAGGTGACCATGCAGTATATGCATTGTGGCTGATCTAGGTGATTTTGGTGCTGATGTTTGTTTGCTTGTCTGGTTACTGGAAATTGTGAAATGATATTCTATTTTATTGTGAACTCTGCCACTGGTTTCATTGGCGTGGATAGGCTTGCTGGGTCTGCTGATGAAAATATCCTTGCTCTATTTTCAAATATGGCTTTTACTGGGATTCTGACTGATGGTGGTGGCCGGTTGATGACTGACCTGCTGGTTCTGTTTGCCAAACTGATGTGGTGTGGGGTGTGATGTTGGAACACGTTGTCATGGCCTCTTTGTTCCCTCATGCTGAAGCATGGATTATTACGCCTGTGGCGGTGTCATTTGCTGAAGTTGTATGTTATTGAAGCCTCTTTGATGTGTGGTATGCTTATTGCTGAAGCTCTGAGGCCGTGGGTTAAATGTATTGCATTGGTTATCAAGATGAGATGGTTGTAATGATCTCGTTTCATTATGCATTCTGTTGCTGATGGAGGCATGTGTAGGTGTTACGGGTTCCTGGTGATGAAACTGGAGTAAACTCGATGATGCTGAGAGATTGAAGGATGCTGCTGTGGATGCTACCTAAAAGCACGCAGCTCGGTTGCTGAAGGGGGGTGGAAATGTCCTCTCGTTGACTGTGACTACTGAGTCTCAATGCCGAGGGTGGGCTTCGATCCTGTCTTGTAGAAGATTGATGCTGCTGTGCTTCTTCCCTGAGTCAGCCGGAGTTTTTTGAGAACAATGTGAAGATAGGTAGTCTGCACTGCTGAAGATATGAATCTGTGTGAGTGTGGCTGCATGTATTTTTGCCCGGTTGAAAAATGCAGATGACGATTTGCTGGTTTTCTTGCCACTCTTGTTATCTGCACTTTCCCTTGATGATGGCTGCTTTGCGGATGATCGTCGTTGGTGCAAACAATGAGGCTCAGGTCCATTCCATGCCCAGATTGGTCGACATTTTGCATGCTACCCTTCCCGCTGAAGTTGAAGTCTGCGATGCTCGAACTTGGCAAATGTGGCATTGGAACTACCCGTGGAGTGTGGAGGCAAAGATGGTGCATTGCCTATTGCAAGTGGGGTGAATTGCCAAGGCGATTTTGCTCAATTTTAACCGCATTATTGATGTTTGTTTTGAATTGATTGTAACTCCCGGGATGTGCTGATGATGTGTGTTTGCAGCTGCCTTGTGCTCCCGTTGATTGGAATACTTGAGTTCTTTGGGGTGTGGCAAATTCTGGTGTGATATAGTAAGTTCTTTGCAGGTGATCGGATGTTGTCATACTGGTCCGCATTGGGAGTAACTTTTTGCTTTAGCTTCGTATAATGACAGTATTAAATTTTTGTTTCTTTAGTCCATTCTGTTAGATAGTTCCTTTTTGATTTTTTTGAGGAATTCTCTGATGTACCAGATGCTCGGGGTATGCCCTAGCTTTTTATGTTCTAACTCCAAATCAAAAATTTGGAGTTATAACATATTTTTTTTGTAATCTTACTCCCATTAATCCAAAATACACACTTACTTATCAAAAAAAAAAAGCCCACATTGTTGAGGTGAGCCGGTTGAGCTTGCCTTCAGAATCTATTACATTGCATGTATGGTCTGCTGTTGGTAGTGGTTCGGTGAGGTTGTCTCGCTGAATATGCTTCTCTGGTTTGGTGCTGGAGTTGGCTGTGTGGCATTAGCGCTCCAACAGCAGATTCTGATGAGCTAGTGGACTCTGCCGGTTGGTTTACCGGCTGACTTACCGATGTTTTTTTGCCGATGCACGTTGTGATGTGGAGTTGGTTGGCCTCGGATGGTCTCCATTTGTTTTCAACTCTTTGATCTACCATCAAGATTGGATTAGCAAGAACTGGGTTCACCATATCCGCATGATGGCTAAGTTATCGATTGGGTTGCGCGGCTGGAATGTTGAACTCCGTGCATGGAGCTTGTAGATGGGGATGAGCAATGTATCCATTCTGTTAAAGTAGACGGAAGTTCGAGTGCAAGTGGACGCCCTCTCGGCCGGGATGGTTCTGTCTCGCTCTTGGTAAACTTAATCGACATCGATGCTATTCTACTTGGTATGAGTAGTTTGCTACTGATGGCTTGCCCGGAGGTGGTTTTAAAGGCGTGTTGTGCAGTTGTTGAAATCGGGGCAGCTGATACTTTTTTTTTTATTTGGAGCTCCCGAGTTTAAAGGGTTATGGGTGGTCCTATGGATTGGGATCGGGTTCCTTGCCTGAGACCGATCATGGCTGGTCAAAGTTGTGGATGTTGCTGTCTAGTATAGAAGTAGCTAGAAGAAGATGCTGCTTTGCTGTCCCTATACTATTTTTTGGTATAGAAATGTGCCTGGTATGGCCATTTGCTGATGGTTTCTGTTTTTGAAGATCCTGTCGATTTGCTAATTGAGGGGTTGTGAGTGATCCCTTCAGTAACTGCACTTTGGATTGTGTCCTACAGTTGGTTGCTGATGCTCAGTGGTTTGGTGCTGCTGTGTGTCATTTGCAGATCCGTTCTGCATTCTGATGCGAAGGCCGAAATCAGTTTTGCTCCTTCTACTGTTTGGAGCTTGTTTTATTAGAGGCTTGAGCTGTGCAGCGGTATCTGCATTCTGATTCCAAGTTGGTAGAATCACTGCCAGGAATTGATGAATGGACAGTGGCTGATGGTTTTTGCATTAATCTTCCTTTCCTCCTGCGTGAATCTGATGGTTTTGACTGGCTGCTGTATGGTTCTGTTTTTGGATGCCTGCTGCCCCTGAAGGCCTTATCAGTGCATTGATACTCTCATGCCTCTGAATTTGCTGGCCTTCTGGGTGCTGGCTTTTTCCTGATGCAGGATTATGCTGCCTGCTCACCAGCATTGCAAAATGGGTTGCCAGGTTATGCTCTTACTGTGAGATGACTGTGGTGGCCTGGTATGGAGCTATTTTGCTGGTTTTTTCAGTCGGTTTGTTGCATTGTCCTTATGTTGGGATATGCACTGGTCCTTGCTATTGCAATTGGCGGCTCTATAACCCGGTTGGTGTGCTGATATGCATACCTTTTGCTACTGTATTTCTGAATTGGGAGCTGATATTGCTGCTGGGTTGTGTGAAGGCTTGGTGGAGCCAGCGCTGTTTTTTGGGAAATCTGGTTTTCGTCCGTTACCTGATGCTCAATCTGGGCACGAGGCTGATCTTGGTGCAGTTGGGCTCGTTCCAGAATGCTGGGTTGTTGACAGTGGGTTCAACATGCACTCAATATGAGTTGCTGGCTTTTTTTTTTTTGGGTAAGTAAGTATTTTGGATTAATGGGAGAAAAAGAGTACAAAAAAAAATATTTATCTCCAAGTATTTTGACTTGAAGATAAAACATAACACGCTAGGGGCATGCCCTGAGCTGGCAAGACACCGAATATACAAAAAGCCTCTAGGAGGACAACGAATGCCGAAAGCAACAACATATGACATTTCCTACATAAACAAAGCTGTGGCTTTTTGATTGCTCCAAAGAGAATGCTCCAAAGACGTAAGACCGTGGCATCTCACCGTGGCATCAGAATGCTCCAACAAAGCTGTACACAAGTTCAGCATCTCACCGTGGCACATCATTGACGTAGCACATAAGACCGCAGAATGCACCAGCACCAAGTCCCACAGCACCGTCTTCGGCTGGCCACAAGCGGTACCTCCGGGCCGATTCTCAGCAAAGGCAAACAGGCAACTGCCACATTCATCCATCAAGATAACCAGCAACAAGTGCAGCTCCCAACCAGGCCAACAGCTGAGATCACATCAGCACACCAACCGGGCCAATGCATTTGCAGATACCAGCACTTGGCTCAATCCCAAGACCCAGTTGCTTTCCATCTGCATTCCTGAACAGAATCTAAACTTCACCCAATATACAGCCAGCAGCAGGGGCAGCAATTACTACCAGTGGGAAGATTGTACCACCACCAAGACAACCAAACCAGTAAGTACCAGCATACCCCCAGCGGAGGACCACATTGATCACCATGCCAACAGCATAGATCCTACCATCAGCAGTGGAATCAGCAGACCACCCAACTTAGTCCAACAATAGCAAACTACTAGTCAATCGGCAAAGATAGCCCCACCCAAAGACTAAACAAAATTTTCCAAAGAACAAATCCACATTAAAGCAACACAGCCAGCTTCAGCATCAATTCAAGGGAGCAAAAAAAATTCAGCAGCCCCACCATTGAATGTCAAAGCACTCCATAATGGTTACAATCAGAATGAATGCCACCGCAACACCCGGCAATCCAAATTGCACAGCCTCCAGCATGTACAACAGCACGGCAGATCAGCAGCCTATAGCATCTCTAATACAATCACAAGGCAGTTTGTGAGCACAGTCAATTAAAGCCCATTAGTCTAAACTGCATCTACGATTCTTAGCCCTTTTCCATTCATCATTTTGCAACTTCCACAATTCCCACAGGGGAGGCATATCATAAAAGCCCGGCCTCTTAGGAGGCTCTTTCCCAACAGTCTCATCCCCGACAGAAGACATAACTGGAAGATTGTCATCCAAAGGTTTACATGATGGATGTGAGTTGCTGGCTGCGGCTGAACAACTAGATGCTCTTGCTCTGTAGTTGTTTGATGATGTTTTTGTAACTTCATTGTATTTTCTTTTGTTCTTCGGTTGAACATTGGTCTCTTAGAGGCTAATCTGGTATTATATGATGTGCCGGTTGCTCAGGGTATGCCCTAGCAATTTATGATTTATTTCCAAGTCAAAACACTTGGAGGTAAAACATAGATTTTGTAATTTTTTTATCTCGTTAATCCAAAATACTTACTTACCAAAAAAAAAAGGCGTGAATCTGCTGGAGGTGAACATGTTGATTGTTACCTGGATGTGTAGTGACCCTTTCTGTTAGTTGATGGAATTAATGGTGCTGATCCGGCTTTTCTTTCGGCTGCATCCTGCTTCCTGCATCCTGCTTTGCTGATGCTGGATTGCATCTATTCGTTCTCTGTATTAATGGTGTATCAAGGGTGGTATCCATGCGCGCTCTTGGCTTTGTTGGGTGGGTGGATTTTGTTCTCATTGTTGCTCCACCCATGATGCTGCTGGTTGCCTTGTGGCCAGTATGCTGTTTCTGATGGAGCTCGGTTTCGGGATGCTTGTTGGATTGGGTGATTCTTCTGCTGAATGATAGCAGACAGGGCTGTGATGCTGTGGTGTGAGATGAATATACACCTGGATTTTGTGCTGTTGGGGCTGTGCTGGCGCCTGCTAAAGTGATGAGCGCCAATGCTGTGCTGCCTTTTGTTTTTTTTGGCATCGATGCCGACTGGTTATTAGAACTTGTGCTGTGTGTCAATATTTTCGTGTGTATCTTATTGTACTATCTGCTCGGGGAATGCCCTAGCGATTATGCATTATCTCCAAGTCAAAACACTTGGATTTATTGCATTGTTTGTATATTTTTTTCCCCCATTAATCCAAAATTCTTACTTACCAAAAAAAAAAAAAAACCATATTGATTTGATGAGTATTTGCTTACTCCTAGCTCTATCAAGAGGATTTCTTTAAAATATTCCTCGAATTCCTCTTTGGTAGATGAATTACGGGGTATGGAGTCTGATTGGAAGATTTCTAAGTCAAGGAAAAAGAAAAAAGCTGCCTCTAAGAAATCCAGGGGCGCTTCTGGCTATTAGGATCACGCTGCTGGGATTTTTTTTACTGGGTCTTGCTCTTGGGACCTTGGTTTTGATCTTCTGCTTTAATCCAGATTATGTGCTGCTGCACGCTCCATCTTGGAGTGCTAAATTGTACGGAGTGCAAGTAGCCGGAGTGCATTTTGCCGGAGTGAATATTTTCGGAGTAAACGTTTGCTGGTGTGCATTTTGCCTATTCCTCCCCTTTGCCTGGAATGCGCAAGAATCCGGAGCGCATTGAACCCGGTGTGCTTGGGACGGAGTGATGCAAGAATCCGGAGTGGAAATTCGGAGTGCATTATGCGGAGTGTAATTTCCGATTTGCTTTTGGCCGGCGTGCAATTTGCCGGAATGAACTTTTGCCAATTTGCATTTCGTCTGTTCCTTTTCTTTGCCTGGAATGCGCAAGTTTCCGAAGTGCATTGAAGCCGTAGTGAAATGGACGGAGTGCTTGAGGCGGAGTATTGCAGGACAGAGTGCTTGGGACGAAGTGCTGCAGAGTCCGGAGTGGAAGCTTCCGGAGTGCATTCTGCGGTGTGAATGTGCCGGAGCGCATTTTGCCTGTTCCTTTCCTTTTCCTGGAATGCGCAAGTTGGCCGGCGTGTAATTTGCCGGAGTGATCTTTTGCCGATTTGCACTTTGCCTGTTCCTTTCTTTGCCTGGATTCCAGAGTGCATTGAAGCCGGAGTGAAACGGACGGAGTGCTTGAGGCGGAGTATCGCAGGACGGAGTGCTTGGGACGAAGTGCTGCAGAGTCCGGAGTGGAACTTCTGGAGTGCTTTATGCGGTGTGAACGTGCCGGAGTGAACTTTTGCCGGAGTGCATTTTGCCATTTCCTTTACTTTGCCTGGAATGCGTAAGTATCCGGAGTGCTATGAAGCCGGAGTGAATTGGACGGAGTGCTTGGGATGGATTCCGGAGCGCATTGAATCCGGGTGATTCTTGGGCCGGATTTATGACGGATCAGAAGTGCAGACTGGACGCTTGGGACTTGAGTGTTACAAATTTGGAGTGGTAAATTCCGAATGCTTTTGCGAATGATTTCCGGAGTGCTCTTGGCCGGAGTGCTTGGGCCGGAGTGATCCCTTGCAGGAGTGCGTCTTGGTCCGGAGTGCTTTTTGCGGCGTGATCTTCCGAAGTGCTTTTGGCCGGAGTGCAATGTGCCGGTGTGATTTTTTGTCGGAGTGCGTTTTGGTCACAGGGGTTTGGAAAGCGATGCTTCCCCTCTGGGTTGTGATGTACTTTTTTTTTTCATTTTCTATTGATTTTGTAGAACGTTGGCCTCTTAGAGGTTGTTATGTACCTTTGAATGTACTAGTTGCTCGGGGTATGCCCCAGCGGATAATGTTTTATCCCCAAGTCAAAATACTTGGCGATAAAACATCAAATTTGTAATTTTTCTCCCTTAATCCAAAATACTTGCTTACCAAAACAAAAAAAAAAGATGTTGTGTTAGATGTAGCTTTTTTTTTTTTGGTAAGTAAGTAATTGAATTAAAAAAAATAAAAATTACAAAAACCGATGTACTACCTCCAAGTGTTTTGCCAACTTGGAATTAGGACACCGAGCTTGGGCATGCCCCGAGCAGAACCATGTACTTAAACTTGAACGAAGTAAAAGAAGGAAGAAAACAAGATGAAACATCATCTAAAATTATCACATGGCACCCGAGTACCACTACTAAAACTGGATAAAGCAAAGAAAGTGACCGGCAAAGCACCAATACCGCCCTCATCAAAATAGCATCAGCATGAGCTGCTTGCTTTCAGTCACCGCAAGCCTCCAAACCGTAATCAGTGTCCACAGCCGACACAAAACATAAAAAACCAGCAGCTGGAGGATCACCAACCCACCAAATAAAAATCAGGGCCAAGGGATTCGGTCCATCCCAACACTAAAACCGGGTCTGGATTGAAATCTGTATCATGGTAATTCACCCACAAAACACACCAAGAGATACTGACGATTCAGCCAAAGGACACATTCATGTTCAATCAGCGCAGCAGCAGCATGGAGGAAATGAGAGGACACCGGCCAGGGGAAGCATACAAAGTCACCAAGTCAATCTGAACAGTGAGATTCCAGAGCCACATTGTTGAAACCTGCATCATCGGTCCTCAACAGCATCAGCAAAATACAGGGAAGGCTGGAAATCATTCGCAATCCACCCAGGAGGAGTTCGAGATGCATGACAAATTCAAGCAGATTACAACAGTGTGCACAATACACGGGCATCAGCAGCAAAACTTCAAGAGTTCACAAGGGGAGCTCAAGCAATCTGATCTTCAACCTCAACTCATCCAGCATTCAGGTCACGTCAAATCTGAGCAGAATCTTCATTGTGTTAGATGTAGCACTATATCTACTTACCAAAAAAAAAAAAAAAAGTAGCACTATATCTAATATTGTTTAATGAGTCCACATCTAGTATTGGTTTTTTAGTTTTGTTGCTATTTATGTAGATACAGTATATTTTGTAATTGTTTGCCTGAGATAGTGAAGAAATTTCCAAAGTAGGATCTTGTGGAAGAGTTGTGCATATTCCTCATTAAATTCTTTTGATATAATTCCTTAGTTTCCTCTCTTTCATCTCTTCTTTTACTGATCTTTTTTATCTCTTTTTTCCAACCCTTGGATTGTAGAACTCAATGAGGGATTTATTTTTCCTTCATTTTGTGTTTGCTATAATAATTCCATCTGTGTTGTTATTTGCTACTGTCATTTTTTCGAACACTTCTCCAAAGCATAAGTAAAGGAGGGTTGCATTAGGTATCTAAATCCCAATGTAAAACTTTTGTGCAATCTTTTCTGAGATGGCACCAAACCATAGCATGATGATTGGAATAAAAATTGACATAATTGCCAACGTGAAACTAATGTGCTGGATGAAAATCTAGAGGGTAAGACAAGCAGAAATTTTGGTTCACATGGAAGAAATTATTGTAAATGTGTCTATGGTGTTAAAAATTTTAAATATAACTTTGAGTAGTTTTGTTCATCTTTGGATATATAATACAAGATAATGAAAGATTAATCATAATGTAACCATTAGGATTAAGAGGCAGTTCGTAAATAGACAAATATATTTGGAGAGCATTATGATCCCAAAATACCTTTAATAATAAAATGAGAAGTTATACGTGACCTCCGTTAAAGCATCTATGCCTTGCTTATTTGAACCTAAGGCAACTGAAAATTCACCCATGCAAGAAATGAGTGTAACAGAATGATAATGTTAATTTGGAGTAAGATATCAATTTCTAAAATATAGTAAATATGAGTAACTAAGTTAACATAAATGAATTATGTTAAAGGATATAGAAAAAATTGGATGAAAAAGCCCAAATATCTGGAATTGGCAAAATCTCTAACCGACGTTGTAAACCTTGAAATGTTAATCCATAAATAAGATTTGAGTTTTAAATTATGATAATTACGATTTATTAAGTTAATATAATCAAAATTAGGGTCCAATGATATGAAAAATTTGATTAGAAGGGTCGAAACGGGTCCCAAATAGTGCGTGCACAAAGCTAGCTCGTTGTAGGCCTAGCCTAGGCCTGACCAACACCCAACCCAAGCTCAAGCCCCACTCGAGTGTAGATTCCAGTAGCGTGGCACTTGAGGGCGCTAGAGGCACAGCTCGAACGCCGGTTCCAGGGGAGGGGCACCCAAAGCACACCCAACGTGCGCTCGAGTGCCAGTTCAGCTTTCTGTAGAACGTTGGCCTCCTAGAGATCTTTTTATGTACCTTCGGATGTACTAGTTGCTCAGGGTATGCCCCAGCGGATTATGTTTTATCCCCAAGTTAAAATACTTGGAGATAAAACATAGTGTTTGTAATTTTTTCTCCCATTAATCCAAAATACTTGCTTACCAAAAAAAAAAGAGTGCCAGTTCAGCTATTTAAGTGCACCCAAGGTTTTTTTCTGTCATTTTTCACCAGACCAAAGAGAGAAAGGAGAGAGAGAGTATGGAGAAGAAGAGAGAGAAGAGGGGTTTGAGGCTTTCAGGTCTATTTTAGGCTTAGAGTTAGTTGAAGAAGTTTTAGATCGGGTTGAGGTTAGTGCATGGCTCGTCTATCTCCTCGATTTCAAATTCGAACTCCTTCTGCTGCCCGCCCGGCTCTGGTGGCGCCGCCGCCGGCCATGGCCGGCCTCATGGGGGTTCGCCTTGTCCCGGTCTCGGACCCCGTTTCCCCTAGTCTTCCGGTCCCCTCTCTCCATCCTCTATCAGTGTCGTTGTCATTCGGTGAGCATGACTTCCCGCCTCTGCTCGATAAAGCTCTGGCTCCCCCAGACAGCCCTGATGCAAGCTTCTTAGAGTAGGTTGAGGCTGTGGAGCCCGGTACCTGTAACCCACCGTCGCCGGCTTCCCCTTCCCTCCTCCCTCCTGATGAATTTGGTGCTAAATGTAGCGGCTTGTCTCTACCGTCTGCAAAGTCTCCTGAGGCCAAGGTATCATTCAAATCTGTTCATGATTCTGGCCCGTCTTCAAGCCCTGTTTCCGTCCATGCCTCTACAAAATCTTGGGCTCAAATCACTGTGGACCAAGGTCCCCGATCTTTTGCCTCCCTTAAATATTTTCCTCCCTGTTCTGCGGATGATGTCATCAATCCTTCCTCACCTCCTGCTGAGGTTGTGCAGCAATGCTCCGAAATTTGGGGCTCAACTTTGGTGGGTTTTTTTCCTAGAAATCCTCCCCACTTTTCGGCGGTTAGTGGCATCGCCCGTAGAATTTGGGCTCGGTTTGGGTTGAGGCATGTTGCTGTCAATGGTAATGGCTTGGTTTTCTTTCAATTTGCCTCTGTATTACATCTGGAGAATTGCTTGGCTAGAGGACCATGGGCCTTCAAAAAGTCGCCTATCCACCTCAAGAGATGGTCTCCGGGCCTGTGCTTGGAAACTGATTCTCTCATGTCTGTCCCTAAGTGGATTTCTCTGACTAATGTCCCTATTGGAATTCTGGACTCCAATGGGTCTAAGTTGGATTGCTAGTAGGATTGGCAAACCAATCCTGTGTGATCCCCAAACTGCCTCTATGCATCGGGTGCATGTCGCCAGGGTCTGTGTTGAGCTGAAACAGGATGATCCCCGACCAGCAAAAGTTAGGATTTTGTCGTTTGCTGTGGCACCTTCAAAGGTGGTTGAGATTGATGTTGAGTATCACTCTCAGTCGGCTGTTAATATCCCTCAGAGCAGATTGAAGAGGCCTTTTGCCTGGCCTAAGGCCTCGTTTCCTGTTGTTGCTGGGATTAAACCAGCAGCTCCTGATGCGAGGCTCCCTGGTAGAGTGGGCGTGACCTCTCTTGATCATGGTATGGAAGATTTGACTCTGCTGAAGTGTCGCTCTGTCAATAATGAAAGCTCTGTAAGTGAAGATTTGGTTTCTTCACTGCCCCCACAGCTTTATGAATATGGTCCTGCTCTAGCAGGCTCTGCTGAGTACTCTGCCGATGGGGCCTCCCTTTTATCTTACGAGCCAGACCAAAGTGATGGGCCTTTATCTGGAGGCTCTCCTATTGGGAATGGTGGTTCGGATCCACTGCATTTGGACCCTAATGTGGAGGCTTGTGATGAGGAGCCTTCTAAAGTCGATTGTCGCACTACTCACCAATCGCTTTAGAAACTCTCGATCTTTGGCCCCCTTTCTGGCAGCTTGCGACCAGATCTTCGCGGTTGCTTCCTCAGCCGCTGGTTCCTGGGGAAAGTTGTGAGGTGGACTTAGCTGTGAACTGTGAACCCCACTCTGAGGTTGATGTCCACCCATTGGTGGGGAATCTGCCGATATGGTATTGCCGCAAATACCACTTCCTGCTCCGGTCATTGACTGAGTTTCGTATGGGTTGGGGGTTGAGGCTGCCGCTCCGTTGGATCCCATAGTTGGCCATGTAGTCGATGACAGGGCTCCGCCCCCAAGACTCGTCTCACTCCCCGGAGTCGACGATTCTACGCCGGAGTCTAGGTCACATGGATCGCTTGTAAATACACCTGGATGCTCCTTCTTCGATATTCGGTTCCATCTGTTGATGGTCTGGTGGATCTAGCTGAGATTGCCAATCGATCTCTTCGAGAAAAGCCCCCAGTATATGGATCCTCGGATGTGAATTATGAACCAATTAAGACTGCTACTATGGTATCAGTTGAGGAGGTTCATGATGCGAAGGAGCTACCGTGACCGGGCTTTCAAGCGCCTCCCGGACATGATGGCTCTCGGGCCAACTTTTCCATGATGTCCTTGCTAAGCATCAGAAACTTGTGTCAGACTTCTTGAATAAGTGCTGGCAAGATTTAAATATAGAGAAGTTGAAGAATTTTGCACGACTGCCCGCTGGAGGCCCTGGAGATAATGGGTTTTCCCATGATGCTTATTTACTGGCTTTCCAACTAGTTTTCACAACCGACACCTCACAAGCCCATAGTGCATCATTCACTCCTGAGGAGGAGAAGGTTGTTTATGGATTTCTGTCTTCCTTGCTGAGTTCGGTAACAAATTGTTTGGGTATCTAGGAGTGTAACCAGATTGAATTCTTAGCTGGGCTACATGGCAATGCCCTTATGATACCGACTGAAGCTCCCTGGCGTAAGTACAAGTCTGGGAGGAGGCGTAAAGCTGCATCCGTGAAAAACCGGAATTCTCAAGCATGAAAACCTGCTGCTGCAGGTTTGGGAGTGGGGGGATTTTTGTGCCCTGCTGCTTCCATGTTTGTTGCATTGGTTGGAACCTACCCTACTGGCCTGTTGCAGCTGTAACAATGTTGTGCTCGGCCCAGATGATGCTAATATGCTCCTGAACATGAAGCTAGAATTTCCATCTTATTGGTCTATGATGGAGATTGCCGGTTTCGGTGGAGTATATGGGGTTGAGCTGAGGCTATGTGTTATTCCTTGGGTCTTATTAGATCGATTTCTTAAGTTGATCTGGTGCTACTCGGTCTGATTTGCATGTTAAGGCTGCAGGATGCCGGCTCTCATTTCTCAAGATCTGCTGTTATTCTTTGCAACTGCTTTGGGGTGGCTGCCCGATTCCGCATCATTTTGGTTCCTAGCCGGGGCTTGGAGGGAGGTTACTCACAGGGTGGGTGGGGGTGCTGTTTGTTTGGGATGATGCGTACCGGCTGAATGCTGGCTGCATCTAGTTTGAGCCTTTAATTCTGTTCAGGATTGCAGATGGAATGATGCAGTAACTGCTGCATTTATGCTATGGTGGGCTGTTTCACGCTGGGGGTGTCTTTGAAATGCCTCCTTTTCTATATGTATCCACCTTATGGATGCTGATGGTGGGTTGGGGCTGTCAAGGCAGATATATATATGCTTTTCCATCCTGATTGGATTGGCTGGAACCTGGTGTTCCTTTCTCAGATGTGGGTGTTTTGGTTGTTGAACGTTACCTGATGCCAAATAGGGGCCTGTTGTAGATATTGGTGTAGCTGGTATTTGCGAGAAGTAACTATGGCTTCGAATTGGAATTCGGCTGCCATTTGTTTCTGAAGTTGCTGTGAAGAGTAGCTTCTGGTGGAGGAGCCTTGGACTGCAGTGAGGAGCTGCTGTCCTATCTTCTGCTGATGTTGGTGATGGCTGAAGTTGCTGATAGTGATGCTGCGTTTGTTTGGAGTATTGCTACTGTTGCTGTAATGGCTTCTGAAGCACGGGCAGGTGATGAAGCTGTTTTCAGTTCCTAACCGTGGTACTTTTGTCCACGGTTTTCAGTTCCCAACAGCGGTCTTTTTTCCTATGTTGCTGCTGTTTCGAGATGCAGTGGGTTGGAGCCGCTGTTTTGTGATGTAATATCTTTCATTTTCTATAGGTTCTGTAGAGCGTTAGTCTTCTTGAGATTTGTTATGTACTCCCGAATGTACTTGTCGCTCGGGGTATGCCCCAGCGGGTTATGTTTACTCCCAAGTCAAAATACTTGGAGCTAAAACATCGAATTTGTAACTTTTTCTCCCATAAATCCAAAATACTTACTTACAAAAAAAAAAAAAAAGCATCCATATACTTTTCTTTCTTTTGTTGCTCTTTTCATTTCGTTCTCTTCAAGTATTTTCATTCGAATGCCCGGCTAAGCTTATATTTTACAAAACCCATATCTTGAGTATGCTTATTTTCAATTTTGTGTTCAATTTGGATGTTTTATGTAGTTTTGTACTTCGTGGAAACCCTAACCCCACACCCCATCATTTTTGCCCATTTATTTTGGAGTTTTTTTTCTATTTGGCTTTAGAAAATTGGAACCCTAACTTATGAAGGTGATTATTTGGTATTTGTTCGCAAGTATTTTATATATATTATTTTGTATGTTTTAGAAATTATGTTGGATGTTTTTGTGAAGGGATTTATTGTCCAGAACTTATAAAATTTTATTTGGCCTAACATGGTAAGGGTTTTCTAAATTTTTTTTTTTCCAAATTTTATGTTAATTTGTGCATGTATTTGAAGTAATGTAAAGATTTAAATTCCCAAGCAAATGAGAATATGTATCTGTATCTAAGAAATATGAAAATTATGTAAAGTATAAGAAGAAAATTTCATAATTTGTTATGTTGGATGATTTGTTCTACAGGGACTGTAAACATTGTGTGATAATATGGTGAACTTTTCCTTAAGAATAAGTAATCACATAATTGGACTAAGAATTTATATACCATAGGGTGTTATTAAAAACAATTACCTCCTCAAGTCTTTGGCCACCACAATATTAAATAATTACTTTGATTCAATATAAAAGTTTGTGCCAAAATAATAGATGTGAATAAGAACAAAAGGCCTTGGACATGTAATAGGTCTCAAAATACTATTTCTGCATCTCCCTGACCAAATTCCCCCACATTAGGATAACTCTTCAAAAAAATTCTTAGATTTCAGCATCAAAACCAAGGACAAGGTGTAAACATAGTGATTCAAATGTTTAGATACAGATAGTACTTGTAGTTTTATCTTGTTTTTTTGCCATTATTTCAATTTACATTATTATTTAGGGACAGGATTTATCATTTAGAAACATGATCTCTAAGATTTGATTTGGTCATCTTTTATGAATTTATTTTACCTCATTTCCTATTTAGCCTAAGACTTTTATGCCAAAGAAATACGGCATCCAAATTGTCATCATAGAATGCCACCGATGAGGGGGTTGAATTGTTTGAGCCTTGCACTTACTAACTGTAACAACCGAGTTCTAAACAATGATATATGATATCAAGATTAATTTAATTAAGTAAAATCGCTTGGTGATAATTGTGGCTTCAGGTGAGAAAAATTATAGTTTGAGGTAATTAAGCTAGCAGATGATATGATGGACATTTGAGCACAGCTTAGTGATTGGGACACATAAGGGATGTATGAAAGGAAGCATGTGCATGTGTAGCAATAGCAGCCGTGCCGGATGTATGTAGAAGGTCACTGGTGCATGCCCAGCAGCATAGATCTTACCTGATGGGCATATGATAGACACTTGTGTGCCGCCCATTAAATAGATTTGCACAAGATAGATACACGAGCTTGTGTATAAATTTGATTTTAGCTGATTTTTTGGTCATTTTGTTTGAGATTTCGAGAGAGGAAAGAGAAAGAAAAAGAAAAAAAGGAAGAAAGAGAAAAAAATAAGGTGATTTTGTGGTGATCTAAGTAAGATTTAGAAAAATCCTCATAGTTTAGAGGTCTCTTTGATTCTATGTTTCCTTTCCCAAGTCGGCAAAACACTTGGTAAGAACATAACTGATTTGTATATTCTTTTAAAATTTTAATGCAATTAATTACTTAACAAAAAAAAGAGGGTTTTATTTCCTAACATACCTTAGAATATTACGGTGGTAAATTAAGGAATTGTCCTAAGCCACGAGGTATGCTATGGTGGTATAAGAATAAGAATTATGGCCGAGTATATCAGGAATTAAAGATATACGTCTTCCACGGGACATCAAATTCAAGGTACGCGGATAGGCATTAGATTGTATAGAATAACATGATTCTTTCCTCAATTTGATTACTCTGTTAGTTGGTAAGGCCTACTAGTGGAAATTGATGCTGGCCGGTTGTTGGCAGGATGAAATGGCCTCAGCTGGCATGAAGCGAATGCTTTCTTTGGCAGGATGAAGTACATCGATGTAGTGCTGTGTTGAAGTTGAATGCCTCTGTGGGAATGCCAGTGATGCATGGTGTTGCATGATGTCCCTGCTTCTGGAATTCTTGGGATACATTTAAGTTTGCTTATGTATATTGACTTTGATCATCTTCGATCTTTTTGATTTCCTCTTAGAGGTTTTATTTTGAAATACCCTTTGGTGTACTTGTTGCTCGGGGTATGCCCCAACTTTTTATGTTTTAACTCCAAGTCAAAAAACTTGGAGTTAGAACATAGTGTTTGTAAATTTATTTTCTCCCTTAAATCCAAAATACACACTTACTTACCAAAAAAAAAAAGGTAAGGCCTACTAGTCCTGGTCCCTAAATATGAATAAATTTCTACATGTTTTAGAATTTAAAGAAATTAGATTTAAAATGTGAAAAGTTAACGTGTTCTGGAAATGTATTGATCATGTTTCATATTTATACATCTGTATTATGCTCCTATTCCCTTCTTTTGATTTATTTTGAGTATATTGTTTATTGTCTTTAATTATATTATGCCTTACTCAGTATTTGGCACACTCCTTACTGTTTTCTTACCTTCGGATGAGTATGAGCTTATACCCGATGAGATGGAGTAGAGATTTCCAATTGGCTAGGCTGTGGATTTGGAAGATTATTTTGTAGACTCATACTTTGTGAATTTGTACTTATTTATGGAAAACTTTTGTACATTTTGATGGATATATCTCGATGTATATATGTATATTGACGATGTATTGATGAGATTAGTTTTCACTATGTATTGATGATTATATATGCTTCCGCAGGTTATTTTAGCTTGATTTTAGATACCAATTGGCATCTCTATGCGCCAACGTTGTATCCGGAGATATGACGTTAGGGCCACGAATGAATTGTAGCATATTTGGATTTTGTGTAGTGTTTGTGTGATATATGTATATTTATATAGGTGAACAATTACAGGTTTGTGTTCAATTTGATGGACAATTTGTAGACGAGATCTTGCCGAATCCTAGTTAGAATATGGCCCGTCACATATGGACAACTGATGCATGTTCAATTGACAAAATAAGAAATGAACACATAAGTGGCAATTAGGATTAGCACCTAATTGTTGGCAACTGGTGAGATATGATCCTGGTTTGACCGTTGGCAAAGCTTTTAAGGGGGAGGCAAACCAACAATGGGACTCTTTAAGTCTCATCATTGTTGTTCTATATATATATATGTTCTATATATATATATATATATATATATATATATATTGGTAAATAAGTAAAATTTTATTAAAGAGAAAAAGAAGTTACAAAAGAAATCTATATTCTATTACCAAATATTTTACCAACTTGGGGGTAGAACACAGAAGATAGGGTAAATACCGAGCACCTTTTTTTTTGGTAAGTAAGTATTTTGGATTAATGGGAGAAAAATAGTACAAAAAGTATGTTTATCTCCAAGTATTTTGACTCGGAGATAAGACATGAGACGCTAGGGCATACCCCGAGCGGATAGTACATCTGAATAAACAAAATAGCCTCTAGGAGGACAACGCTTGCCGAAAACGACAAGATATTACATTTCCATCATAAACAATAGAACATAGCATGCATTAGCGGAACACCATCTTCAGCTATTGAAAATAGCAACAGCAGCACAAAAGCATCCTAAGCTCCAAGGTTCCAACCTCAACAGCCTGGCAGCACAAGATACCACTGCAACAAAAAGGCAACAACCATCCTCATCCATCAGCAGCCCTCAGCATCCATCAGCATCCACGGAACCGAGAAAGTTTACAAAAGAAAAACCCGACAAAGATGTCATAGCCCAGATCGGCCACTAGCGTTCAACAACCAGTCATCAAATCTATTCATTGGACAGAAGTAACACCCGGTAGTATTTTTTTTTTTGGTAAGTGTAACACCCGGTAGCATTACAGGATAGAATCAGGCATCAGCAAATTAAATGCAAAGTCATGTAGGCACCAACTCCGAGCAAGAGAGAATACAGCAAGGCAACAGCTTTTTGATTCAACAAGAAATCCAGCCAGTTGATGATTCAGCAAGAAAACCAGCCAGCAGAATAGCTACACTGGGAAGAAAAAAAAGCTGATGGGCAGCTTCAGTAATAGAGAATTTAGCCAATAGTTAATATGCATTAGCACACACCACTTCTGGTAGCTGCTTACCACAGTAGGCATCTTCATGCTTTAGCAGAATCTCCCTTACTACTACAGCTAATCACATCACATTTCCAATAATTCAACATATCAGCCTTCTAGCAATCAGGAGGACTCCAATCCCTTGGAGCAATCAAAGGACGACAATGTATTTTTTTTTTCCGGTGGCTTGTTGGCCCCTATCGGCCTGAGATGGGGATTGTGTCAAATTCTCATTTCGTGGACAAAGACTCCTTGCCTATACATCATCAGTCCTACGATGATGTTGAGTCGAGATTGTAACTCACCTAATGGGGCCAAATTGGATCCCCAATCCCCTCTGGTCAGCAGTTCCCCGATTCCAGATCCCACTAACCCTCGAATTGCTGGTTACGGCTCCCTCAATATCACCTGTTGAATTTGGGTACCAAGAGTGCCCGGTGGATGTCCCTGGATGTTTGGATGATCCTAACTCTCCATTCTCGGGACAATCCATCACCACTTTGGATTTGGATGAGTTTATGCTTACCCCTAGCTCAATCAAGAGGATCTTCTTCAAATACACGCCGATTCCCACTTTGTGCGATGAATTACGTGGGTACCGGCTGAGTGGAAGATCTCTAAGTCAAGGAAAAGAAAATCTGCCTCTCGGAAATCCGCAGGCGCATCTAACCCATAGTAATTTGATGGGGTTTCTTTTTTGGTCTGAATTTTGATCCTAGATACCTATTTTGCTTAGTGCTGTGGTATGCTATATCCTGGCATGTTTCTTTGGTCAGATTTTTTGAGGGAGATCCGCCCATCCGTCTTACGTGTGGGTGTTGTTGTCGTGGGCTATTATTGATGTTGCTGTGTGGGTCTCTCCACTTGTTTGGTGTGCTGTTTTTGTCTCTTTGAGACTTGCTGGTCTCTTCTGATGAGGTGGTTGGGAGGATCTTCCCGTGGCTTGTAGATGCCCTTGATGTGTCTAAGTACCATGGCTGGAGCCTTAGCTATTTCAAGGAGTGGAGGCATTCCAGGTGTTCTTGGTGATGCTCGTGCTAATCTTTGATATAGGGTCAGATGTTGGTTGGCATTTTACGCCAATTTGTGGATGCTGTTTTCCATCTATTCTCACTGCAATGGTTGATGAGTCTTCGTTGGCAAATCCCTTCGGTTGAGGTGTTTCTTGACCGAGTGTGGCTGGCCAATATTATTATGGATGTTGCTGTCAGAATAGATATTGCCAGAGAAGTCTTGCTTTGATGTCTCCGAATAGCAACAATTGGGCTGAGTTGATGTTCCTTCGGTGGAAGGTCGCTCAACTGCAATCTGATCTTGTTCTTTGCTCTGAAGTGGCGGTGCTGTGTTGCTTGGCTATTCACCCCCTACTAAGGGGGAATATTTGGACATGGTGCTCTTACGCAATGGCTCAATGCATATTTCATGTGGTGTTGCGCGCGTGCTGAATGTCTTTGCCTCCCTCGGCTTGTGATGTCTGTTTTTATTATCTTTGTTTTTGTAGACAGTTGACCTCGTAGGTTATTTTTACCTTTGAGTGTACTAGTCACGGGGTATGGCCCGGTGATTAATGTTTTATCCCCAAGTCAAGATACTTGGTGATAAAATATTAAATTTATAATTTTTCTCCCATTAATCCAAAATACTTGCTTACCAAAAAAAAAGTATTTTTTTTTTTTTTGGTAAGTAAGTATTTTAGATTGATGGGAGAAAAAATTACAAATTCGATGTTTTAACTCCAAGTATTTTGACTTGGGAGTAAAACATAACCCACTGGGGCATACCCCGAGCGAAAAGTACAAACGAAGGTACATAACAGACCTCTAGGAGGCCAACGTTCTCTGTAACCTATAGAAAATGAAAAATATTACATCACAAAACATCGGGACCGACGGCTGAGATCCCAAGCCAGCCCGGCGCTGCAAAGAACCAACGGCAACAAAGAAATTCACCCAAGTCACATTGTGGAGCGCCAAATATTTGTGGACACTACAGCTACCAAAACCGCAAGCCTTGGACAGCCAAGTCACCAAAATGATCCGGAATAACAGGCATCCATATCCGAGTCATCTTGATACATCAGCCAAGAGTATTCAGCGGCAGCGAACTACTCCAACAAAGAGAAACCTAGCCTCCCTCCGGAAAAACGATATCAGCTGCCATCCAGCAACAACACCGGATTCTGCATCATTCCAACATCAGATCCAATGACCATAATTGGCACATCCACCGAGGCATTCAACATCAGCATCATTCCAGCATCAATACATGGAAACCACCAGGCACACGCCGTCAACAATTTTTTTTTTTTTGGTAAGCAAGTATTTTGGATTAATGGGAGAAAAATTACAAATTTAATGTTTTTCACCAAGTATCTTGACTTTGGGATAAAACATTAACTACTGGGGCATACCAGAAGTAGCTAGTACACTCAAAGGTACAAAATAACCTCTACGAGGTCAACTGTCTACAAAAACAAAGATAATAAAAAACAGTACATCACAAGCCAGAGGGAGGCAGCACATTCAGCACGCGCGCAGCACCACATGAAATATGCATTGAGCAACACGCCGTCAACAAGCAAGAGAAACTTGCTGTTCATTTCACATTCGGTGCATCCGGGCCTTTCTTGACACGCTTGCACCAAGAAAGCAGCAACTTACATGCCTCCCACTTTGACCCGGTATACATGAGCATAAATGCTCGAGATCAAGAATCCAAAACGGACCACTTGACAAGACTGGCTCCCACCAAGCCTCCAAATATACCAGCAGCAACGTCGCCTCTCCCAACAGCATGATTAGAAGCAAAACTAAGTGCATAAAAGCACACCAAACAGCCCAGATAGGCCTCCAAAGATTTGCGACCCATCGTCCAAGTAGACCGGCCGGGCACCTTCGCAGCCCCAAAGATCGTGAAATGGGAGAGATATTGAATGCATATCAGCATACCAACACAGCCAGAGAGACCGCAGAATGCAATGGATCTACCCATTTAACATGAGCACAATCAGCACCAGGAACAGCTTCAGCAGCAACTTTAGCTCCCAACTTCAGGAATATGAGCGAATTTGAATGTATATCAGCTCACCAGCATGGCCAGAGAGGCTGCCAAAAGCATACGCAAGGGCCAGCATTTGAGTCAAATAAGCAGACAGCATCAGCAGCCAATCCAGGGCACCACGGTCATAACACAAAGGACGACAATGTAGCTTTGCAATCCAATTACGACAATCAGCAGGATGACAGCAACAAGGCGCCAGCAATTGACTGCACCCAAGTTACAAGAATTCCGCTCAAGAACATCACACAAGGCCACAGGAGTAAGGGGGTCCCACGTTGTGCGATTAAAGTGGACTTGATGAAGGCATATGACTCCATCCATTGGGATTTCATTTTGGCGGTCCTTAAACTGATGAATTTTCCCCCCATTGTGACCAAATGGAACAGTCAATGTATTACCACAACCTCGTTCTCCTTAAGTCTTTTTTTTTGGTAAGTAATTAATTGCATTAAAATTAAAATATCATGTACAAAGAAATATGATTCTTTCCAAGTGTATTTCCAACTTGGAAGAGAAGCATAGAAAATAGGGCAACCCCTAAACATATGACACAAGTCGTTTAGAAAGATACAGACAGTGAAGGAACAAGAGCACTAAAACCCTCCATCCAAGGAGACTGCAAAACACTCCGGTCTAAGGCGAAGACGAAACCAGCACACTTCATCCATTTAGGCAAATCGATCGCTCCAGAACTGGCAACCACTTCGTCCAAGGAGATAAGAATAACCTCCAGCAGAGAAGCACACGCAACGAGCTCCACAGAAGTCACTCCGTCCATAGAGCAGAAAGTCATTCCTGCTGAGGCACACCGTCCAGAGAGCAGAAATACGCTCCGGCTGAGGCACTCCGTCCAAGGAAAGGATAGAAATCCAGCAATCCAGTGGGGAATCAACACCTTGGCCAAGAATTCGAAAGAAGCCCTCCAGAATTGTTGCACCGAGAGAAGCAAGAGAGGCACTCCGACCCAAAGGAGGCAATGGGAGTAACCCTAAAACAATAAAATGACAAAAACCCCCTTTATTTATTTATTTATTTATTTATTTTTTCAAACCGTCCAAGTGAGAACCAGCAATGGATTCAGATCACCACTCCGAATTCCGGAATGCCAGCGAGAAAAGCGCTCCGGAATCCGGAGTTCTCAAAAGCTCCGGCAAAGGAAGTGAAACAAGAGGAAGTGAAACAAGAGGGAGGAAAATTCCGGAGACCAGGAGCAAATGCCAGGAAATTACGTTCTCCTTAAGTCTCAATGGTGAGTCGGTGGGTTTTTTCCGTGGTGCCAAATGGCTTAGACAAAGGGATCCCCTTTTCCCCTATCTCTTTGTACTAGGGATGGAAGTCCTTAATGGTATCCTTGTTAGGATGACTCAGTCCAACCCGAATTTTCAGTTCCACTGGAAATGTGCGAACTCAAGAATTCTGATGCTTGGGTTTGCGGATGACCTGCTCCTGTTTTCCAAAGCTGATTGCAAATCCGTCCAAGCCTTGCATGAGAGTCTTAATTCCTTCAGCTCTTTGTCTGGGCTTACTCCTAACCCGGAAAAAAACGCGATTTTTTTGTTGCTCTACAAGTGAGAGCACCAAACGAGATATCCTTGACATTCTTGGATTTAGACTGGGCTCCCTCCTTGTCAAATACCTTGGCGTTCCACTCATTACCACTAAACTCTCTGTCTCCGAGTGCGAACCGCTTCTTGATAGAGTCCAGCTTCGTATTTCTTCCTGGATGAATCGCTGGCTCTCCTTCGCGGGTAGACTCCAATTGATTTCTTCCATTCTATCCACAATTCATAACTACTGGGCCTCCCTGTTCATCCTTCCTAAATCCATATTAAGATGCATTGAAAAGTCTATTCGCACCTTCCTGTGGCACGGATCCTCTGTTGATCGGTTCTCTGCTAAGGTTGCCTGGACTGACGTGTGTTCTCCTAAAGAGGAAGGTGGGCTTGGAATCGAAAACATGATTGCATCTAACAAAGTATTGTTGGCCCGACATTTCTGGAGGATTATTGCTAAGGATCCGTGTTCCATTTGGGTTGCATGGTGTCATAAACATCGTATCAAAGACCGTTGCATCTGGACCATCAAAGTTTCGGATTCTGCCCCTTGGTGATGGAAAAAGCTAATGAAACTTCGAAATACCCTACGCACTAAGATCCGCATCAAATCGGTAACGGAGGCGACGTTCCTTTGGCTTGACAGCTTGGCATCCGCTTCGGTCCGCTTTGTGATAGATCCAACGAGAGAATCAGATGTATAACGGGCTGCATGATTGATGCTAAGGTTAAGGATATTGTAAACGGTACTGAGTTGGCCTAACCCTTTTTGATATGGAGGTTGCCGAGATCTGAATAATATGCCTCTTTACCTCCCGGATCCGTCCCGCAGCGATGTGGTTTTATGGACTGCTGATTGTAGTGGGGTGTTCTCTTCAAAATCTGCGTATGGGATTTTCCGTGAGCCTCATGCTGCGGTAGAGTGGTTTTACCTTGTCTGGGGCCCCAAGTCCATCCCATCTCACTCCTTTATCCTCTGGCTGGCTATCCGTAATAGGCTTAGCACCTTGATAGGATTGGAAATTTCCTTCACATCCCTGCGGCATGCATCCTTTGTCCCAATGGAAGGGAGTGTCACGACCACCTTTTCTTTGAGTGCCCTTTTTTCTCGGCTGTTTGGCGACATATGCGCCATAGGGTTGGATGTTGCTGGCCACAATCTAATTGGTATTCAAACATATTGTGGGCTGCTAAACGTTGAAAAGGCAAAAACCTCAAAGCCTATTCTTTCCGTCTCACCCTAGCTGCTTCTGTCTACTTTATCTAGAAAGAAAGGAATCATCGCATGTTTAAGAAAACGAGGGCTCTTATCGAATCCCAAATGGTTACCCAGATTTCTGCGATAGTTCGGGGGAAGCTTGAGATAGATCATAATGCAGTCACTGAGCTGGACAGGCAGGTATTGAACAGATGGAGCATCCCTATTACAAGTTTGCATTCAGATGTTTTGATTCCCAACTGACAGCCAGTCAGAATTGCTTTTTCGATCATGGGGGGAGATGCTCTATGATTGTTGTTTCCGGAGTGCCCAAGCGTCATACGATTGCTGTCGTCCGGAGTGAATGTGGATGGAGTATTTCTGCTTCCTTGGACGAAGTGATTCCTTCATTAATCCGGAGTCCCTTGTACGGTGTGCCCCTTTGTCCTTCTTAAGGCCGGAGTGGGCATTATTTAAAAAAAAAAAAAAGAAGGGTCGGTGTACTCTTTTCTTTAAGGACGGAGTGCCCTCTTGGTGTTTTGAATTCGGAGCTCTTGTTGGACGGAGTTCGTTTTCTTTTTATCCGGCGTGTGTTTTGCTAGCCAGTGTAACTTTCTTCCCCAAAAAAACAAAAAAAAAAGGGGGGGACCGGAGTGCTCTTTGTCTTTAAGGACGGAGTGCCCTCTAGGTGTTTTGAATCCGGTGCTCTCTTGGCCGAAGTTCGGTTTCTTCTTCATCCGGTGTGTGTTTTGACAACCGGTGTATTTTTTTCTTCCCTTAAAAAAAAAAAAGAGAGGACCGAAGTGCTCTTTCTCTTTAAGGACGGAGTGCCCTCTAGGTGTTTTGAATCTGGAGCCCTTAATGGCCGGTGTTCGTTTTTTTTATCCGGTTTGTTTTTTGCCAGCCGGTGCTATTTCTTCCCAAAAAAAAAAAAAAAAATCATATCGAAGTGCCTTGCATTTGTTTGTTCTGGTGCCTATATGGCCGAATTGATTTTTTTTCGGAGCCCTACTGGCCTGTGTTCTCTTATCCGGAGCTCTTATGGCGGAGTGCTTTCTTTTATCCGGTGAGCCTTTTTGCTTGAGTGGCTTTATGAAGGACGGAGTGATTCCACTCCGGATTCCGGAGGATGAGATCTCCGGATTCCGGAGTGCACCGTTAATGTCCGGAGTGATTTCACTCTGGAGTGACTATGTCTGAAGATTGATTACTTTCGCCGCAGACGGAATGCATTATATACGCTCCTTGACCGGATTGGCTTGCTTTTGCCTTCTAAAAAGCCGGAGTGCTATCCGAAGTGGCCTTCTCTTCCTATCTATTGCGGCGACTCGATCTGTTTTTGCTCACTACTGGATGGAGGGTTTTGTTGCAATGTCCGGAGTGAAAATGAGCTTGCCTTATCGGATTGACGGACTGCCACTACGCTCTATTAACTTACCAAGAAAAAGCCACTACTCTCTATTCTGGACGGACTGGTTTTGGCACTGCGCCCGGAGTGTAGTTGCCTTTGCAAGATGTAGACTTTTGCTGTACGGCATGGTGAGGACGGAGCTATTTCTACACCGTTATCTTTATGGTATTTTGTGTCTAATGTCCTTAGTCACAGTTTAGGGTTCTCCCTTTTTTTCTGTGTTTCTCTTACCATGTTGTAATCCTGTTATTAATGACTTTCATCATGGTATTAGGGTCATCCTGTTTCTATGTTTCATTCCCAAGTCGGCAAAACACCTGGTAATGAACATATATCTGTACTTTTATAAATTTTAATACAATTAATTACTTACCAAAAAAATGCCACAGGAATAGGTACCCCAACTCCACAATCGGTCGAACCCACTAGGTGTAAGGTTCAACACACAGCCAACAAAACATAAATCTTTGCTTCAGCATGACTTCCCACAGTTTAGCAAAAGGAGAAAGCAGCAGCACTTGTCAGCTGCAAACCAGAAGTTACTCCACACATTGGCTCCAAACCACATCAACATAGTCTTACACCTCAACCTGTCACTTTCAACAAGTTAGTTACACAGCTTCATATCAGCACTCACAATTGGCAGCCTCAAACGGATGCAAAATTCCTCGATTTTAGTAGAGGAAAGCACTCGGCATCAGTATAGCCCAGGGGAAGCCGCTAACAACAACAGGATTCCCAATCACACCTCTCACCTACACAGTAAGAAAACTACACCAATAAGGTAGTAGTTTCCTCTTCAGCCGAAACTAACCTAACTGGGTGTATTAGGCGAACGTTTCTTTTTCTGCCTTTTTTATCTTTGGTGGTAAGATTTGAAACCCCCTCCTTCAGAAGCAAGGGTCGAGTCATTAGTAGGGAGGGGAGAGGGTGAAGCTCAGCGAGATCTAACAGCTTCAATTTTTTTTTTTGGTAAGTAAGAATTTTGGATTGATGGGAGAAAATAATTACAAGAAAAATATTTTAACTCCAAGTATTTTACTTAGAGGTAAAACATTAAGCTCTAGGGCATGCCCCGAGCAACTAGTACATCAAAGAAGGAAAAAAAAAAACATTAAGAACCTTGGATCAGCAAACCAGAAAATGAAAATTGTCATCCAATACACACGAAAAGTATCGTGAAAATTTGCGCCTAAAGCAACGAGGACAGCAAAACAGACCAAACAGACATATTCATCTTGGATCAGCAACGGTAACGGGTAGCCTCTCACTAACCGGAAAGCAAAGCAACATGAGAGAACAAAAATAGCAGCACCCTCATTTGCAATGGTGCTACAAAATCAGCCAAACCCACATCGGGAGCATTAACGCATAACAGCCGTGATCCCAACGAACAAAGCCAACAACGGTAAAGGCCCAAAATGTGGACTGCCCGACCAAGAGAGAGATCCAATAATTCCAGGCCCCGGAGACATTATGGCAAACCAGTGCCCGATAACGCATGTTCATTTCAGCACCAAGACACTCGAATAAGAAAATTGCACTTCTAAAGACAAAGAATCAGCACCACCCATGACTGACCCACGAAACAAAGAATCAAGATACCAAGCCCCGCCATCCACCAAACAGCAATCCACTAATTCCGATTCCCGGCTCCAAAGACAATGCCTCAACAGGGCGGTATAATCAAAGACTTACCCAACTAAGAAAAGTAGCAAAGACCACCGTCGGCAAAAAAATCCACCCCGAATAACTAGCGTGATAACCACCATGAGCAAAGATCATTCCTTGAATCGGTGGGACTGCAAGCAGGCCAGGCCAATACTATATGTTACTGACATCATAGCCAACTTTTCAACCTATAGCCAACACCAGCCCGCAATAAAACCAGTGCTTCCACTCCACAGAAACCTAACAGCTTCAAATTGTGTACGCATCTCAGCAATGTTCCTTCTCAACTTGCCAATACTAGTGCAGGCCCTTGGTTCCTTACAATGTTGGTCGGCATCGGCAGCATGAGGGCTAGGGGCAGGGCCAACTGCGGGATAGCCATCAGCCACAGAGGATGGTGTGCCAAGAGCTGCAAAACGGTCCTCATTTGAGATTGGCATGAGGACAGCACATATGCTAGGCAGTTCAGCATCAGTAGTATTAAGTCCCCTGAGTACCATTTCTACAAACGTGATCAAACTACCACTGCGAAGGGGCATTACCCCTTTGGGGCAACTATGGGAACTAGAACAAGAAACCACATTTTCGGCATGGGTATAAGCCACAGGGGCCATGGCTTTCGACAGAACTTGATGATATAACCCCTGCTCACAATTCTTGCCCTCAGCATCAAAGTTGATATAGTCGCCATCCAGAAGTGGCATTGACAGCACAGCATCAGAGGGAGGAGGCTAGGAATCCAGCCCAATCCTGCTAAACGAGCTGGAGGTCTCCAAACCACTTTCCTCATTGACAGCACTGGTATAACGCCACTTTCCTCAGCAGCCCTCATTGGCAGCTTTGTCCTCGGGACAGAAGAGGGTTCCTTCAATTAGCCAACATCTCCAAACCCTCTGGAGGTCTTGCATTCTTTCGCGGCTTCCTCATGCTCAACCGTATCCCCGTATCCTCAGCAACCTGGAGGACCGCAAATGAGTTAATAGAACCCATAACATATATAACCAATTCCTTCGAAACAACATCGGTAGTTTCGGCTTGGGATGTTGGAGTTGCCCGTTGATGTTGCGGCTTGGGATGTAGCCATTCAGGATCGGCGAGTTTTCTGCAAAAGTGTCTCAAACGGGCTTCAATTTTGGTATTTGTATTTTTTCATAGGAATTCAATCTGTTTTGTGCTAAAGGTTGCGGCTGATTCTGAAGCAATAGGGTGCAGCTATTAAACCATGCCTTTTTTTAGGTGGTGGTAGATCATCCATTGGTGTGGTTTTACTCAAGATGTTGCCCTCGCTTTTTTTGCCTTATGTTTCTTTGTGGTATGTTGGCGTGGTTTCTTTGGATGCTTTGCTTCACTCCCGGCCAGGTGTGACTCAAAGTCAAGCTGTTTATTTTCGCAACAATTGTTGTTACTTGGCTGAACCAGTTCCCCGTTGGATCTCGGGTCTTGGCTGCTGCTCTTTTTTTGCTCTTTGTAATTGCGTACTACTTGGCTGCTGCACTGTTGATGGTATTGAGGCGCTGGAAATGTTGCTTCGGACCTTTGTCACGAACTTGCGGAATGGGGGCTCGATGCATATATCGCGTTCCCTGCTCGGTTACCTTTTGGCTTGAGCTGAAATTTGTTAGGTTGGGCTTGTCAATGTTGTTTTGTGCCTGTTTTTTTATTCTGTGGAGTCTATAATTAGTTGTCCTTTTAGAATTCTTTGATATTTTCTGATGTAACACTTGCTCGGGGCATGCCCTAGCGTTTATGTTTTATCTTCAAGTCAAATCACTTGGAGATAAAACATAGATTCTGTAATTTTTCTCCCTATTAATCCAAAATATTTACTTACCAAAAACAAAAATCCTTCAAAACAGCATGAGCCGGACAAAAAGATTTGGAGGATATCAGCTGCTCATTAGCCTGCCAGAGATTATCCTTAAGCACAAAAGCCACATGACCCTCCTTAGCTTGATCAACAGGCAACACCATCTCCATTGGATCAATAGGATCCGCATCAGTAGGATCAGGATCAATGGCAGAGGTCAGGCAGGAAGCAGCATGCCCAAGATTCATATATTGTGATTTGTCATCGGCAGTGTGGTCATCCATAGAAATAGGAGCCCCACAACCAACCAATGCTTCACCAAGAGCCAAGTTCTTAGGGATAGCATCCTGTTGTGCAGGAAGTTTATTTCTAGTGAGCTTCTGGTTGGCATTATGACCATTCACTCGATGCATCAGCCTCCATTGATAAGCTACCTCTACGTCAACAACCATGGCCGTTTCATTATCACCAGATTTAACTCTAATTTTTGCAGGGAGTGGGGCATTCCAACTCACTTCAACACATACTTGTGCGAATTGTACTCGTTCCATTCGGTTATTTCGAATCCGGTTGGAGTGGTTTACCAACCCCACTTGCTATCCAACTAAGACCTAAGGGTCCAAAATTCAATTGGGACGTTGAGCGAGTTATCCAAACTGGAACGTTTGGTGAGATTCCTTAGACAATGCCATTCCAAGCATCCATCATTTGAGGAAAATGGTTTTCTTGCCAAAGGCCTAGAGGCCTTTAGCCAAACAAAGATTCAATTGATTTTCAGAAGCAAACCAAAAGAAGAAGAAGCCCTTATCATTCCCAGCTACACAACTAGCCCAAATCTGGCCTAAATTTTGCGGGCAATGTTGTTAACCACCAGAAAATGTAATGGATTTTCATAGAAATATCCTACCAACGTTGCGCCCTATAACTCCTGGCTTTGCTGAATAACCTCAGTAGGAGGAGAGATGGAGACAATATCCCCATCTATAGATTGGGGGGATAAAATTTAAGAGAGTGACTAATTCCATTGTTTTGAACGGCTTCAGCCCAGGAGGATGAGGGCTTTGTAAGAACCACACCTGAATTGATTTGCGAGAGGTTGGAACAACTCCACGATCGGCATCAGCTTCACTGGAACCATGCGAAATTAAACGCAAAGAGGCTAAATCAGAAGCGGGAGCAAAGTCGGTGACATTAGACGCAGACTGCAGGTCCCAGAACATCTACGAACCCATTTTGTGGCGTGTTCTTACAGATTCAAGCGTCCTAGCAGGCGAATCAAGGGGGAGAGGGAGTCGGCACCAACGAGGGGGCTATTGTCGAGTTCCAAAGGCTTCAGACTCTCCAAGGAGGCATCGGGGGCATGGGAAGGGAGCAAAGCGGCCCTCTGGTGGATGGATCATGTTGCAGCTGGGGTGACGTTGAACAATTATAGAAGCAGTTTTTGTGCTTCTAGAGTGGCAGGGGTAGGAAGTCGGAGCTGGTTGCTGCTGTTTTATGAACTCCAAGAATGTTAATGCTGCACGGTGCCATTTGGTGGGGTGGTGCTAATGTCTGCGGTGCCATTTGGTGGATGTTGCACATGTGAGGGTGCTCATCAACTGGAAAGTGGGATGGCGTCACTGTGTTGTCTAATGTAGTATGGTAATGCCACGTTGGATTATGCTACAAGCATGTTGGATTTTGCTGCTGTTTTCATACCTTTAGCTTGTTCTAGTTCTTTAGATTTTTTTTATAGTGTGTATGTATTTTGGCCGGATTCTATTTGGCTGTTTTAGATTATGCTCATCTAGATGTTGGTTTTGCTTTTTATTTCTTTTTCACTCGGTTTCATGATTAGGTTCATGGTGGTGCTCAGGGAATGCCCTAACTCATTGTTCTACCTCTAAGTCGGTAAAACACTTGGAGTTAGAACAGCGTCTTGTAATTACAATTATTTTAATTTTAATTTACTTACCAAAAAAAAGCGGCCCTCTACAAGGGAAGGAAAGAGGGAGAGGATTGGGTGACTTATTTTTGGTAAGTAAGTGATTTGGATTAATGGGAGAAAAAATTTACAAGTAATGATTTATCTCCAAGTGTTATTCCAACTTGGGGATAAACCATAGACGCTAGGGCATGCCCCGAGCACTTTGATACTTTTTTTTTTTTTTGGTAAGCAAGTATTTTGGATTAATGGGAGAAAAATTACAAATTTAATGTTTTATCACCAAGTATCTTGACTTGGGGATAAAACATTAATCAGGAGCATACTCGAAACGCTAGTACACTCAAAGGTACAAAATAACCTCTACGAGGTCAACTGTCTACAAAAACAAAGATAATAAAAAACAGTACATCACAAGCCAGAGGGAGGCAGCACATTCAGCACGCGCGCAACACCACATGAAATATGCATTGAGCCATTGCAGAAGAGCACCATGTCCAAATATTCCCCCTCAGTAGGGGGTGAATAGCCAAGCAACACAGCACCGACCACTTCAGGAGCAAAGAACAGCATCAGATTGCAGCGAGCGACCTTCCACCAGAAGGAACATCAACACATCCGAGCGCTTTGATACAACAGATGAAACCAACTGAAAAACAAAAATGCTGGTATTCATACGACACAAACAAACCACTCTAACATCATTAAAGCGGTTTCGAATTAAAAAATAACATGCCAATCCAAGGCAAGACCCTTGATCCAGCAATCACGTCTTCAGCAGAGGACAAGATGTTGCCAGCAACCACAGCATCTGCTTTCCAGCAATGGCTTAAGCCATTCTCACAGCAGCAAAGGAAACCGTCAGCAAATCCTAACTTCAGCAAAATCTGCTGCTGCTCCTTCAACACACGGGAGCATCTGCACATCAGCAACAAAGCTTCAACCGGGAAGAGGCAGCCTGGAGGAGAAGGCAATCCGGCAAACCGGCAACATTTGAAGGATGGCCACTACAGCAGGAGACCGTCCCAACCGCGCTATCAAACCGGTAAGGAAGCAAACCAACACCGATCAAGCCTCGTCAGCAATTAGAGCTGAAGACCAAACCGGAAGCAATAGAGAGCAGAAAACGGATTGCTCAAATTCCACGTCAGCGATACGAATTCCATTCCGGCATTTAACCTACCTTTAGCAAACTCTGCACCTGCTCCATCAACACACAGGAGCATCTGCACATCAGCAGTGAAGCAACAACTGGGAAGAGGCAGCCAGGAGGAGAAAACAATCCGGCAAACCGGCAACATTGAAGGATGGCCGCTTCAGCAGGAGACCATCCCAAGCAGCTAATACACAGCATTATAGCAATTGTAATGGAGCTCGCTGTGGCTCGCTGTGGATGACGAGCAGCTGCTCCTGCAGTGGCTGCTTTGGTGTGGGATGATATGGAGCTGCATGGCTCCTAAATTTTTGCTCAAATGCTATGTTTGAGCTTCTGCAGTGGCTCCTACAGTGGCTCCTAAGGTGCTGTTTTTTCTTTTTTTCCAGATGAAATTACAAATTTGAAATTCGATTCTGCCGGTTTCTGCCAGACGCTCCTCCCGTCTTCGGTGCCGGCGCACGTCATCGGCCATGGCCGTCTCCTCTGCTCCTTCGGTGTCTGCCTCCCCCGCCCGTCCCCCACTCTCCCCACTCTCCTCACCACTGGACGCCGTTAATCCTTCCTTGAACCCTTCCTTGACCTTATCTTCGATTGTCCTCGTCGTTGCTTCGCCCTCAGCGATGACGACGCCGGCAGGTCAACTCTTCTTGGTACGCCCTGTTCCTCCCTCTCTTCCCTGCCTTCCCATTGACTCGGGGCTCCCGGCCACCTCGTCCGACTCTTGTTTGCCTTCGGTCGATATATCTCCTCCTCATTGTCCTTCGACTTCGGTGGATTTCCCGTCAACCCCTTATGGCCCCGATTCTGCTATGTCACGACCTGTCCATCTGAGGTCGTTACCATCCCAAACCCGGTTGTCCCTCCACCCCCATCTCTGAAATTCTTCCTCCACAAATCCGTGGATGGTGTCATCGCTCGTATCTCTCCACCACCCCAAGTGATCCATCGAGTGAATCGATTTGGAACTCGACGATTAAGGTTGCTAGAGGTAAAAGGCCTTCATTTCAGCGGTGGCCAACATTGCTCGTCGGCTTTGGAATCGCTTTGGCCTCGTTCATGTTGTGGAAGGTGCTGATGGCCTCTTCTGTTTCGATTTTCCTCTATGGTGAAATCAAATGTTGTCTGGCAGTGGCCCCATGGACTTTCGGGAGGTGCCTCCTTCTGCTCAAGCAATGGTCCCCGGGTATGCCTTGGTTAGAGAACGAGATGGACTCATTCCTGTTTGGATTAAGTCAAGAACGTCCTGCTGAAGTTCGACACCTCTTGGGCTTAGCTGGATTAGTAGCGCAGTGGGTAAGCCTCTTAAACTTGATCCTTCTCTTTGCTAAAATGGAATGCTTGCACTCGGCCGTGGTGTGTGTCGAAATCACACCGAGGTGCGGTGCTCCCATCCTGTGATTGTTTTTAAACCGTCGACATTTGGGGTGAGGGAGGCAAGCTGTTGTAGAGGTAGAATTACGGTTTTCGTAATAGGGGTGGTCACAGCGACTCCTTAGACAAATCAAAATCTGCTGATTACCTCCAGGGCCGGGCCTTGAAGTCTAATGGGTCTTCTGTTCAATCGACCCTGTCTTGTGAGTCCTAGGTATCTGTATCCCCTGGACTGGCCCCTGTTGCTGTTGTCCCAAATTTCTTGGAATTGGATGGCTCCGTACCTGACTCGGGTCCTCCTAAACTGGGAGATCCTAATGCTCTGTATGGCCCTGTGGAGCCTGATTCGGTTCATAACATTGTTGAGAATGTTGCTATGGCTCTGTCGCCCTCTCATTGTGAGCTGACTCTTCATTCTTCTAATGGAGAATGCCGTGACAAGGTGCCTTACGGGGCTGGACTGTTGGATTCCCACCCGGCTCCTTGCCAACTGGACATGCTACTGCACGCCGCCGACCGAGCGATTTCATGCTCAAGGGCTTCCCTTCGCCGGGTGATGTGTTAAATGGATCCGGGCTGATCTCTAAAGATGTGGATTCGGGGCCGTTGGTTCTGACCAGTTTCTAGGTATTTTGAGCTCTGATGTGGGCTGTGAGGATGTTATGGGCTTGGCGGATGCTCCCTCCCCAGATGGTAATGTGGATGATTTGGAATCAGCTCCATTTTTATTATCTATCGCCCCCGGCCGTTCGATTTGCCTTTCGAATGGCGCCGGTCGTACGAATGGCCTTCCTGATTCTCCCAAAAAGGCAGGCCTTGAAGCTGATTCTGATAGTGATATAACTCCTATCTCTATCCAACGTATAATAAAGAAGTATGGCATGGCTTCTAACAAGCATGTGGAATCCGTTTCTGATTCCCCCAGCATGTCCTCTGCTGACATTTATGTGGGGAGGCCCATCGTTTACTCCTCTGAGAAATTCTTAAGCGTCAAAGAGGCTTTGGAACTACAAGGTGATTCTTGGAAGCCCTCAAGACCTCGGAAAAAGAAAAAACCAAAAAAACCCAAGGCTTCTTCGGGAGCCTTGACCCTTTGACACTGCTGTTGACATTCTGGCCGATAATAAGTGGTGAACTTGGATTGGTATGGTGCAGGATCTGATGACTGTGCTGATGCCAATGCATGTTTACTCCTATTGGAACTGTTAGTGCCTCTCGATGCAAGGTTGTAGCTGGTTTGATGGCGGTTTCTAAATCAAGGTGCTGTCCCACTATTTGGCTATCGATGGGATTCTCGCAAAGTGGTGTGTTCTTCAGTATTCATTGTTGGTGGTATGTATTGTTGGTTGCATTTGATTTAGAGCGGCTTACAGACGGGAGATGTTGTAAAGCCTTTCTTTGATGAATATAGTCTGTATCTGAAATGCTGGGTGGATTATAGCAGATGAAGATTGGACTTGGATCTCTTGATGGAAATGGGATCTGGTCTTGTCGAGGGTGGACTGTTTCCTGCCTCTATGAAAGATGGACGTCCCCGATTGGTTGGGTGATGCACTGGGGATGTGAAGGCCTATGGTCTTCATTGAATCTGTTGATGGTGCTGATCCTTGGCACTGTGGTGGTTATTGATGTTGCTGTTCTGGACTACTATTGATAGAAATATCAGACTTCTGATTTGATTGAAGTTTTTTGGTGGGCTGCTGTTTCATCTTGAAGAAATCGATGCAGCCATTTGTACTCTGGTGTTGCTCTGTTTGTCTTTGGCTGTGTGTCCCATTTGATTGGGTTGGGGAGCCCGTGTGCTTATGGACTGGGATCCGTCGGATGAGGGCAGAGTAGCTGGCTGCGGTACTCCTTGGTTGTTTAATTTTCTACTTGGTGAGGTAGTGCCCTGTTTGTTCGCTGCCTTATTGAGGGAGATTATATTTGAAGCCTTTGGTTTGCTATTGGCTGGCTTTTTACAGTAGGTTTGATGTTTGTTGTTGCATTGTCGCGTCTGTGAGTCTTCTTGCTGGTTTGGCAAGTGAAGATGGTCTTTGAGGTTGAGATCGTTTAGTGGTAATTCCTTAATTGGTTTGAAGAATCTACCGGAGCTTTGTCAGTTGCTTAAATAAGCTTTGTTCATGGCTTGAATAAAATGTCATACATTTTGATCAAAGAATCGTTTGATCATTTGAGCTTCGAGGCACGATGAGTGTGTCTTGGTTCATTTGTATAGCTGCTGGTGGGCTGCGATAAGTGTGCCTTGGGTCGGGTTCTTTGCTGCTGACCTTCCGCCCGATGTGTTCCGGTGTGTGTGCACGGGGTGTAGAGTTTGGATCTTTGATAGTGATGGAACTTGGTCTTTGGCTGGATCTGCGCCTGATTTTCAGATGTTTTCTCACCTTGTGGTGATGAAATGGTCTCGGCTGGCATGAAGCTGATGTTGTGTTGAAGTTGAATGCCGCAGTGGGTGAGCCATGTATGCGTGGTGTCGCATAATGACACAGCTACTGGAACTCTTGGGGAGCATTGAATTTTGCTTATGTGTAATGAATTTGATCATCTTCGATCTTTTAGATTTTCCTCTTAGAGGTTTTTTGAAATATCATATGATGTTCTAGATACTCGGGGAATGCCCTAACTTCTTATGTTTTAACTTCAAGTCAAAAAACTTGGGGTTATAACATAATTTTTGTAAATTTATTTTCTCCCTTAAATCCAAAATACACACTTACTTACCAAAAAAAAGCTAATGTTTTTTCTTTTGTCCTCTTCTCTTGGTCAACCGGGTGCTAGTCTAGTAATTGCCCATCTAGCCCCTTTTTTTTCTTTTACTTAGTTCATGTTTATGTCTATTGCTCTGCTCGGGGTATGCCCCGGCTCGTTGTCCTAATCCCAAGTTAGGCAAAACACTTGGCATTGGTACAACATTTTTTGTAAATTTTATTTTTTTAAAATTCAATTACTTACTTACCAAAAAAAAAAAATTATAGCAATTGTAATAGGACTTGCAGGAGCAACTCCAGCCACTACAACAGCCAATCAAAGACAAATAATGGCAAAAGACGGAATAAGCTCCTCAGCAACATAGGAATCTATTGCAACCAAACAAGACCAGGGCCAGCTCATGACACCTCAACCAAAAACGTCCTAATCATTGTGCGGGCCCCCAACCCATCCAACGGGAGGGACACACAGCTAAGGCTCATCCAAACCAGCAGCACCGGGCGTTGATTGCGCGTAACCAGCAAAAAGAGTCCAAGACTACTTCTTCAGTTGACACTTCAAAGATGGCGAAAACAGAGGTAATCACCTCATAACAGCAGTCCACGACAGCTGCAAGCAACCCAACCCATCCAACCAGGAGAGGATTGGGTGACGAGAGAAGAAACCACTGACAAAGAAGAAACATCGGGGGACAGTGGAGGATAGGAAGACCAAGGAGGGGTCGTCGACGCCATCAGGGGACCGGCCATGGCCGGCATTGGTGACGGTGTGAAACTACCAAGAATCGCTGTGCAAATTTCAAATTTGAAATTTGGAAACCTAGAGAGAGGGGAGAGTGTCTCTCTCAAATTTGGAAACCAAGGAGGATTGGGTGACGTTCTATATTTTCAATATTACTCAATGACATAGAGAAAAATATAATATTTTATGAGAATGACTATACTATTTGTTTTCTTGGAAGTTTATTTTAGATTCCTCTTATATCCAGGTATGGAGACTACAAGCTGCTCTCGGTTAGCAAATGACAATCACGAAATTTAGACAACAGAAGCATGAAAGACTTCAAAATGTAACCTTCTTAATCTTCATTTCAACTTCATCCACGCATGGTTATGATATGCATGCCATTTTTTTCCATATTTATGGTCTATTAAATCAGTTTCTACAACATGATGTGCGCCCTTCAGGATCCTGAAGGGAAAGGCCATGTAGGCGACGACAAGTTGGTGCAAGATAATAGCAAGGGTGTGGAAACCCAACTCATTTCACCCCATCGCGCTCTTGCAAATGTCCTAATAAGGAATGGTGGATACCTCACCCCTGAGCATGGGATAGAAACACTTGCAAATCTAGATGTGGAATGCTCGGTGGATAGAGAAGGTATCCATGACAGTCCCTCCTCAGACGAAGCAGCCTCATATCAGTTGAGGGGTTATTAGCCCCTTAATCTTATCAAGACTGATGCTCATAAGACCAAACCTTCCAATCCTGAACATGTTGGCATTAATGCCCTTGCCTATCGGCAGGATGAAGCTTCATTTGCCCCCCAGTGTGGGGAACAGACAACATCTTTACCAAGCCCAGATGATCTTGACCCCTCCTAGATCCTCAAAGACCCTACACATTCCCCCGGCCTACCTCCTCCCCCACTTCCCAGCAGAGATCCCCCCCGCCCCGAGGGGCTTAGGCCCTAGGATAGCCAAGCAAAATAGTCAAAAAAAAGTGAAACCATTCCAACCATCTTCCACGGGGCCTAAAAGAACAACTCCCCAGACCCCCCCTTCCCATGATTAACATTGCATGTTCGAATATTAGGGGGCTTAATGGTAAAGTTAAAGCCCACGAAGTGCATCACCTCCTTAGCTCCTACAATTGTAACATTGTGGGACTGGTAGAAACCAAAGTTGCGATTTGCAATTTGGCTTCTATTGCTGGCAATATTAGGCCTCACTGGACTTGGTCTATGAACTACTCGGACTCCTCCAAGGGTAGAATCTGGGTGGGGTGGGACCCAAATTTTGTGGATATAAACATCCTCTCCATTGAGGACCAGGTCATTCATACCGATGTTGTGGTCAAAAAAGACAATCAGCATTGTATCCTATCTTTCGTTTACGGTGCCAACTCGGAAGTCCAGTGATGTGCTCTCTGGGAGAACCTTCGAAAAACCAGTGACCTTGCCCTGGACCTTTTATGGGCTACCCTTGGTGACTTCAATGCTATCCGATCTCAATCGGAGGGGCTGGGGGGATTTTGGCATACTAGGAGTTCCTTAGACCTCGATAAGTGCCTTAGGGGTTGCGACCTTGAAGATGTTTGCTATGAGGGGATGTTTTATACTTGGAACGACGGCAGGGACCCCTCTATCCGTATATTCAGAAGGTTATATAGAGTGGTTGCCAATGGAAATTGGCTCGGTAAGTACGGGAGGGTGGAAGCACTCTTCCCACCTGCTCGGCTCTCGGATCATTCCTCGTGCATATTGTGCCCTGCCGTTAGTACTGCCTACAAAAGGGGTTTGTTTCGTTTCAATAACTTCCTCACCAAAAGCCCAAATTTTCTCAATGTTGTAGGGAGGCCTGGACTAATGAGACTCCCGGTAAACCCAAATTTCTTTTTTTTTTTTTGGTAAGCAAGTATTTTGGATTAATGGGAGAAAAATTACAAATTTAATATTTTATCACCAAGTATCTTGACTTGGGGATAAAACATTTCTTTGGGGCATACCCCGAGCAGCTAGTACACTCAAAGGTACAAAATAACCTCTATGAGGTCAACTGTCTACAAAAACAATGATAATAAAAAAGCAAGTACATCACAAGCGGAGGGAGGCGGCACATTCGAAGACGCGCGCGCGAGACCACATGAAATATGCATTGAGCCATTGCGGAAGAGCACCATGTCCAAATATTCCCCCTCGGTGGGGGTGAATAGCCAAGCAACACAGCACCGACCACTTCGGGAGCAAAAAATGACATCAGTTACGGCGAGCGACCTTCCACCAGAAGGAACATCAACTCAGCCCAATTGTTGCTATTCGGAGACATCAAAGCGGCTGACTTCTCTGGCGGTATCTATTCGGACAGCAACATCCATAATAACATTGGCCAGCCACACTCGGTCAAGAAACACCTCAACCGAAGGGATTTGCCAACGAAGACTCATCAACCATTGCGGCGGAATAGATGGAAAAACAGCAGCATCTACAAATTGGCGGAAAATGCCAGCCAACATCTACAGACCATATCGACGCATCAAGACGGGCATCACCAAGAACACTTGGAATGCCTCCACTCCTTGGCAAAAGCACTAAGGCTCCGGCCATGGTACTTATACACATCAAGGGCATCTACAAGCCACGAGAAGATCCTCCCAACCACCTCATCGGGAAGAGACCAGCGACAAGTCTCGCAGACAAAAACAGCACACCAAACAAGTGGAGAGACCCACCTGACAACATCAATAACAGCCCACCACAACAACACCCACACGTAAGACAGAAGGGCAGATCTCCCTCAAAAATCTGACCAAAAAAAACATGCCAGGATATAGCATACCACAACACTAAGCAAAACAGGTATCCAGGATCAAAATTCAGACCAAAAAAAGAAACCCCATCAGAATTACTATGGGTTAGATGCGCCTCTGGATTTCCGAGAGGCAGATTTTTTCTTTTTCCTTGACTTAGAGATCTTCCACTCAGCTTCGGTACCACGTAATTCATCGCACAAAGTGGGAATCGAAGTGTATTTCAGAGAGATCCTCTTGATTGAGCTAGGGATAAGCATAAACTCATCCAAATCCAAGTGGTGATGGATTGTCCCAGAATCTGGAGAGTTAGGATCATCCAAACATCCGGGGACATCCACCGGGCACTCTTGGTACCCAAATTCAACGGTGATATTGAGGGAGCGAACCGGCCAATTCGGGGTTAGTGGGATGCGGAATCGGGGCACCGGTGACGGGGAGGATTGGGATCCAATTTGGCCCCATTAGGTGAGTTACAATCTCAACTCCAACATCATGAGAGGCCCGATGATGTATAGGCAAGAGTCTTTGTCCACAGGAACGGGGAATTTGACTTTGAATCCCCATCTATCTTGATAGGGGCCAACGAGGCCATCGGAACTTAACGGGGTCGGGACATCGAGACACAGGAATGGCCATTCAAGCATTCAGGGTCATCCCTTGATTCAAAGGAGGGAGGGCCAAGAACAGGGGATCAGGTAAAAAACTTCGTGGGATAAGCCAAACCAACGTAAACCCAAATTTCAGTTAATCACGAAACTGAAATATGTGAAACGCGCCCTAAAGACCCTAAATGATCATATTGGTGATGTTCATGAGGAGGTTTCATATACCCTCAAGGCGTTAGAGGATCTCCAAGCTGGGCAACCTTCTCCAAGGGTTTCCTGTTGCGAGGAGCAAGCTTGTCGGGAAGCCTATTACTTTGCCATAGCAAAAGAAATTGATCTCATTAAGCAAAAAGCTAAAATAAAGTGGCTCAAGGAGGAGATCAATGCACCAAATTCTTTTTCCGGACTGTTAATGGAAACGGCAATGGGAACAAGATATCCTCATTACTCAAAGATCAGCCGACCCCAACCGGATTTGCCCGTACATTCTCCGCAATGTCCCGAAATCCTTAATTGCTCTGCTCACTGCCCAGTCAGTGATAAGAAGATCAAGAATAAAAAATAAAAAAAATAAAAAAATGCATTACTTAGTTGGGCTGACGTGGACTTGCGTTGTTTTCCTCTGTGTTTGGGCGGTATGCTCTGGTTGCCGGTTTGTAGCTTGCGCTGTTGTCCGCTTTGCTGGTTGGCTAGTTGGGCTAACGTGGCATTTATATTTTAAAAAAAAATCGTATTGGGCTGGCGTGGGCTTTGTGGTCTTTGTCCTCACTCAGGCCTAGCTGACGTGGCCTTGTTTGTTACCTGGTCTGTTTACTAGCGATCCGGCCTGTTCAAAATGGGTGGTCGGTTGTGCTGTCATGGATGTCTTGCTTCCCTCGGGCCTTATGACGTGGATGAGCGCCTCAAGTCAACTGTGGAGTCTTCTTTATGGCCTTGATGCGGATGTTGATGTAATTGCTGGGTATGGGCGGGATCACTCCATTATCCTAGATTAGGAAGCCGACTGACTTGGACGTAGTGGCTCCTTTGGGCTGTTTTCCCCCGCTCAATGCTCCCGGTAATAATGGCAGCAGGCCTGGTTGACGTGGACTTGCATCTATGAATCATCTGGTAACGTTTGTTGTTTTGTTTTGATGGGGATGTTGCTATAGTTCTTGCCGGATTGATATCCCTCACTCGGAGTCTCTATCCCTCTGTATCCCGGAAAGGACGCGTGCTGACGTGGCTGTAGAGGCTCATTTGGAAGTATGGATCTGTCTGGCTGGTCCACAAGACGTGGACGGTTTGTCACTGCTGGCCATATCGGTTTTTTTCTCACTCGTTTCTGGCTTGGGTTGTTTATTCAGGACTGCTATCTCTCGCTATGACGATATGCTCTGCCCCTGGATGCGGTCTTGCATGAAGTGGACGTGTGGCTTGGCTGGGCACTCTGGTACGTTCCCTCACGTGTGCCCAGTTGGGCTATTTGGCAGATTTGGGTCCGTAAGGATGGATGGGTGCTCGAGTTCCCTCTTCTTCTTAATGTACCTGCTTTTCGTTTTCAAGAATCCGTCTCGGTGTGCTTGGGGTATACCCTAGTGGTTTTATTCTAACTCTTAGTCGGCAAAACACTGGGAGTTTGAATTGTATTTGTATATTTGTTTTATTTTAATCTAAATTAATTACTGACCAAAAAAAAAGAGGAGATCAAGAAGGCAATATTCTCGATAGGTGATTTCCGTGCCCCTGAGCCTGATGGTTTTTCTTCAAAGTTCTTCAAGGATGCATGGGAAATTGTTGGCCAATCTGTGGCTGAAGCTATACGTGACTTCTTTCATCACGGCAAGCTTCTCAAACAGATCAACACTACTCTCATCAGCCTTATCCCAAAGGTTCAGTCTTCTCGCTCGGTGACTAACTATAGGCCCATCTCCTACTATAATGTCATATATAAGGCAATCTCAAAGATCATTGCTAACCGCCTTAAGATGACCCTTCCTCACCTGGCGGACACCTTCCAAACGGCCTTTGTTGAATGTCGTTAGATTAGTGATAATATATATATATATATATATATATATATATATATATATATATATATATACCCCACATCATTATAAACATATCAACACAATATAAATAAATAATAATTACATAAATAATATCCCCACATCTTTCTAATTGCATCGATACAATATAACTAAAGAATAACTAAATAAATAAATATATATACATATATATATATATATATATATATACACACACACACGCTTCACACAAGTAGCCTCCCTCTTCCCTGCCGGCCACCGAATCGGCAACAGCAGTAGCGCCGCCTCCGGCCCGTCACACGACGACGACGTTCACACCACCTCTCTCACAGAACTCTCACGGTGGCACACTAAGTCGGTTCTCTGTTTCTTTGGCCAAAAGCCGATTATCACGGCGAGGAGAAAAGCTCCAAGCTTTCCATCAATCACATGTAAAATTAGTAATTTCATGGCATAAATCTATAAACTATTATGCTCCAATTTTCTTTTCATTTAGGATAGTCTCTCGGAAACCACCCATTCCTACCGTCCCGGTAAGGCTCTGTTTTCCCCTTTTGCCAACAATACCTTGATTTTCCACAATCCAGGTGAAAAGCAGGAATGGTAGCATCAATAATGGGAAAAGGTAATCTACATGCCGAATAACGGGGTTTGGTGACTCTTGCCATCGCCGGGTTACCGGACCCGTCTGGAAGCTGAAAACAGAGCACGGTGCTCTGTTTTTAGGTATAAAATCAACACTTTAGGTCTCCATTAGACAATTACTGAGTTTCCCGTTCCTTATTAGCTCCAAGGTCAGCCAATTTGCTCACAGAGTCATGGCTCTGCGTTCGGTTGCCTAATCTGCAACCTTTGGCTTCCCCCGATTTCACCCTCAAATCCGAACACAAAATCAAGGATAAACATGAAGGAAGAATTTATTTAGCAATGTGGAAGTTTATTTGCAAAAATGGAGGATTACTTGCCTTATTTTTGTGATCAACGGCAGCGGCAATTGGCTTCGTGCGCGGCTCTCCTCCCCGTTCCTCCCCTTCCTTTTCCCCTACTGCCCAACCTAAGTAGTGAAGATAAGAGCTAGGGTATTACATGAACGCCGCACCCCTGTTTCCTTCTTCAACGCCCGGCCACGTTCCCTCTCTCTCCCTCTTCTTTCCTTCTTCGTCGCCCGACCATGCTCCGTCTCTCACCCTCTTCTTTTCTTCCTCTTTCTTTCCTCTTCCCCTTCCTTCTTTTCTTTTCTTCCTTTTTCTTTTTCTTTTTTCTTTCCTTTTTCTTTTCCTCCCCTTTTCCCTTTTTCTTTCCGTCTTCATTATTGTTATTATTATTATTATTATTATTATTATTATTATTATTATTATTATTATTATTATTGTTGTTGTTGTTGTTGTTGTTGTTATTGTATTTAAATAAAATTAATTTTATAAATTATCCTAAATTTAGTTAAGTGACCTCACGATTATTTCTAAACCCTTTAATCCAGATACTTTTATTTATTGGGCCCACGTAACAGTCCAACTCCCTAAATTTTCAGTCCAATGGTGATAATTATTGGAATTAATTTTATAAAATATTCCTAGCGTTACAACATTATTTAGATGAATTGTTGTCATTATTTGGTTATTTTTCCTACAATTGATTGGCATAGGTCATGTTTGTATTGTCTAGATGATTATCCGATGAAGTCTTGTGTAGATTATGGTTGGGTCCAATGTATATATGGTTTGTCACACTCGGGTTTAGAATTACTCGCTTATTATTACATTTATTTGGGATTTTAATTCTAAAAAGTATCATTTATTGATTTGATCTTCTTAGTTCAAGTTCGTGACGGAAGTTGTAATGTCCCGATTTTCAAATAAAGCAATTAAGGTTATATAATCGAGATTTAGTTTAATAAATTAATGGAAAAAATATTAAGAAGTCATCATGGCCAAGAAGTTATCTGCTAAGGACAAGAATAGTTGACCGGCAAAAAATCGTTGACCAGAATTGGCAAAGTTGACCAGCAAAAAATCGTTGACCGAAATTGGCAAGTTGATTGGCTAATTAGGATTTTTCCCGGATTGCACATAATAGCCGGGATGAATGAATGGCTGGGATGAATTATTTATTTATTTATTTATTTATTTATGGTAAGTAAGTATTTTGGATTATAGGAATAAAAAAATACAGAATCTGTGTTTTACTCCAAGTATTTTGACTTGGAGTAAAACATAAACCGCTAGGGCATACCCCGAGCAACAAGTACAACAAGAAAATCATAAAAAAAAGTACAAAAGAAAAGTCCTCTAGGAGGACAGACGATTAACCTAATCAACAAAATATGGGTTCTATCTATACATGGTTCAGCATACTCAGGATAAGCTCTTCACGCAACAACAGTGACACCAATAGGAATCGGCTTCGAGACACCAATTCCATCGTGCAACAGTGGGAAGTGGCAGCTAGACTGCCAATACTCAGCAGCGCCGATAAGGGCAGGCTAACGGAAAACTCCATGATTCAATAACAGCAGTAACAAAATCCGGCAGCAGAACAGCATATACCGACTAAAGGAATTTTCATACCAACACGCCCCAGCTCACTCCGAAGGAATGCCTAAACCAGCATCAGGATCGAGGCACCAACATAGCAATGCTCAGACTGTCAGCTGAATAGCAGAAGGAGAAAACGATGCCTGGACCAGCCGCATATTGAATAAGGAATTCAGCCCATATCAACACTCCGGGAGGCAACGCAAAGAAAACCGAGTTCCACGAAACCAGCAACAATGAGTTATAACACTTTTAATCATCAACTCCAGCACCACGGCAATGGCACTGGTGCATCAACATCGACAAAGCAGGCCGGGTGCTGACGCATCGCATTTGTGTTGACCACCTTGAGGCCCTCAGTGTACTACCGGCGGCACATTGCAGCAAAAAGGCCATAACACCTGGTGCGCATCACATCGGTGCACCAAACTAGTGGCATATCTACAACAACCAAAATAATTGAACATCGAAACTAAGGACAGCAGGAATCGGGCCTCATCACATTTGCAGCAACACACAGCAACCAGGCCTCAAACAGAGGGAAGCAACGGGAGAGAGCAATCAAAACAGCACCTTTATTTGCTTCAGTGCACTATAATCAGCCGTATCAACCAAGAAGCATAACCCGATTCTTTGGGCGAACGGTTTCGAGCCCAAAAAAGTTGGCTGACGACCTTCACAAAGACACGACCATCATATTAAGTAACCAAACAGCAGCAAAGAAAAGTGGCCAACAGCAGCAAGCCAACAAAACCTGTGGCATAATCCCATCACCATCATACCAAATCTCCACAGCACCAATCCATGCTTCAAAGGTAGTTAGCAAACAGGTCAGCTCAGAATGTCACTAAACCACTCCCCACACCACATCAACTCTGGTAGCCAAACCAGCACAGCATCAACCTTCAGCATCACAGCCCCATAGCTTGATGAACGTGCTAGGCACCAAGGGTATCAACTCTCTCAGCTCCAGCTTGAGAGAGCATGCAGGCCAGCTCTACCTATTCCATCAACTGTCATCTTCCCCCAGCTAGCAGCAGTAGAACGCATAAGCCATTCCACTGCAACATGAGGTCTTGCTTATTCATTCCTATCAGCCCAACATCCATCATTAGAATGGCAGCAGAGGAGAGCCGAGTAGCAGCAGCAGCCATGTTCAAGCCCAGCACTCCACAGGGAGTATGCCAAGGAATCTACATTGAGGAGGCACGATCAGCCAACCCCAGCCACATAAATCCGAGCAGCAACCTTAGTAGCAATACTGCCGCAAATCCCAGCAAACTCAAAGACACCCGATCAACAACAGCATCATCTTTAATGTAATCTGAGGTACATCATTAATTCACACCAAACCCATCACCTAAACCTTGCCAACAACCTTCCAAGCCAAAATGCCCAGAAGCAGAGATCATCAGATGAAATGCAGCACCCATAAAATCCACTACCTCTGGCAAAGACTACATCAGATTAGAACACATCGGGGGCATACACATGCCCATCTGCTGGGACAGCCAAGTAGCAGAACGGGTGAATCCAAAAGCATCCATCGGCTCCCTGGTTTTAATATAGCACATTCAACAGACAGCAAAAAATTCAGCATCATCATACCCTACGCCAAACCACTGATATCAATCCGCCCTAGCATCATCAGCTCATGCCCCAAACAGCATCAACAGAGACAAAACAACTGCCACCACAGTACTCAATTATCTGTTCACTGACAGCAGCAAACTCCAACACACTAAAACTCCACCTAACCATACAAGAATAAGCACTTATCCATTGAAATAAGCACCAAATTCCCTGGATACTATCACAGTGCAAAAACCAGCATTAACAAAGACCCAACGGATCCAAAAAAGTACCAAAATCAGTGACCCCAATCCACACCCGGATAGACTATTTGCATTATCAACAGCAAGGAATTCCACATCTATAAACCAGCACCAACACCTTACAGCAGCCAACCAGCCAACCACTCAATTTTAAAACACACACACACACATTTTTTTCTTTTTTTTTGGGAGGGGGGAGAGGAGATAGAATTGGGGAAGGGGGCATTACAAGATCCGAGCAACAACATCTCCAATTCAATAACACAATACATATTAAAGTGAATGGACATACATGCCAAGACCGTGGTCCAAACCACCCAAAGGGCCAACCGAACCAAACGACAAAAGTCGCAAACACACCTCGAAAGGAAGGCAATAACCGCCAATGATCAACCAGAAGGCAAGGGGCAGCATCAACTTTTTTTTTTTATATATATCCCACCGCAACCGAATCGATCTGGAGACATCCTTGTCAGGCACCATGATGGTCATTAATTTAAGTCTCACAACATTGACCACCGAAGAGAAAATCTGGGAAATGTCCTGGGGGTGATTTTTGGAATTTACGGTTATTTCGCTCCCTCCATATAAAATAAACCGTGGCGGCCAGAGATAATCGTTTAGAGACAGCCAGAAGGTTCTTCCCTTTCCAGATAGAAGCAGCCCAAGATATGTTTTGATTCCATTTGGGGTGGGGCCAATGAATACCGGAGTATCTTCGAACCATATCCTATAAGGCTCTGGAGAAATGACAAGAAAAGAACAGATGACCAAGATCTTCATTTCCAGAATTACAAAGTGAGCAACGGGGAGACAAGTTTGGAATATAATGGAGACGGTCAATGGTATTCAATCTACCCTTAATGGCAAGCCAAAGGGTAAAAGCGTGGGACGGGATATGTGATGGACCCCACACCAAAAGAGCCCAAGTAACTTTAGGTTTGGGAGGATGGATGAGATGGTATGCAGATTTAGTCATGAATTTGCCCATGACATTCCCAATCCACCTCAAAGAGTCTTTTTGATTGCTACGGGGTGGATTTTTCGGCATATTCATTGCAAGGTGGGATACCTCAGTGTCAAAAGAGTTAGGCCAAGACCATCCATTATTCCTGATTATAGCGTCAACCTTAACATCCCGGTGTAAACCCGAAACAAGGCGAGTACGGTCAGTACTCACCTCGCTCAATGGACCAAGGGGGTGCCAGTTGTCATGCCAGAGGAAGGTATCAGAACCATCCCCGATTCATTGACCGAGTAGGCGCGCATGAAAGGCCTCGGTTTCGTAATCTTGCCCGGCTCCAAGGGGAGATGCTTGGGATTTTGGTGGTCCAGATGCACGGTCTTTGATTCTGTTCTTATAAATCTAAGAGGACCAGGCGGGTCGGGTCTTTATTTAAGAGACGCCAAAGCAGCTTACAATTGAGAGCCTTATTTTGATCCAGTAGATTTTTGATACCAAGCCCACCTTCCGACTTGGGGACGCAAATGTCATGCCATGCTACTTTAGCACTAACTCTGCCTTCGGAAGAACCATTCCAAAGGAAACGCCGCAAAATGCCGTCTATTGCTTTAAGGATGGTTTTGGGCAAAATAAAAAGAGAGGCCCAGTAGAGGTGGATAGACGAGAGGATTGAGGCAATGAGTTGCAACCGCCCACCAAAAGAGAGCCATCTACTTTTCCATGAAGTGATTCTATCAATGAGAGATTTGCAATTAGAAACCGAGAGCCTGGAGGTGATCAATGGGACCCCCAGGTATCTTATTGGAAGTTTGCCCACTTTGAATCCCATGATAGCAGCTATGTCCTGGTGAAGAGAAACGTCCTTGGAACAGATGAAGATTTCACTTTTCTTCGGATTAGCAGAAAGGCCAGAGGTAGCTTGAAATTCATCAAGGCATTCCTTGAGGATCTGGATTGATTGGGAGTCAGCCTGGGAGAAGAGGAGAAGGTCATCAGCAAAGGCAAGCATAACAATCTGTGATTCGGCACATTCCCAGTGAAATTTAAAATTATTATCCCGCCTTGCCTTGACCTCAATAATGTCATTTAGGACTTTCATCACAAGGACAAATAAATAGGGAGAAAGCGGATCCCCTTGGCGGAGACCTTTACCACCTTTGAAGAAACCAACAACTTCCCCATTGATATTGAGTGAATACATCGGAGTAGTAATGCACTGGCTGATCCAATTGACCATTTGTGGGGAAAATTTCATGAGGGTCAGAATATTGATAATAAAATCCCAATAGACAGAGTCATAAGCTTTCATAAGATCAACCTTCATAGTACATCTTGACGAGTTTGATCCCAGGTGATACTTATGCAGGAGTTCCTGAGCTAAATGGATATTATCACTAATCTGCCTCCCCTCCACAAAGGCCGTTTGGCATCTGTCGACCAGGAAGGGAAGAGTGGCCTTGACTCTGTTAGCAAGAATTTTAGATATCACTTTGTAAATGACATTGCAACAGGAAATCGGACGGTAGTTTGAAACCGACCGAGGGGACTGGACCTTAGGAATAAGGCTGATCAAAGTAGTGTTCAACTGTTTAAGGAGCTTTCCATGATTAAAGAAGTCATGGATTGCTTCAGAAACAGTATGACCCGTAATCTCCCAAGAGTCCTTAAAGATCGGTATGTAGAAATGATCGGCACGCTTGTGAGAGAAATGATCGGTGTGCCTGTGAGAGAAATAACCGGTATGCTTGTGAAGAGAAATGACCAGTATACTTGAGAGAGAAATGACTGGAATGAATTTTGAGATAATAGCCGGCATGCACAATTTTCCCAGTTTGAGCAAAATACCGGTAAGGTGTAAAATGCCAGAATGCACTATTTGACTTTTTTTTTGGTAAGTAAAAAAGTATAAAATGCACTATTTGACCGATATAGTATAGAATGCCGATATTGTGCATTTTGTGTGGTTTGGTGAATTTTTCAAAATGAAGCAAATAAAATGACCGGTATGCTTGTGATTAAAATAACCGGTATAGATTGAAATGGATGAAATGGCCGGTTTGCACAATCAGCGGTATGGCAAAAAGTGACAGGTACGCATGAAATTACCGGTTTGCGTAAAATGACTAGAATGCATAGAATTGCCCGGTTTGGTAAAATAGCCGGTTTGCTGTAATAATCAGTATGGGTTTTGTACAAAATGATCTGGTCAACGGAAGGTTGACCGGATAATGAGGTAAAGGCGTATTTGACTAATTGAGATTGGGAATGGATTTCCTCCGAATAGGAATTGAGTGAATATCCAGAGACCATTTTCAGAGAGGAATGAGTGATAATCTGGAGACAGTAATCCGGAGATAGGCTTACCAAAAAAAAAAAAAAATCCGGAGATAGCTTCCGGAGACGATTTTTTCGGACAGGAATTTTGGAGAGGATTTTCGGAGTGGTCGAGGTGTTTCCAGAGACGATTTTCAAAGAGAATTTCGGTGAGTTTTTGAAAATGATTTTCAGAGACAATTTGGTGAGTTTCTGGAGACGATTTCCAAAGATGATTTTCGGAGAAGTTGACCGGGATTAGATTGTCAAAAAACAACCAAAATAGAATAATGAATGAGTTGACCAAGTACGAGAGTGGACTAGACTGATTTATTAGCCGAAAATTAATCTAAAGTGGGAGTGGTCAAAATAGAGTAGGTGAGCTGCTCCTACCTGCTCCCACCTGCTCAAATTCTCTGAAATTTTCTGAAATTCTCTGAAAAATGGGATATGAATAAAATATCGGAAGTAGGTGACCTACCCCATCTACTCTCACCTACCCCCATTGCCTATAAATACTAGATGCGGGGGTTTGGGAGCAAGTTTTAGAAGAAAGGGAGATAGAGATGAAGAATTAAATGAGGAAGAAAGCTCAATGTCAGCTTAAGTAAGGAAATCTGGAGAAAAGACAAAGGCAAGTGTATCCTACGATTTTACGCATTAGTGTTTTCATGTTTCATTTTCTTTTTGGTAAGTAAATTAAATTAAAATAAACGAAAGTACACAACGATATTCTAACTCTAAGTGTTTTACCGACTTATAGTTAGAACAACGAGCTAAGGCATTCCCCGAGCACCACTATGAACGAATTCATGAAAACAAGAGTAAGAAATGGAAAAGAAAAACACCCTCTGGATGAGTAACATCTAAACTGGCAGCATACAATCCGGCCTAACCACACACACTATAAAAAAATTTCAACATATTTGTTTAGTAACAGACCTAGAGCAAAACTGAATATTCCACAGTTCCAAAATCGGAAACAAAACAAGACAAAAAAACGCAGCTCAATGTTCCCACATCAGATGGCTCATGACACCTGTGCACAAAAAAACGCCAGCTTCCTTGTGCATAAGCATCCAAGAGCCGATACACAACAAATGTAGCCTGCATCCCTACCTGCAGCTGCTTCCAGCTTCCAGCAGCCACAACCTTCATCAGGGGAGAACAGTAATTGCTGTGTAAGCCAGCAAACCAGCGCCATCAGCTAATAGCCCGGCATCACAGCGGCAGCTTAACAACCCAGCTCCAGCGAAAGCTCTCCAGCACCAGCCATCAGCAGGGGCATGGCATATGCCATACTTCACATCTGCAAAATCAAGCCAGCAGCAAGTCCCAGCCATTCCACCTTCAGCTGAAGCAAAGGTCCCAGCATCATATCAGCTAGCTACTACTCAACTCCACTCAGCATCATCTGTGGCCCCGGCAGGAACAGACTTCTCCTGCTTGCAGAGAGCAGAGTGCTGCTTCGATTGAAACTGTTAACCAGCAGCCTCATCCAACAGCAGATTTGGCAAGTTAGCTGTAAACCAAACCAAGGAGCTTGCTACACTCCCATGGGACCCGAGAACGATTGGACCATCCTGGGCAAGCCTGCATGCTTCAACATTTCCACAACAGCATCAGCTACGTTCCTTCATCTACCAACGCGCAATCAATTAAGGAGGGCAGCAAAGGAAAACATGCATTGCCCCAGCTCTCCGCAGATAGAAATCCAGGGAAACAGCAAGGAGATGGCGCCGGCAATTCATTACTCATACCGGCTGGTACAGCACATGGATCCTCAACATCTCACCCAGACAGCGAAGCAAAACTCTGCATGACCACAGCGCTGAATACTGTTGGATATGCATCTCCACACAACCAGCTGGGACGACCTTGCATCAGGACCAGATGCATCTCCACGCTGATCACATCCATACAGTGGGCACACGGGACCAAGACTCTTGCTCAGCATCAGCAAAAAAATCCCGGACCGACGAAACATTTGATATACACACTCCATCAAACCGCTCCTGCGAGAAGCCACTGCATTCAGCACCAGGGTAAACTACCAGCAAGGCCAGCCAGCTATCCGGCACATACTGCAGAAAAAACCTTCGCCTGCAGGCTCCCAGCCCCGATCATCATGGCAAAGCCACACGGCATTGGCAACAGAACCTGGTAGCCATATTTTAATGCAAACACCAGAACCCCTCAAATTGGAGCCAACACCATTCCAGCAACTGATTCCCTAAGCTACAACCACCCCAGCACTCAGCAGCCACGACCAAGAAGGCAAATGACATGCAGCAGCTTCAACATCTATTCAATCCCTGCTAAAACAGTGAGCCTGCAACATCCCATCTGTGCCACCCGTACCAACCAGATCATAACCCAGCATTCCTTCAGGAACAACTTCAGACCCGCACACCCACTCCCCTTTAGCAACTTGTTCCTAAACAACCCAGCCTAGATACAATATTTCGAAGGTCAAACAGATCAGTGCCCAATACAACTGAAGTATCAATGAGCCACATCAAAGTCCAGCCCGGCAAGTCAGCTATGCAACTCAACTGCCCAACTACTACAAGATCAGAATACACCCACACATCTCCAGCATCTGAGTTAAGGGGCAGTATCATTAGGGCCCCTTCACCCTTAAGACTGGAACCCGTCCTGACAACACACAGCATCCAGGCACAACAAAAAGGAACAGCACCTGAGTATCTGAAAACTAGTGAGCTTTTTTTTTTTTTGGTGAGAGAATGGAGAGGTCAATGAGGGGCAGCAGAACCTACAGCACCAGCATTACAGGCCATCCATCTCACCCAAAATTTTATTTTTTTATTTTTTATTTGAAACGCCATTCCAGCAAACGGACAAAACCAAAATTGCTACGAAGTCGAACTTGCCGAAGCAAGATGAGGCCCGCAAACCACCTAACCCTGTACAATAGCGGGAGTAGGCCACACCGGCCGACGAAGAGCAGAAACGGATACCTGAGCCCCATACCCAAAACAGAGAGTGTTTTCATGTTCCACTGAGTAAGTTTCCATGAGAATTATGTTATGTTAATTACTTTCTGTATGTCTGAGTTTGGCTAATAAATATCGAATGTTTATTCATTTGCATCATTGGCGACATTCATGAATGTAAGCATGTTCTCTTAAGAACTTTAATTATTTGCATATAAAAGAAGTCTAGCACTTTCATGTTTTAAGAAGTTCGATTGTTTGCTTATTTGTATGAACTCTTATTGTATGCATGAATGAAGAACTTCGGTCACATGCATCATAAAAGTACTGTGGTCTTTTGCATGTTTAAGATTTTCGGACCTCGTGCATTGTGGAACTGTGGACAATGCTCTTTGAACTTTGAATTTTTGGAAGATCATGATTTACGAAAATGGACTTTTGGACGACCGAGGGCTGCAAGCCTTAAATGTAGCAGTTTTGTTAGTCATGAGATACAGACCTTAAATGTAGCGGTTTTGATTGGCCAAGATTAAGAACCTTAAATGTAGCATTTGATGAGATATGATAAGGGATATGATATGCTAGCCTTTTGCTCCTTCGCTTTCGGATGCCCTGACTGTTGGTCGCCACGCTGGCTGTCGCGCGCATTCTGGGTTTAATGAAAAGAAAAAACTCTCCGGCTTTTGTTGTCTCTCACCTCTGGAGGCTTTGACTGTTGGCCGCCATGCTGGCCGTCGTGCACATTCCATTCTAGGTGACAGTGTGCTTCGGAGGTTCCCCCCCCCCCCAAAAAAAAAACTCCCTCCGGCTCACATGCTCAGGATGTGTATGCCGCGGTGCGGGGAGCCCGACCATATTTGGATCTTCTTGCATTTCCGGGTACATACGCTTGGTTGCTTTGTCGGCATTCCATTCCACTGGTTTTGCCTCCTACGATGGAGCCATTTTGCCGGTATGGCAAAATGGGCGGTTAGGCTGGTGTTTCCCCTTTCAGGACTGTCCCACAAAAAAACTATTCGATTTCGGTTGCTCGCATTGCAATGTGCCAAACATGCCCGATTCTGGATTATTCCCGATTGTGGCTGTTCTGATTAGCCGGCATCGTCATGAAGTGTAATTTTGGAAAAGATGGACGGTTTGGTAGAATCGCCCGTGGATCCTTGGTGCTGCCGGTTTGGTGTCATGCTGACGTGGCCCATTCTGTGGGTATGGATGAGCCCCATGATCAGTTTGTGGTTAGTTGCCAGGTCAGTCTGGAGTTAGGATGTTTGGTGGGCCTGCCATGCTTTGATATACCGGTATACTCCTACTGCTGATCAGCCAAAAATGCCGGTATGCAGTTAGCAAGGATTGGTCCATTGCCGGTTTGAAGCAATTAGCTGAAAAGTCGGTCTGATTTGTTGAGCTCTTACCCGGTTTGCTGCCAATAGACGGATTGGCTCGTGGGCGATTTGGATGGTAGTGTTTGGCCGGTTTCCTATTTGTATGTTTTCTCTCAGTTTCATGAATTGTTCCATGGTGGTGCTCTAGGTATACCCCAACGACTATATTCTACTCCTAAATCGGCAAAACATTTGGAGTTAGAATATATTTTTTTATACATTTTTATTTTAATTAATTCCATTTAACTTACCAAAAAAAGATATGGGATATGACGGTCAAGAACTGCAGGCCTTAAATGTAGCAGTTTTGTTGGTTAAAAGTTACAGATCTTAAATGTAGAGTTTTTGGTTGGTCAAATGTTACCGGTTTGATTAACGGGGATACTTCGATGGTACGGAAGAGTACTCGGACCACCCAAACGCCGGTGCGATTCGGGATTATGTTGGGACTAGCCGATTCTTGTTAGATGGCTGAAGTTCTGTGCAAAAGCGCATCCACGTGCAGCCCTTTGTTACGGGAATATTCGCCGACAAACTTGCCGTGCTCTTTTCTGTTTTACGCTTAATTTTCTTGTTTGCATCATCATTTACTGTTTTGCTGATTTGGCTGGTCAAAGCTCGTGTGTTGGTTGTAATTGCTGAATTGAAGGTTATATACTTGTTTATCTGATATGAAAGGAATATAGACAAATTATCTCACTTCTCATTCCTTCTCTTCTCTTCTCTAAGTCTTCTCCCTTCTCCCTCGATTTCGTCTGCTTATCTCCCTTCTCTTCACCTCTGTCAGACCTCACTCCCGTTCGATTTCCCCACATCAGAGTCAAATTCGACTCAATTGGCTAACGATCACTCCGCGATCGCATCATATTTGGTGCTCTCATTGAGACGCAATTGCAGAGGGCATGACTACCAGGTACAAGGCTCTTGAAGACGCCATCGCCGGCGTAAATGCCCCGAAGTCAAGGAGCATTCGGAGCGATTCAACCTCCAACTGACAACGAACGAACAGATTCAGCAAAAGCTCCATGACTTTCAGCAATCCTTCAGTGATATTCAGCAATCCCTAACTCGTCTCGAGCGCCATTCGATTCCTTCCTCCAATCCACCATTATTACCAACCCCTACTTCGACTCCTCATCCTTCCTCGAGTTCCTTCGTGCCTACCTCCCAATTTGTTAACCTTCCTCAACTGTCACTTCCACCGCCAGAAGCCCTGCACACGCCATCGGTTCGATTGCCCAAATTAGAAGTTCCATTCTTCGCCGGTGATAATGTGGTGGGATGGCTATTCCAGATGGAGCGTTTCTTCCTGTATCACTACACTCTCCATTTGAGAAATTAACCATTGCAGCGTTTTACATGGCGGACCTGCCCTCAATGGTTCCTTTGGATGCACGCCACCCGTAGCTTTCATCCGGGAGGTATTCTCTCGAGATCTTGAATTAAGATTTGGCCCTTCTTCGTATATAAATCATGAGGCCACCTTGTATAAGCTTCGTCAAGTCACTACGGTGTCGAGCCACCACCTGAGTTTGAAGCCATCTCCACACTGGCAGACAATCAATCCGCTAACAACCTCCCGAATCCCTTTTTATCTCGGGTTAAGGGATGATATCAAGCGAGTTCTAACATTTGAAACCCCGGGCGTTGTCGAGGCCATTGGAATAGCCAAATTGGTGGAAGAGAAACTTGATAGCAACCGTTCGCTACATTTACGTACTCCGGCTCCCAAACATAACTTCAGACGCCCATTCCTCCCAAAGTGTTACCACCAACTAATCACGCCAAGCAGATTAACCATCAAAAGACTTACACCAACAGAAATGGCAGCTAGAAGGGAAAAGGGCCTATGCTTCAACTGTGATGAAAGATTCACACCGGGCCACAGGTGTAAACCTCCCCAATTTCTATGTATGATGGTGGAGGAAGGCAGCTCAAATGGACTGCCAACAGCTTCAGCAGAGAATTTGATAGCAGAAGAGGTCGATCCCACAGATTCAGGCGTAGAAGCTGAACCACTATGGCCAATCTCTGATCATGCGCCCACTATTTCATTGCACGCACTAGAGGGCCACTTTGTTCCCTCTACTCTGCGACTGCAAGGCTCCATCAGAGGCCACCCTGTCATTATCTTGGTAGACAGCGGCTCCACGCACAACTTTCTTCAAACACGCTTGGCTAGACATGTGGGAGTCCCAATAGAGCCGTCCCAACACCTCAACGTCACAGTGGGGAACGGTGCTTCTCTTCACTGTGAAGGATTGTGCACCAATGTCGACACCACCGTGGGAGAATCCAAATTCAATGTGGATCTCTACTTACTTCCTATATATGGAGCTGACATTGTATTTGGAGTTCAATGGTTAGCATCCATTGGCCCAGTCCTTTGTGATTATAAGGCACTATGGATGCAATTCCAACATGAAGGAGACTCCATCACACTACATGGACTGCCGAGAGCAACCATGGCCACCATGACTCTTGGCCAATTGCGGAGAGGAGAAGTTACTCAATCGATTGCCACATGTCTCCAACTCACAGTACAGATGACTACCGGAGAACCTATGGCCAATGATCCGAAGATAACGTTCCCAATTTAAGCTCCACGCATATCTGTCCCTGCGGACTACTACCCTCCACACTCTCCTCTTATCCTTCGTAGACGTATTCTCTACCCCACATGGGTTGCCTCCACACCGAGTAACAGACCACCACATACCTCTCCAACCCAACTCCGCCCCAGTTAACGTGCGACCCTACCGCTACCCTCATTTTCGTAAAGCCGAAAATTGAGCGCCGAGACATCTTGGATGAAGGCATAATCCAACCTAGCACGGTCCCTTCTCCTCCCTCGTTTGGTAAAGAAGAAGAAGGATGGTACAGCGCTGTGTGGATTACCGAGCCTGAATGTCATTACCATCAAAGACAGATTTCCCCTACCAAAGATCGATGAATTTTGGGACGAGCTTCATGGTGCGAAATTCTTCTCCAAACTGGATTTGAGGGCAGGATATCACCAAATGAGAGTGGATCCGGACGACATCCATAAACGGCATTTCGAACTCACGAAGGCCACTATGAGTTCTTGGTTATGCCATTCGGACTCTCAACGCTCCTCAACATTTCAGAAATTTGAGATGAACAACATATTCAGACCAGCCCTTCGAAAAGTTCATTCTAGTCTTCTTCGACGACATCCTAGTCTCTGATCCATCATGGGAGCATCATCTTGACATCTCCAATCGGCTTTATACATGTTGCGGAATAACTCCTTCTACGCAAAACCCTCGAAATGTGAGTTTGGATGTTCTTCTATAGCATATCTGGGCCATATAGTCACTGACCAAGGAGTTATGGTGGATCCCTCGAAGATTGCGGTCGTACAGAAATGGCCACCACCCGAAAATGTCAAACAGCTTCAGGGTTTCCTTGGACTGGCTGGCTATTATCGACGATTTGTGGCCAGATATGCCCAAATTTCAGCCCCTCTCACCCAATTACTGCGGAAGACGGCCTTTGTCTGGAATTCAGCAGCAGAGGAAGCATTTCAAGCCCTCAAAAAGGCCCTCACTACTACCCCCGTTTTAACATTACCAGATTTCTCCCAACCCTTCACCATTCACACTGATGCCTCCGGAACTGGAATAGGTGCCGTCCTAACACAGTCCGGTCATCCAATTGCATTCTATAGCAAACAATTGTCAGCCAGGATGCAGAACTCTTCCACTTATGTCAGAGAGCTTTGCGCGGTCGTGGAAGCAGTTCGTAAGTGGCGCACCTACATTTTGGGGTCCAAATTTATCATACAAACAGATCACCAGCCCCTTAAAGCCTTGTTAGCACAAACAATCCACACTCCAGAACAGCAACGCTGGATTTCAAAGCTCTTAGGCTATGATTTTGAGATCATATACCGGCCTGGGAAGGAGAATGGACCAGCAGATGCCCTGTCTCGCCGCCAGGATTCATCTTACCATGCTCTACAGGGTGTCTCCAGACCAATACTGGCACTGCTAGAGGCATTGCGACATTTCCACCAGCATAACTCCATCTCAAGTGATCTCATCAATGCCATACAGAATCAGCCAGACACCCAAGCTGATTACTCGGTGAAAGAGGGACTCATCTTCTACTGAGAACCAAAAGTGCAGTACCTCCAGAGTCTGCGTTACAACATCTTATTATGCAAGAGTATCACATTCGCCTCTTTGGAGGACACGGAGGATTCCAGCGCACCTACACCCGCATTGCCCACATATTCTATTGGCCACAGATGCGCGGGAAATCCGGGAATTTATACAAGAAGTGCACCATCTCACGGCGAGTAAAGCCATTCACGGCCGCACCACAAGGATTATTACTGACCTCTTCCCATTCCAGGGAAAATTTGGGAATCCATTTCCATGGATTTCATCACTCACTTGCCCCCTTCCCATGGAAAAACAGTAATTCTAGTGGTGGTGGATCGCCTTTCCAAATACTCCCATTTTTCCTCATTACACACGTGATTCTGACTCAAGAATCGCCAACGTTTTGTTCAAGACGTATGCCGCTTACATGGTTTTCCAATGGAATTGGTAACTGACAGAGACCCACTTTTCATGAGCCATTTTTGGCGTGAGCTGTTTAAGCTCCATGGAACCAAATCGCCACAAGCGGTGCGTACCACCCACAAGCAGATGCGGGCGATTGCAGGTAGTGAACCGTTGTCTAGAGGACTACTTACGTTGCTTTGTGGCGGATCACCCCACCTCCCCGGATTCAATATCTTCCCCGGGCTGAATGGAATTATAATACCTCATGGCATTCTTCGATCAAAATGAGCCCATTTGAGGCGGTTTATGGTCGATCGCTCCCTTCCTTGCTAAACTATACACAAGGCACTTCTGCGGTGGCAGCCATTGATGAACTTCTCACCGATCGAACCAACCTCCTCGCCACCCTTCGATTCAATCTACAGAGGGCCCAACAGCGTATGAAACAGAAAGCAGATGCTCACCGAACCGAGAAGGTGTATCAAGTAGGTGATTGGGTTCTGATAAAACTACAACTTTAAGCAATCTCTTTGACAGACACCGACAATCCAACAAATTAGCTAAGCGATTCTATGGACCCTTCCAAATTCTGGATCGCATCGGATCGGTGGCATACCGAGTACAATTACCAGAAGGCTCCAAGATCCACAATGTTTTCCATGTTTCTCTCCTAAAACACTTCAGAGGTGATCCTTCCACTACATCAATGCAGCTGCCGCAGGAAACCCACGACTCCCAACCACTCCTCCAACCTGCTGCACTGCTGGGCTTCAGAAAAATACTCATCCAGGACCACTTCGTTCCCCAGTTTTTGGTACAGTGGCAAGCACAAGCTCCAAGTGAGGCTACCTGGGAAACAGCAGTAGACTTCATTCAGGATTTTCCTGAATTTCACCTTGAGGACAAGGTCGTTTTTTATGGCGACGGCAATGTTACCGGTTTGATTAACGGGGATACTTAGATGGTACGGAAGAGTACTCGGACCACCCAAACGCCGGTGCGATTACGGGATTATGTTCGGGACTAGCCGATTCTGTTAGATGGCTGAAGTCTGCTGTGCAAAAGCTGTCCACGTGCAGCCCTTTGTTCTGGAATATTCTGGCCAACAAACTTGCCGTGCTCTTTTTCGCTTTTTCTCGCTTAATTTTCTCGTTTGCATCATCATTTTTTTCTTTGATTTGGCTGGTTTCAAAGCTCGTGTATTGGTTGTAATTGCTGAATTGAAGGTTATATCTTTTTTACACACCGCGAAGAATGAAGGAATATAGACAAATTATCTCACTTCTCATTCCTTCTCTTCTCTTCTCTAAGTCTTCTCCCTTCTCCCTCGATTTCGTCTGCTTATCTCCCTTCTCTTCACCTCTGTCAGACCTCACTCCCGTTCGATTTCCCCACATCAGAGTCGAATTCGACTCAATTGGCTAACGATCACTCCGCGATCGTATCATCAAGACTACGGACCTTAAATATAGCGTTTGATGATATATAACATGGGATATGACGGTCAAAAGTTAAGGACCTTAAATGTAGCGGGTTTTCAGCATTTGGTCTTAAATCTACATATGCTTTGGAATCCATTCGCATGGAAATGACTTCGGTTCATGTTTTTATAATCTCATGCAAATGACTTGGGTTCATGCATTAAGTTTTCATGAAAAGGACATTGGCCCATGCTTTTATGTTCTGTATGCATTCTGTTCTCATTCGGATTTCAGTTTGAAGTCATGTATTTATGCATATGGGTACCTTGTTGGGTATCTGCTCACTCTTTTTTTATTTTCTTACTTTCAGAAGAACAAGTAATTATGTTGGACGAGAAAGCTTAGAACAAAGTTGGACGGACTATAATAAAGAAAATGGATGATCCGGACTTATGAAGCAGTAAGGACCGAACTTGATGTATGAAAATTTGAAAATTCTGGAGACTTATGTATATCGAATCCACTGTAAGTTTAAAGGATTTTAGTATGCTTTCGCTCGGCATTATGGTTTATGAAATTTTGGTTCCTAGTGGCATCTCGTGCGACTTTGGTTGACCGACCAAGTACCTCGAACAGCCAAGTTATGGCCAACTTAAGTTGTCCGGCCGCTTGTGATCTTGTGCTTGCTAAAATAAAAGTTTTAAATCCACTCATTTATGTATTTTGTATATATTTTATTTCTTTAAGGTTTGTGTATAATCATTGATGGAAGGTTTTTTTTTTTTTTTTTGGTAAGTAAGTATTTTGGATTAATGGGAGAAAAATAGTACAATAAAAATTTATGTTTATCTCCAAGTATTTTGACTTGAAGATAAAACATAAGACGCTGGGGCATACCCCGAGCGGACAGTACATCTGAATATACAAAAAAGCCTCTAGGAGGACAACATTTACCGAAAAGAATATGACATTTCCATCATAAGCAAAATTGAACACAGCATGCATTAGCTGACACATATTCGGCATGCTCCAGCACCGGGACCAGCAACACCATTTTCGCCTATTGAACATAGCAGCAGCAACACAAAAGAATCCTAAGCTCCAAGGCTTCAACCTCATCGAGCAGTAGCCCAAGACCACTGCAACCGCCAGGCTGCTCCTCTACCTTCAGTAATATCTGATGCGTCTCAGCAGCACTGAACCAAGATGCTCTGCGCCAACAAAAGCCGGGCGCAACAACAACGTGTCCCCAACGTACAAGGTCAGCAGAAACATCAAAAGGGCATCCGACTAGCAGCTGAATTCCAACAGATGCACGCCACAGCCTCCAGAACATCAGCACCAGCAGGGCTATGTCAACAAAGCACCAGCAAAAACACAAAGCAGCTGGTGATGGGAGCTGTTGATGGAACAGCCAAATACACCTTCAGCAGGGGAAATGTATGATGCCAGCAACTAGCAACTATCCAGCACCAGTCAACATCAGGGACACAATCCAAACTTCCACAGCAATTAAGGACATACGGGCTGCACAGCATTCAGCAGCTGTGCTGAATAACAGAACATGCCAAGGCCATAACAGAATTCAACAAGAAGAACAATTTAACAACCAAATAAAACCTCAGTCATCAACTCAGCCCACAGCCGCATGGTCCCATTCCATAAGCACACAGGCTCCCCCAACCCAATCATCAAATGGGACACACAACCAGAGAGAAATCAGAGCAACACCAGAGGATATTCGGCTGCGTTAATTCCTTCAAGATGATCCAATGACCCACAAAGTCACTCTTGTTCAAACAGAGAGGCAGCATTTTATCCGACCATGAACAAAGCTTCATCCCCTCTTTCGCGCAGCGCCAGCCGATTCTTCAAGCCAATCAAGGAATTACCACTAAACAAACTCAACCCCAGCACCATCTTGATTTGCAGTCCAAAGAAGAAGACTATGATTAGCAAAGCAACACCAACAGCATCAAACTGGCTGTAAAAGCCAGCCAATAGCAATCCAGTGGGCTTCAACATAATCACACCATAATAAGGCAGTGAACAAACAGGGCTCCACCTCATCAAGGAGAAAGTTTAACAACCAAAGAGTACCGCAGCCAGCTACTTTGCCCTCATCCGACGGGTCCCAATCCATAAGCACACGGGCTCCCCCAACCCAATCAAATGGGACACACAGCCGAAGACAAACAGAGCAACATCAGAGTACAAACGGCTGCATCGATTTCTTCAAGATGAGACAGCAGCCCACAAAATACTTCAATCAAATCAGAAGTCTAATATTTCTATCAATAGAAGACCAGATCAGCATCAGCAATACCCTTCACAGTGCCAAGAATCAGCACCATCAACATATTCAATGAAGACCAGAGGCCCTCACATCACCAGCGCATCACCCAACCAATCAGGGAAGTCCATCTTTCATAGAGGCAGGAAATAAACCACCCTCAACAAGATCAGATCTCATTTCAAGAGATCCAAGTTCAATCTTCATCTGCTTTTATCCACCCAAAGCATTTCAGATACAGGCTAAATTTAGCAAAGAAGACTTTACAACATCTCCTGCTTCAGAAGCTGCTCTAAATCAATGTGCAACCAACATTACACATCACCAACAACAAGATCAACCCATGTTATTCATCGGCTCATCTGTTATCCAACATCAGCACATGGAGGAGCCCTCCACAACGGATACGGAAGAACAAACCGCTGCAGAAGCCCATCGGATGGGCAGCAAGGACAACACCGGCGGTTTAGTAGCGCAACAACCTGGCTACAACAATACATCGAGGCACTAACGAGATCCAAAAATAGGAGTAAACATGCATTGGCATCGGCACAATCATCGAGTGAGGTTCTGCACCATACCAATCCAAGTTCACCTCTTATTATCGGCCGGAATGTCAACAAAGAAGTGTCAAAGGGTCAAGGCTCCCGAGAGAAGCCTTGGGTTTTTGGTTTTTTCTTTTTCCGAGGTCTTGAGGGCTTCCAAGAATCACCTTGCAGTTCCAATGCCTCCTTGACGCTTAAGAATTTCTCAGTGGAGTAATCGATGGGCCTCCCCACATAAATGTCAGCAGAGGACATGCTCGGGGAATCAGCATCGGAATCCACATGCTTGTTAGAAGCCATGCCATACTTTTTTATAATACGTTGGATGGAGATAGGAGTTTTATCACTGTCAGAATCATCTTCAAGGCCCACCTTTTTGGGAAAATCAGTAAGGCCATTCGAACGACCGGCGCCATTTGAAAGGCAAATCGAACGACCGGGGGCGATAGATAAAAAAATGGACCTGATTCCAAATCATCCCCATTACCATCTGGGGAGGGTAGTTTTGACGAAGAGGAACCAACCGCCAAGCCCACACCTTTTTTTTTTTTTTTTGGTAAGCAAGTATTTTGGATTAATGGGAGAAAAATTACAAATTTAATGTTTTATCACCAAGTATCTTGACTTGGGGATAAAACATTAATCTTTGGGCATACCCAGAAGCGACTAGTACACTCAAAGGTACAAAATAACCTCTACGAGGTCAACTGTCTACAAAAACAAAGATAATAAAAACAGTACATCACAAGCGGAGGAGGCAAAGCACATTCAAGACGCGCGCAAAGACACCACATGAAATATGCATTGAGCCATTGCGAGAAGAGCACCATGTCCAAATATTCCCCCTCGGAGGGGGTGAATAGCCAAGCAACACAGCACCGACCACTTCAGAGCAAAGAACAGCATTGCAGCGAGCGACCTTCCACGGAGAAGGAACATCAACTCAGCCCAATTGTTGCTATTCGGAGACATCAAAGCAGCTTCTCTGGCGGTATCTATTAAGACAGCAACATCCATAATAACATTGGCCAGCCACACTCGGTCAAGAAACACCTCAACAGAAGGATTTGCCAACGAAGACTCATCAACCATTGCGGCAGAATAGATGGAAAACAACAGCATCCACAAATTGGCGTAAAATGCCAGCCAACATCTACACTGACCTGTATCGGATCGGCCACAGGCATCACCAAGAACACTTGGAATGCCTCCACTCCTTCAGCGCCGCCAAGGCTCCAGCCATGGTACTTAGACACATCAAGGGCATCTACAAGCCACGGGAAGATCCTCCCAACCACCTCATCAGGAAGAGACCAGCAGCAAGTCTCGGCAGACAAAAACAACACACCAAACAAGTGGAGAGACCCACATAGCAACATCAATAACAGCCCACCACAACAACACCCACACGTAAGACAGAAGGGCAGATCTCCTCAAAAATCTCGACCAAAAAAGCATGCCGGGATATAGCATACCACAACACTAAGCAAAGCAGTATCCCAGGATCAAAATTCAGACCAAAAAAAGAAACCCCATCGAATTACTATGGGTTAGATGCGCCTCTGGATTTCCGAGAGGCGATTTTTTCTTTTCCTTGACTTAGAGATCTTCCACTCGGCTTCGGTACCACGTAATTCATCGCACAAAGTGGGAATCAAGTGTATTTCGAGAGAGATCCTCTTGATTGAGCTAGGGGTAAGCATAAACTCATCCAAATCCAAGTGGTGATGGATTGTCCCCGAAACGGAGAGTTAGGATCATCCAAACATCCAGGGGACATCCACCGGGCACTCTTGGTACCCAAATTCAACAGGTGATATTGGGGAGCCGGAACCAGCCAATTCGGGGTTAGTGGGATCGGAATCGGGGAACCAAGGTGACCGGGAGGGGATTGGGGATCCAATTTGGCCCCATTAGGTGAGTTACAATCTCAACTCCAACATCATCGGAGGCCCGATGATGTATAGGCAAGGAGTCTTTGTCCACAAGCAGGAATTTGGACTCGAATCCCCATCTGTGATAGGGGCCAACAAAGCCACGGAACTTAACGGGGTCGGGACATCGAGAGACACAGGAATGGCCATTCAAGCATTCGTGGTCATCCCTTGATTCAAAGGAGGGAGGGCCAAGAACAGGGATCGGGTAAAAAACTTCGTGGGATAAGCGCCTAAGCCCACACCTGACCTCACAGCCCACATCGTAGCTCAAAATACATGGCAACCGGTCAGAACCAACGCCACAGAATCCACATCTTTAGAGATCATCCCAGATCCATTTAAGACATTACCAACGAAGGGAATCCCAGGCATGAAGTCGCTCGGTCAGCGCCACAAATGGACATAATAGATTGGCAAGGAGCCGGGTGGGCTCGAGAATCCAGCAGTTAAGCCCCGCAGAAGGCATCCTGTCACGCCCTTCTTCATTAGAAGAATGAAGAGTCGGCTCACAATGAGAGGGCGTCAGAGCCATAGCAGCATTCTCAACAAAGTTATGAACCGAATAAGGCTCCACAGGGTCATACATAGCATTAGGATCATCCAGTTTAGGAGGACCCGAGTTAGGTACGGAGCCATCCAATTCCAAGGAATTTGGGACAACAGCAACAGGGGCCAACTCAGGGGATACAGAAGAAGACCCATTAGACATCAAGCCCCGGCCCTGGATGCAATCAGCTGATTTTGATTTGTCTAAGGAGTTGCTGTGACCACCCCTATTTCGAAAACCAGGCAATTCTACCTCAACAACAGTTGCCTCCCTCACCCCAAATGCAGATCGGTTCAAAACAATGATGGGATGGGAGCACCGCACCGGGTGTGATTTCGACACACACCTAGCCAATTGCAAGCGTTTCATTTTAGCGGTAGAAGGATCAAGTTTAAGAGGCTTACCCACTGCGCTACTAATCCAGTGAGCCCAAGAGGTGTCGAACTTCAGCAGGGCGTTCTTGACTTAATCCAAACAGGGAATGAATCCATCGTTCTCTAACCAAGGGCATACCCTGGGGACCATTGCTTGAGCGAAGGAGGGCAACCTCACGAAAGTCCAAGGGGGCCTGGCCAGGGAAAGCATTTGATTTCACCAGAGGAAAATCAAACGAGGAAGAGGCCGGCGGCGCCTTCCGCGACATGAACGAGGCCAAAGCGAGTCCAAAGTCGGCGAGCAATGTTGGCCACGGCACGGAAATGAAGGCCTTTATCGGAGAAGCAGCCCTTAATCGTCGAGTTCCAAATCGATTCACTCGATGGATCACTTCGGGTGGTGGAGAGATACGGCGATGACACCATCCACTGAACATGGAGGGAAGAATTTGAGAGATGGGAGTGGAGGGACTACCTGGTTTGGGACGGTAGCGACCTCGGATGGGACAGTCGAAACCTTGTGGGCCGGAGACGAGGGCTGACGGGAGTTCCACCGCAGTCAAAGGACTAAGAGGAGGAGATATAACGACTGAAGGCAACCAAGGGTCGGACGAGGAGGCCGGGAGTCCCGATTCAATGGGTAGGCAAGGAAGAGAGGGAAGAACAGAACTGACCCCTGAAGAGTCGACCATGGCCGGCGTCGTCAACGACGAGGTCATTAGGAGAATAATGGCCTGTTCCGTCACAGAAGTGGTATCAAAAAAAGTCATAAGAAAAAGTATTTTGGGTCAATTCTAGGAAGGTTATTGATTAAATCTTTTGTATGAGAGGTGATTATTATGGTGGACAATAGGAATATTAGAGGTAGAAGGTCAGTCTCAAGTGGAGAAGATGTTAGGGGTAGGATGATTATATTGCTACAATGGGTAACATGACTGATGTGATAGATAGGATGATCTAGCGGCAGGAATATGATATGGCTATCTTGAGGAGGATAGCCAACAAGGCAAGGGTAGGACACCCTTTGGTCAGTTCAAGAGGGCACATTTTAGAATGTTTAGGAGAATTCGACTCGATTAAAGCTGAGAACTAGCTAAAAAAGTTGGAAAGAGTCTTCGGGGTTGTTAATTGCACCGAGGATGATAAAGTATACAAATTGGATGGCGAAGATATCAGATGGTGGGACTCCTAATATAATTTGAGATCCATACCTTACAAATCGAATCTCAACTAGATGTTAAACCTCTTCATCATTTCTCTTTTTCTCCTCTCTCTTTGTGTGGCATTGTTTTATATAAAAAAATAATTTCAAATACCCTAAAATAATATTAGGTGTGACTTTATATCATAAACGATGTACAAGCACGAATCTAGCATACATCAGGCGTGACCTCTCTGGACAAGTGATGCACGAGTGCTCTCTATGTACAACCTTTCTGAATTAATCAGGCACATGCTTCCCTCAAACGTGTATCTGGTGCTATTCCTCTGAAGAAACAGCCCATGTACGTCCCTTAGGAAACTATCATGCGCCATTCAACTAACCTTCAATCGATTATCTTTTTTTTTTTTGGTACGTAATGTGTGTATTGAAATTATAAAGAATTTACAAAAACTATTCTACCTGCAGGTCTCATTCCACCTTAGAGGTAGGATATAAAGTTAGGGCATCCCCAGAGCTTCATACATCATATCAAATCATAACATCAAAAATAATCTTTGACAAATAAAACAAAGGTAAGAGGAAGTCTACATAACTAAGACTGACTACAACCCTAATGTGATAAGTTCTAACTAGCTACAATAGAGTTGAAGCCACTGTTACATCTAATTACAGTTAACTACAACTTGTGACGAATAGAATCTGTGATCTGCTTAACCAACTAGGCTTCATCCCTAGCACACCTTCAATTGATTACCAGTCAATTCTCGTATAAATATCGTATAACTTTTTAGCTTCCTTTGTCATTTGAACAGCTATTGACTGACCTTCAATTAACTCTTGCACGAGTATCATGCAAGCTTTGCTTAACATCTTCACCCAATATAAGTAGTACATTTTACTGTGGCACCTACAAATAAGTAACTCAAAATCTAATATCATCATCATCGTTTTGAAACATTTTGCCTAGGTTGTTAGTAATTGAAAATTTTAAGTGACATTATGTGATCAATGTATTTGAAAGTTATGTAAATCAAATTCGAAGAAGTTACATCTTTTAAAGAGATTATTACTTACCAAAAAAAAATCTTTTAAAGAGATTATACGACTCATTTTCTGTATATATTGATCATCTATTTTTAAATAGATAATTATAATTTAACCGATTTTGCTATCGGTTCGGTTCTCCTCAGCTGCCATTCTGCTATCTGTCGTTGGCTGTGGGATGAAGAATATATAGCTGGTATTGTTTGAGTGGGCATGCCTGCGCTCTCAAGATGAAGCAGGGAGAGCTGGTGCCCTTGGTGATTAGCATGTTAGCTATGCTGGGGGGCTGCGTTGCTGAAGTTTGTTGATGCTGCCTTCTATAATTGATGGTATCAGTGTGCGGGCTTTGTGCGAATCATTGTGGCTCCATTTGCTACTTGCTGATGCAAGGTGTTCTTTGGAGCCATGCGATGGAGTTGGGAAAGTGGAAATATAGGGTTGCTTTTTGGTGGGCGGCAGATCTTGGTCTCTGCGGTTGGATGTTGGTATGCTTTTTGTTTCTATTGGAGGTGGCGATTCATGTCTGGGGAAGTCAGGTTGGCTGATTTGCTTCCCTTGTGGCGTTTATCTCTTGCTGGATCATAAATCTTTGGACTTTTCAATGTCTGCGGCTGCTTGTAGCCTTTGGTGTTAGTACTTTGGGCTTACCTACCGAGAGAGCCGGGCGATGAGCTCGGGATTTTTTTGACCGAGGTGCCGATTGGGGCCGGAGGGCGGAAGGGCTTTGAAACGGTTTGACTTGCCGACTTGGAATGTCATCTATCGTTTTTGGTCTTGCGCCTCATTTGCGATTGGTCTGGCAGTTTGGTTTCTGTGTTCAATTGCGATTTGGATTTTGCTTCGTGGATTTTGTACGGCATTGAGCTCGTGGATTATCTTTGTCCGAGGTTGCCGATTGGGGCTGGAGGCAAAGGGCTTTGAAACGGTTTGGCTTGCGATTTGGAATGTCATCTGCCGTTTTGGTCTTGCGCCTCAATTGCCGATTCGACCTCTCTGGCGGTTTGGTTGTTCAAATACGATTTCATCTGCCGATGTCACCCGGCCGGTTTGACTTTTCTCTGTGGCTGAGTACAATTGTCGTTTTCAATACGGTCCTCAATTTGACAAGTGGTCGACTTCATTTGCCAATATCAATGCCGGTTTGATGTTGTAACTCATAGGCCGAGTTGGATTTGATATTGCGGTTTGGACTTGGCGCGAAGTGGTGATGCGCTGTGCTCCGCTCCGATGTGGGTGTAGTTGCGGATTGGTGCTTCCCCCTTGATGGCGTGTTTGTGAAGAATGACAGCATTCTCGTCAATCGCCCTGCATTCTTGTGTAACATTTGTCGATTTCTTTTGTCGCTTTCGATGAATATTGTCCTCTGGAGGTTTTTTTATACTTTTGTACAAGTTGCTCAAGGTATGCCCTAACATTTTATATTTTATTTCCAAGTCAAATTACTTGGAAATAACACATAATTTTTGTAACTTATTTTTCTCCCTTTAATCCAAAATACTTGCTTACAAAAAATATATATATATATATATAATTTAACCGATTTTAAAAATTTTAAAAATTACTTAAAATTAATTATTTTATAATAATAAGATCATAATTATATATTTTTATAATAAACGATTAAGATAAAAAAAATAATTACTTCCATCTCTTTAGTGGATGAAATTCCCCTCAATTAGAGGGCACCAACATTTTGTTTTCAGCAAACTTAACTAAAAGGTGTGTGGACGTTTTACTGTCATTTATCATCATCATCATCATCATCATTTGCCTATGTTCTTTGCCACTGGTTGCTGGCATCATTTTGCTGCCAGGTTTGTGAAACTGTGGCTGTTGAGTTACTGGCCCATTTTTTGATGATGGGATTTGGATGTAGCATTGGCTGCTGTTGGGTCATGGTACTGTATCCGTCTACTGGGCTGTGATGCACCTCTGTAGACTTTTGCAACTAATTTGGTTTCTGCTGCTCCGACTGTTGAAGTCTGCAGCGGCTTTGAATGGGGCTTGGATGCTTGATCCTCCGTTGATGAATCGATTTTGATGGGGCCGTGGTTGGTGAGCTGCTGGACCCGGTTTTGATGATGGGTGAGTTGCGGGTGTTGCAGAGGTTCGGGGTTGTAGCCTCTGTCTTCTCGTCACGGGTATGTGATGCCACATGATTTTTGCATCTATTATGGTTACTGCTGCTCCTGTTAATGGAGTCTACAGCGGCTTCAGATGGGGTTCTGGTGCTCAGGCGCTCACAAGTTACTACTTGCTCCCTACGATGAAGGAATTTGCATTGCACAGCTCAGTTTTGGCACTGCGCCGATCCTTTTCATATTTTTTGATGGAAATGTCATACTTTGGTTTCATATCTTCGGATGATGCTCCTGCTGCCTGTTTGATTAAGGACCCTTAGCGGCTGTTCTGTTTTTGAATGTGATGTTCTGTTTTTTTATTCTCTGTATTATGTTGGTTATGTACTACGTTGGCCTTCTAGAGGTCATTGTGTACCTTTGAAGGGGCTCGACAAGTCGCTCCGACAAGGGGCAAATTTCAAATTTCGATTTTGAATTTCAAATTTGCCGCGTCGTCCTCGACGACTCGGGTGGGTGCCGGGCGGCTCCGATGCACGCCATAGCCCGGCCTCCGGTTGCTTGCCCGGCTCCCCCCGTCTTCCGGCATTCCATCTCCACCCTTCCGTCTCCACACTGCTACTTGCGAAGTCGGTTTGGTTGTTCGCTTTCGATGTCGGTTTGCCCTCAATTTGAGTTGGGTCCGATATTTGAAGCAAATGACAACCGTGATGCTCTAAAGTAATGAATCCGGGGTTCGCCTTTGTTCGAAGCTGTCTCCTCGGAGCTTTATGGCAGCTCTCTCCCGATTCTCACAGTTTCGTTCGGTGATTGCTCATGATCCGGGCTGTGGGTTCTTGGGGTATATTTGCTGAAATTGCTTCTCGCTACTTGTTGGTTTGACGTTGACAAACGCCCGAGCCGGGTCTCCCGATGCCTCTCTGTAGGTACATTCCATTCGGGTGATGGGTTGGGAGCTGTTGCAAATCCAGTTTGGAGGTATTGGGTGAGTGCGGAGTGTGGGTGTGGCCGTTTCGATTAAAAAATCTTTCTTGTGGTGAGTTGTCTGCGGCTTTCATAGTTGCAATGTTGCGATCCTTCGGATTGCGATGCTTGGCTATTAAAGCCAATTGGTTTGATGTCGTTGCTCTGCCTGACTTCTTTGTCGCTTCTCTGACCCGGTCGGTTGCTTTTGTTGCTTTGCAACAATTTTGCTTGGTCCGCAATGGATGATGAGGCTTCGGGGCTGATCCCATGGGCGTGTTTTGCATTTCCTCCTGCCCGAGTGGCTTATGGAGTGCGTTGGACGTGTGGTAATTTCGTGGCATACTGCTGAATCGAAGTATGCTGTGACAGTTGTCTTTGAAATCTTCAACCATTTGCAAGAGATTGCGATGGTGGTGATGCCAACTGGATTGCTGTCCCGATGGGCCACCGCTTGCAATGATAAGGTTCTCGCCTTGGCCCTTGGCGATGGGTGGAGCTCCTGAACTTGATGAAGCCCTGACGGGTGCAATCGGCATTGTCTCGGCCCTACCGCATTGAGCGGTATGATGCAGAGGACTTGAGGGGTGTTCTTTGGGATGTGCTGTTGAATTGCAGCATGCTGTGTTTCAATGGTGCTGAATTGCTGAATGTAGCATTATGTTGAGTTTGGAGGATGTGCTCCCGCCGAGATGCGTTTTTGCAACTTCTTTGGCATCTTTTTCTTTGCCATCTTTGTGAGGTTGTGGCGGTGATTTGCTGGCCGATTTGATGTTAGGCGAAATGTTGTTGGGGCAGCATGTGAATTCCGTGCTGATTATTTGAATGGGGTTTGATGTGTTTGGTATGCCCGGCTAGGTCTTTGTTGATTGCAAGTGAACCGCTGATGGTGCGATTCATCTTGTTTTGTTTAGGCTGATGGCTATATCTGCTGCTGCAGCAGTTTGGTTTTGCCGGGATTGGTAGTCTAATTTGTCTAGGAATTGCTTTTGAGTGATTCGCTTGTATTGTATGATTACCAGCAATTTTGTCTTTTAGTTGGTTTCATAGGTTGTATCAAAGTGCTCGGGGCATGCCCTAGCTTTTTTGGATTATCCCCAAGTCGGAAAAACACTTGGTGATAATTCCTTACTTGTATATTTTTTCTCCCTTAAATCCAAATCACTTACTTACCCAAAAAAAAAAAAAAAAAGTGTACCTTTGAAGGTACTTGTTGCTCGGGGTATGCCCCAGCAGATAATGTTTCATCCCCAAGTCAAGATACTTGGCAATTAAACATTAAAATTGTAATTTTTACTCCCATTAATCCAAATTACTTGCTTACCAAAAAAAAAGTCATATTTTGTCCTCCTAGAGGCCTTTATGTATTTTTCGCTATATTGTCCGCTCGGGCTATACCCTAGCGTATTATGTTTTATTTCCAAGTCAAAATACTTGGAGATAAACATAGTTTTTTTGTAATTTTTCTCCCTTTAATCCAAAATACTTACTTACCAAAAAAAAAAAAGTTCTTTGCCACTGAAATTTAAGTGGCATTATGTGATCGATGTCTTTGAAAATTATGCAAAACCTAATGTGTCCAAATTTATTTTGTCGTGAAAAATCGACTGACCCACCCACGGTGCCGCCAACCTTCCAGTGGTGTTGGCTTACGGGGTAGTACCTACCGAGTGAAATTGTAATTTCTCTTCATTTCTTATTTATTTATGTATTTATTTTTGCCGTAATTTGTAATTCAAGCGTGTTTTAAGAGTTATTAAACAAAGCAAGACTTGCTTTCTTTTCAAGACTGTGAGCGTTTCTCTCTTCTTTGTCCCTACGATTTTGAAATCGCCCGCCTGCCTCCACCCCACCTTTAGGCGCCCATGGCGCCGGGGTCACCTCTTCCCCCTCCCAAACCCTCGAAAGATCTTCAACCCCTCCTCCTCTCGACCTCTTGCCCTCCGATTTCTCCGCTTCCCTCTCCTCCCACCTCCCCCGTTCGGCTACTCCATGGCCGCGTCTCCCTCTGACCCCGGCGCCTTCTCCCTTTCCTCTGTCCCGTGCTTCCGATCCCGACCTCCTCCTCCCCACATCCGCTTCCGGCCTTTCTCCCACGCAACGCACACCCTCTTCCATTCTGGGCGTTGCGCCCTCCTTGGACTCCATTTCGATCCCGACACCTGTCGGCGCTGCCGACTGTCCTCCTTGCCCCCCAGCTCAAAACCTCCTCGTCCCTGATGGATTTTTCTTCGATCCTATGAATATGGATGGGAGTTCTGCCCACTCATATCCGGTTGACGCATTTGTCTGCAGAACGCCATCATCCGTAGCACCCTTCCGAGCGGATGAATGTGGTGGAACGAAGGAACACTCAAATCTTCACATCTGCTCTAAGGGGCTCTCCCTCCCTTCCACTCGCCAGCCTTCTGGAAGGTTTGAAAAGCATGAAATCCCGATTGCTGGATCTGGCAAGGTTGCTTCTCCCATTCTGGACATGGTTACGCACTGCTCCTCTATTCCCTTGCCTGCGGATGATCCCATGCATCCTGAAATCAGCACTTCTAACACCCTGAGCAATCCAATTGATCCAGCATCCAGCTCACAGGGAGTATCTTGGGCGTCGGTTGTTGAGAAGAGGACAATTGGAGGTATGTCTAACCTTAAATTTTTCCCTCCTAATTGTCCCGATGTGGAGAATTCCATTTTATCTCCCCCGCCTGAAGTTATCCAACAGGGTGAGAACCTATGGGGATCCACTCTTGTCGGATACTTCGATGGCAATCCCATCCATTTTAATGCTGTCAATAATATTACTAGGAAAATTTGGAAGCGTTTCGAGCTACAACATGTAGCCGGAAACGAAATGGGTTTTTTCTTCTTTCGCTTCTCTTCAAACTTAATGCTCAATAAATGTCTTGCCAGTGGACCCTGGACGATTGGCGGCCATTTATTATTCCTAAAAGAATGGAAGCCGGGTATGGTCCTCTCCCGTGAGGAACACAAATCATTCCCAACTTGGATCTCCATGTCTGGGATTCCTGTTGAATTCTGGACCCCTCTGGGGTTAAGCTAGATTGCATGTGCGGTTGGAAAACCGCTTTTTCTTGATCACCCAAAAGCTCGAGCGTATGGGCTTTGCTAGAGTGTGCGTCGAAATGGGAGCCGGGCGCCCCCGTCCGCCTTCCATTAAGATTCGCACTAACGGATGTGCCAATCCTTTGGATGATCAAATCAGAGAAATCAAAATTGATTATCAACATAAGCCGCTTCGTAACCAAACTTCCAATAAGAGTGGTTTTAAAGGTCCCGCTACCAAAACTAACTGGGTACCCAAGCAGGGGGATCCTCACCAAAATAACACCTCCTCCATTACCACGAATAGGTCCCACTGCAAGAATGATTCTAACTTGGCTGCCTCCTCGGGCCGAGAAATCGATATCGAGGCAATATCGACTTCAAACTCTTTTAAGGCCTTACAGGAGGATGAGTCAAATGAACCTTTGGGGTTCCTGGTCACTGACCAAACTTCCCCAACAAGTGGAGCTGGTCTTGCAACTTCTCCTATCCTTGAGGCCTCCCCCACTACAAAGTCAAACATCGAGGCCCCAAACAACCTTCCGAAGATCCAATGCCTTGACAAAAGAAGCTCTCCCAGTAGAGCCTCCGCACCTTCCTCCCCCAAACTCGAATCAATAAACCCATCTCCCTCTTCTTTCGGGCTATCTCCAGTCCTGAATGTCCTATTAAACAATGCCCACCTCCCAAACTTGTGTCTTTGAAAATTGACTCCCCTCGGGCTACATCAAATAAACCTCCCCCTCCCGAGAGGCCAGTCGTTAGGTTTGAAGGATCTACCAGGTATGGTGATCAAGCTTCTTCTAGGAAAAACAAAAAACCTAGGGGGTCCAAAAAATTCCCCTCCCCCTCTCCCTCCCCCCATGTTTAGCATCGATTGCTAGAATGTGAGAGGACTAAATGGGTTTGTAAAAGCCCACGAAGTCTGTAACCTCATTAGTTCCCACAGATGCTGTATCGCTAGTCTGGTTGAAACCAAGGTCGCGGAGAGGAACTCCCAAAGTATCTCTGCTAGGATCAGACCTAACTGGTCTTGGATCATGAACTACTCCGTGTCATCGAACGGTCGCATTTGGGTGGGTTGGGACCCCCTTGTCATCTCGGTAAACATCATCGCTATGGAGGATCAGGCAATCCATACTGAAGTTCTTTTCCGGGAAGAGAACTTTCGGTGCATCTTGTCCTTCATTTACGGAGCAAATTTGGAAAGTCAACGAGAATCCTCCTGGGATAGTCTTGGTCGATTTTGAATCACCCGGAAATCTACCTTGGGGCGGCTCGGGGATTTTAACGCCGTTAGATCGGGCCCCGAGGCTGCAGGGGAATCGGCACAACAAAAGCTCGCGTGATCTTGATAATTGCCTTAGAGACTGTGATCTTGAGGATATTTGCCATGAAGGGATGCACTATACATGGAATGATGGTCGTGACTTCCCTCATCGCATTTATAGAAAGCTTGACAGAGTTATTGCCAATGGGAATTGGTTGGACCTCTTTCGCAGAACAAAAGCCCTTTTCCCCCCAGCCAGACTGTCTGACCACTCTCCGTGTATCCTCCTCACCTCTGGCGAACCTCCCAGAAAACATGGTATGTTCCGCTTCAATAATTTCCTCACTAAATCCCCTCTATTTCACAACTTGATTGCCGACTCTTGGAAGGACGACATTGCTGGCACTCCTATGTTCCGGCTGGTGTCTCGGCTTAAGAAGGTGAAATCGGCCCTGAAAAAGCTAAATGTTCACGAGGGTGATGTTCATGAGGAAGTTATCCGGTCGCGGAACAATCTTGAGGTTATCCAGGGCCAGAGTATGCCAAACGCTAACTATTTACACAAGGAGCATTGCTGTAGGGAAGCTTTATCGCGATTCATTTGGCCAAAGGAAGTTAACCTTATCAAACAAAAAGCTAAGATAAGGTGGCTCAAAGAGGAGACCAATGCAATAAATTTTTTTCAGACTGTAAATGGTAACAACAATAAGAATCGTATCTTCTCCCTCCTTGACGATGATGGGAATCCAACCATTAAGTGCTGAAAAGGTCCATAATCTAATCGTCCAATCATTTCTGGTAGGGCTCTTGGGACGGGTCGCACTTATGGATCGGGCCGACGTTGACCGTCTGCGTCCGTTCATCCAACACAAAGTGCCTTTTCCCTTTTGGGCCCTCTTACAGATCCGGTTAGTGATGACGAGATTCAAAAGACGATTTTCTCTATTGGTGACTACCGTGCCCCGGGTCCTGATGGGTTCAGTTCATTATTCTTTATGGAATCATGGGAAACTGTTGGCCCTTCTGTCTGCGAAGCCATTCGTGATTTCTTCAATCACGGAAGGCTTCTAAAAACAAGTGAACTCTACGATCATTAGCCTCATCCCAAAAATCAAATCCCCTCGCTTGGTTTCTGACTACCGACCCATTTCATGCTGTAATGTCATCTACAAAGTTATATCGAAGATAATAGCAAATCGGCTAAAGATGACATTACCTTTTCTTGTAGATAAGAGCCAGACAGCTTTTGTGGCCGACCGACATATTAGTGACAACATTCTGGCCCAAGAAATCCTCCATAAATATCCTGGGTCACGATCCTCCTCGTTGCACCATGAAAATTGACCTCATGAAAGCATATGACTCAGTACATTGGGACTTCATTATCTCTACTTTGACCATTATTAATTTCCCTCCTAAGATGATCGATTGGATTAAGCAATGTATTACTACCCCCTCGTACACTGTCAATATTAATGGGGAAGCGATTGGGTTCTTCAAAGGGGGAAAGGGGCTTAGGCAGGGTGATCCCATATCCCCATACCTTTTTGTCCTGGTTATGGAGGTTTTGAATGGGATTATTTCCGCTAAGGCCTGTAGGAATGAAAAAATCAAATTTCACTGGAACTGTGAAGCTACTCAGACTGTAATGCTTGCATTTGCAGATGACCTTCTCTTATTCTCTCGCGTCGATGCCGACTCCATTCGTATCCTTAAGGATTGCATTTAAGAATTCCATTGGCTCTCTGGCCTTTCGGCGAATGTGAATAAAAGCGAAATATTCATTTGCTCCAAGGACCCTTCTCTGCCTCAGATTATTGCTAATATCTTGGGTTTCAAATTGGGCTCTCTTCCCATTAGATACCTGGGAGTCCCACTGATTACCACCAGGCTGTCAATCCGAGACTGCAATTCCCTCACTGAGAAAATTACTCGGCGAATTAAATCTTGGAAAAACAGGTGGCTCTCATTCGGGGGTAGGCTGCAACTCGTCGCTTCCATCCTCTCATCAGTCCACCTCTACTGGGCCTCTATTTTCATCCTCCCCAAATCCATCCTCAACCAGATTGAATCCTTGTTGAGACGTTTCTTGTGGAACGGCTCTACTGAAGGAAAGGCTAATGCAAAGGTTGCATGGGCTGATATTTGCTACCCTAGGAGTGAAGGTGGACTGGGGCTAAAGAATCTGCATGCTCAAAATAAAGCCCTCATTTGCAAGTTGTTATGGCGTATCTTGATAAAAGACCCCGACTCGGCGTGGTCTTCATGGGTCCATAAGACTAGAATCAAGGATCGGTGTATCTGGACCCTAAAAGTTCCTGATTCTACTCCGTGGTGCTGGAAAAAGATCATGAAACTTCGTCCATTTATGTGCTCCCACACAATTAAGACCATTGGTGATGGCGTTGACACCTTTATCTGGCATGACCACTGGCTCCCTATGGGCCCTCTCACTAATGTGTGCTCGGACCGTATTCGCTTGGTCACTGGATTATTTTGGGACGCAAAAGTTTCTCAAATAATTAGAAATGATCAATGGTATTGGCCTAATCCTTTTGATCAGGAAGTCTCTCGCCTTGCAGAAAATATGCCCCAATACCTCCCGTGCTCCGAGCGTAAAGATACCTTGAGATGGAATGGGAGTCCAAATGGCATTTTTTCGGCTAAGTCGGCCTACTTTCTTCTTCACCCTCCCAAGCCCAAACTAAGTTGGACAAACTTAGTCTGGGGCCCCTCACACATCCCTGCCCACGCGTTTACTCTTTGGCTGGCTATTAGGGGAAGGCTGAACACCAGAGATCGGATTCACGGTCCCCATATTACCCCTAATACCCGTTCTCTCTGTGACTTAATGGACGAAAACCATGAACATCTTTTTTTCTCTTGTTCCTTCTCTCTTTCTGTTTGGAACTCTATCCAAAGGAAAGTTGGTCTTCGATGGTCGTTTATCGGCTCAAAACATAAGGAAACTCAACAATGGAAAGGTAAGAATCTTACCGCCCTTTCCAAGCGCCTTTCCCTCGCGGCTACTGTATACTTCTTTTTTTTTTTTTTTTGGTAAGTAAGTGTGTAATTTGGATTAAAGGGAGAAAATTTACAAAAGATTATGTTATAACTCCGGAGTTTTTGACATGGAGTTAGAACATAAAACGCTAGGGCATGCCCGAGCACAGTACATCAGAGAAGTCCTCAAAAAAACCACGAGGAGCTACAGAACATAAAGAAAGAAAAAAAAAAAAAAGAAAAATGGCCCTAAGAACCAACGTTAGGCCTCGCCTTTCCGAGCGTCCAAAAACATTCCAAGCTCGGAAGAAGAGGCTGCTCATAGCTCTTGTCTACTTCATTTGGCGTGAAAGAAATAATCGGATTTTCGAGAAATCTTCCCCTCATGATGTGTCCCAGATATGCTCTATGATTATAAATGTTGTTCGTGACAAATTGAAGGCCTCCTCACCTTGTGGGGGGGATTTCCATTCCGTTTTTTAGGCGCTGGTTTTTATAATAAAAAAAATCATTTTTATTGTGGCGTTCCAGTTTGATTGGTTTCTCCCGCTTTTTCCTAGACCCTCTTCTTCCTATTGGGTCCTTTTCTTGGTATTCATTTGGTTAAAAAAAATAAAATAAAATAAAATAAATAAAAAATAAAAAAAAAAATTTCTTGCCTCCTCCCTCTCTGAGGTCGGTAGTGGTTATCCCAAAAAAAAATGTACCTATTTCTCTATATTTTTATATTTTATATTTTTATTTTTATTTTCTATACATCCTTTTTTTCTTCTCTTTGTTGTTCGATTTCCTCTGTCCCGCTGGTGGCTTGTTGAGGTTTCTTCCCTGTCAGTGGCTATCTATAGCTGCTCCTTCTGAAGGTGATGATACTTGGTTATCTTGTGATACTGGCATTCTTATATTAGTTGGCACCATTGCCATGTTTTAGTTTTGCTCCTGCTAGGGCCCTGGTTTCATTGGCTGGTCCACTATTTCTATGTTGAGCTGCCTGGGACCACGTTGGTTTGGATTTTATAGTGTGATGCTCAGCTGTTTTTTCGGTGTGCTGGTGGGTGGGCATCTTTTATTGAGATGCATCTGGTTGTTGCATCATGCCGATTATTAATCAATATATGGATTTGAGGAGCTGGCTGATCTGGATGGTGGTGCCTTGTATTGGTTCTGTTGTATTTGGAGATAAATGCTGATCTGTGCTATTTGAGTCGCCTGCAGGTTTTGTTGTCATGATCTGATTGTGATTCTCAGATTCTCATTTTGATTTGGATTGAGTTTCTTGTCCACCCACTGATGTTCCTAGATGTCTGTCTACTGTGTGGTAAAATGTGGGCGGATTCTTTCTTTGTGGCTGTGTGTTCGTCCCATGTAGTGATGTAGAATGGTTTCCTGCTCTCTCTATAAATGATGGGTGGAGAGTTTTTGGATGCTGTTTTTCACCTCCATTTTTTTGTTAAAGCTCCTGGTTTTTATCGATGGCTGAAACCTTTAATTGCTGAACTCAATTTGATTGTGAGCGATGCCGGGCTACTACCTCCCTTCTGCTTTGGCTGGGGCTGGTGTCTTGCTTGCTTTTCCCGTGCTGATGCAGAAATGATGCTTTAAAGTTTCTCTGAAGATTCTGCTCATTTGACGTGAACCGAATCTTTGGATGAGTTGAGGTTGAAGATCAGCTTGCTTGAGCTCCCCCGTGAACTCTTGAAGTTTTGCTGCTGATGCCTTGTGTTTTTGCACACTGTTGTAATGTCTTGAATTTGTTATGCATCTCGAACTCCTCTGGGTGGATTGCGAATGATTTCCAGCCTTCCCTGTATTTTGTTGATCTTTGTTGAGGACCGGCGATGCAGGTTTCAACAATGTGGCTCTCGGAATCTCACTCCATTCAGATTGACTTGGTGACTTTGTATGCTTCCCCTGGCCGGTGTCCTCTCATTTCCTCCATGCTGCTGCTGCGCTGATTGAACATGAATGTGTCCTTTGGCTGAATCGTCAGTATCTCTTGGTGTGTTTTGTGGGTGAATTACCATGATACAGATTTCAATCCAGACCCGATTTGAGTGTTGGGATAGACCGAATCCCTTGGCCCTGATTTTTATTTGGTGGGTTGGTGATCCTCCAGCTGCTGGTTTTTTATGTTTTGTGTCGGTTGTGGACGCTGATTACGGTTTGGAGGCTTGCGGTGACTGAAAGGAAGCAACTCATGCTGATGCTATTTTGATGAGGGCGGTATTGGTGCTGCCGGTCACTTTGCTGCTTTATCCAGTTTTAGTAGTGGTGCTCCGGGTGCCATGTGATAATTTTAGATGATGTTTCATCTTGTTTTTCTTCCTTCTTTTACTTGGTTCAAGTTTAAGTACATGGTTCCTTTCGGGGCATGTCGGCTCGGTGTCCTAATTCCAAGTTGGTAAAACACTTGGAGGTAGTACATCGGTTTTTGTAATTTTTATTTTTTTAATTCAATTACTTACTTACCAAAAAAAAGCTTTCTTTTTAGTGTCAAGGATTAAATTAAAAAAATTAATGGCTCAAATTTAAATATTAAATAATACCTACTAAGTAGTTATTTTAATCAAATGTTTTTTCTATAAAGTTAATTTAATATTTAATTGTTGCGTCCCGGGCCCCTGGTTATTGTACGGATTAGGGAGCCTCCTTATTTTTTGCTGCGGGTTAATCTGGATCGAGTCCAGCCTCCGTCGCTAATAACCTGGAACCCTGCCAACACAAATCACAAGCAAGAGGTCAGAAGTCAACGGGGGGCTATCCCTCGTTGACACTACGACGCTCAAGTCAGAATTCTTCCGCAATAAATAGATCAATGACGTTTAAAGGTAAACATGGAGGGAGTGCAAAGATGCAGCGATGATGAGAATGTGAGAGGGATGTATTGGGAGGCTTGAGCTAAATGAATGCACCCAGCAAAGGGGCGACTTAGAGGTGCGCCCGGTAGAGGGGCGGCTTAGAGGTGCGCCTGACAAACAAGTGGCTTAGAGATATGCCCGCAGAGAATGGTTTTGATTAGAGGTGCGCCTAGCTGATGGGCAACTTAAAGGTGTACTTGCAGAGGACAGTTTTGAGGTGCGCTCACAAGTTGGCGGTTTAGAGGAGAAGGACTTACTTACCAAAAAAAAAGAGGAGAAGGACTAAGTTGTACTGGTGAGTCGACGTTCTAGTTACCTGAGTGGAGGGTTAACTCTTGGACAGTGAGATCCTAAGTCCAGGATGGAGGGATCGTGGCTCCAGGCCGGAGGGCTCTTGACTCTGAGGCAGAGGATTCCTAAGATGAAAGGCTCTTGTCTCTAAGACGCAAGACTTCTAGGACAGAGGACTCCTAAAATGGAATGCTCCTAGGTCGGAGGGCTCCCAACTCCGGAACGGAGGGTTGAGGGCCTCTAGAAGGAAGGAGGGCTGAGAGCCTCTTGGCAACTAAAGGCTGATGCTCTTCAGGTTGGAGGAGGGCTGAGAGCCTCCTGGCAGCAGAGTGCTGATAACCTCCAGACTAGAGGAGGGCTGAAAGCCTCCTGGAGGCGGAAGGCTGATGGTCTCCTGGCAACACAGGGCTGATGGCCTCTGCACTGGAGGAGGGCTAAGAGCCTCCTGGCGGTGGAAGGTCGATGGCCTCCGAATCGGTGCAGGGCTAAGAACCTCCTGACAACGAAGAGCTGATAGCCTCCTGACCGGGAGGAGGCTGAGAACCTTCAGAAGGAAGGAGGGTTGAGAGCCCTCCGGCAGTGGAAAGCTGATGGCCACCGGACTGGAGGAGGGTTGAGAGCCTTCTGGCAACCAAAGGTTGATGGCCTCCAGATTGAAGGAGGGCTAAGAGCCCCCTGACAGCGGAAAGTCGCTGGCCTCCGGACAAGCAGAGGGCTGAGAGCCTCTTGGCGACAGAAAGCTGATTGCCTCCGGACTGAGGAGGGCTGAGAGCCTTCTAGCGGTGGAAGGGCACTGGCCTTGTGAGCCTCCTGGTGGGAAGAGGGCTGGTGGCCTCCTGACTGCCATCTCAATCTCGTTGGAGATTGGCTTGCAATGGCTACGCCCTTCTTCGAGCCATCCAGAGCCTCATGGAGCCTTTTGAGCTTCTTTGAGCTTCCCTAGCTTATTCTTCAAAGCTTGATGGTTCTTTTATAGTGAGATTTGTAGATGCACTATTAATTCAAAAGTAATTTGGGACTTTTACTTTCAAAAAATTATATTAGATTGTGGGCTTGCTGCGGGGACTGGCCCATTGGGCCGATGGTTACTGGACTCATCACTAACCCCCCATCCCGGTGGACCGATACTTCAGCCTCCAACATGTTCATGATGGGACGAGAGTGGTCATGCTGTTTCCTCAAGTTTGACCTGGATTCAATGATCGGAAAGTTTGACTCTTGGGAGTGGATGGAACCAGATTGATGATTGACCAGCTTGGTTGACCGCATTACTTGATCCGGAGAGCATAACAGAGCTGAAAACATGGTTATCCGGTTTTGCTGTCCAATGCACTCGAATCTGGAGAGCAGTGCAGAGTCGAAAAGGTTGGTTAACTAGAGCTGCTGACCAAATCGCTCAAATTCGGAGGGCAGTACAAAACTGAAGATCAATGTTGACCGGTTTCGCTGACAAGAGCGCTTGAATTCAGAGAGCAGAGTGGAGACGGATAAGGCAATTGACCAGATTCGTTGACAGATGAAGTGCTTGGATTTGTAAAGCAGTGCGAAGCTGAAAATTTTTTGTTGACTGGATCCGTTGATCGGCGGAGTGCTCGAATCCAGAGAGTAGAGTAGAGACAGAAATGCTAGTTGACTGGCTCTGTTAATCGGTGAAGTGCTTAAATCCAGAGAGCCGTGTGGAGCCAAAAATCTTTGTTGACCGGATCCCGTTGCCGGCGAAGTGCTCGAATTTAGAGAGCAATTCAGAGCCGAATATCTTTGTTGACCAGATCTGTTGACCGGCGAAGTACTCGAATTCGGAAAGCTTTTCAATGCCGAAAACTTCGTTGACCGGTGCGGATAACGAGCAGTCCGAATCTCAAGCAAGATTCAGGAGTGCGTAGAGGGAAGATCCCAAACTTGAGATTGGATCTCCTAACTGTAAGGACACGCTTCGAGAGGTTGGGAGGTGACTTGTCTTAAGATAGCTGATCGTTCGAGCAGTGGTAATAGGATCCGCCTTGCGTTCCCTGGAAGGGTTCTTCTTGTCATGCATTGTTGTTGGCAAGTCAGCCAATGGGATTGGAAGTGAGGAGCCCCTAGAAAGCTCTGTTGCTGGAACTAGGGATCCTTTGGCTCTCGGGTTGAGCAAATGGGTCTGTACAATAACCACGGCCAAGTTTGGGATCCCGATCTCAGTGACTCCCTCTTCGAGGATGCCGCTTTGTTTACAAACGAAGCGTCAGGGTTGTTGGGGAAACTTGCACTGGATTTTTATCGTTCCTATGAAGGGAAGTCCTGGCCCTGAGGAGACGCGGTTGTCGTCTAAGCCTTATGCCTTGATGAACACGTCTAGTTGGTCAGGCTCGCCCGAAGAGGAGGTCGTGGCACTGAAAGATGAAGTTGTCGGCTATGCTTTGAAGCTATTGTTATTGGGCTTTTGCTAACCTATGCCGTCACCCGCATGTACCGTCAATGCTCGGTCCTACTTAAGGACGTCGTAGCTTTCATACGTCTGGTCCTAATTCACTGACTGTCGTTGACTGATGGTGCCCTCTCTTTCGGGAGGAAGTCGCCGTACGCATGCTAAAAAAGCCCCCTAAGATTTTGAGTTCGACCACATATAAGCCGCTCAGTGATGGGACCAAGGTTTAGTTTGACCGCTAATGGGTCGCCTAGATGACCAAGGTCTACTTCGATCGCTTATGGGCCACTTTGATGACCAAGTTTTAGTTCGACCGCTCATGGGGCCGCCTGGATGACTAAGGTTTAAGTACAACCGCTTATGGGCCGCTTGGATTACCAGAATTTAGTTACGACCGCTTATGGGCCGCCTAGATGACCAATGTTTAGTTACGAATGGGTGAAAATCTGCCCGACTTAGGGGCAGTCTAGGTCGCATGATTTTATGCAGTATTATATAATCACTCATATGAGCAAATAACATTACTATCCCGATGAATGTAAAACATGATTCATAAGCGATCTCTCGCAAGCGAGAGAGATTTGGCGGCGAGAGCTCTACAGAGCCAATGAAGGTTCGGCGGCGAGAGCTCCGCAAGCCAAGAAACATTCGGCAAAGAGGAGCTTTGGCGCCCCGAGAGATCCGGCGGTGAGGAGCTCCGGCAAGCCGTGAGAGATCAGCACAGAGCCTCGAAGCGAGGCTAGAGAAGGTCCGACAAAATGAGAGTTTCTAGTAGGCCAGAGAAAATCTGGCGGTGAAGAGTTACAGCAAGCTAGAGAATATCTGGCAATGAGGAGCTACGACAAGCTAGAGAAGATCTAGCGATGAGTTTCGACAGGCCAAAGAGATCTGGTGACGAGAAGCTTTGGCAGGCCAGAGAAGATCCTGCGGCGAGAGCTCCTGCAGGCTAGAGAAGATCTAGTGGCGAAGAGTTTTGACAGGCTAGAGAGATCTGGCTGCAAGGAGCTACGGCAGGCTAAAGAAGTTTTGGCAACGAAGGTGACTGGCTGGAAAACCAGAACACTCCTCAATCTGATTGGAACGCCAAAATGCACCTCAATTTGACTGGAACACCATAGTTAGTTCGGAAAACTGCTACAAGCTGGCCGAATGAGAGACAGAGTGCCTGAGAGCTTTTACGTTCTGTAGGGCTCCGATACACTCTATTTAGTTGAAGAGCGAAGGATGGAAGCGAAGCATATGTTTTGAGGGAAGCTTTGCTGCCCAGTGTGGCCCCTTGGAACCGGATTGAACATTTCTTCGAGAGTGGGCCCCATTGCTCGGTTCTTCCCGAATACCAAGGTCGTTGGGTTGATGAGATAGATACTGGGGGCCATCTAGGTCCTGAGGTCGTCAGGCCGTTTGATCCTCTGAGGATGTTGACTTTCTCGGATCGCTTGAAGGCAGATCGGCGAAGCCCCTAGTGTCACATCTTCTGAAGGGAGTAGACAGTCAAGAAGAGGGTGCTCTACTAAGCGCTAGGCACTCGTACATTTGGCATCAATCACCTATTAGCATGGCTACCCGATGAGGGGTCATCGCCATGGGCCATGGGAGGTGATATCTTCAGTCGACATCCTAGCTGGAGCACCGGTATTGACCGTGTTTTTGTGTAACAGATTGAGGGTTGAGGAGAGACGCTAGACTTTTTGTCGCGTTTTCCACAGACAGCGCCAATTCACATCCTGGGTCCTCGGTTATTGTATGGATAATTGAGCCTTCCAATCTTCTGCTGCAGGTCGATCTGGATCGGGTCCGGTCTCTTTCGATAATAACTTGGAATCTGCACAACACAAATCATAAACAAAATATTAGAGGTCAATGGGGGGCTATCTCCCGTTGACACTCCGACGCTCAAGTCAAAAATCTTCTACAATAAATGGAGGAATGAATGTTTAAAGGTAAACATGGCCCCCCGTTAACACTCCGACGCTCAAGTCAGAAATCCTCCACAATAAATGGAGGAATGTACGTTTAAAGGTAAACGTGGAGGGAGTGCAAAGATGCAACGATGATGGGAGTGTGAAAGGAATGTATTGAGAGACTTGAGCTTCATGAATGCGCCGAGCAGAGGGGTGACTTAGAGGTGCGCCCGTGAAGGGTGGCTTAGAAGTGAACCTAGCAGATGGACGGCGTAGAGTGCGCCCGCAAAGGACGGCTTTGAGGTGCGCCCATCGAGGGACAGCATAGAGGAGAAGGACTAAGTTGTATTAGTGAGTCGACGTTCTCGTTACCTGAGTAGAGGGTTGAGTCTTGGACAGTGAGATCCTGACTCCGGGATGGAGGGATCATGGCTCCTGGATGGAGGGCTCCGAGGCAGAGGATTCTTGAGACGAAAGGCTCCTGTCTCTGGGACGTAGGACTTCTAAGATGGAGGGCTCCTAAGATGGAGGGCTCCTAAGATGGAGTGCTCCTAGGTCGGAGGGCTCCTAAGACGGAGTGCTCCTAGGTCGGAGGGCTCCCAACTCCGAAACGGAGGGCTGAGGGCCTCCGGAAGGAAGGAGGGCTAAGAGCCTCCTGGCGGCGGAAGGCCGATGGTCTCCTGGTAGCACAAGGTTGATGGCCTCTGCACTGGATGAGGGCTGAGAACGTCCTGGCGGTGGAAGGCCGATGGCCTGCCAATTGGAGGAGGGCTGAGAGCCTCCAGAAGGAAGGAGGGCTAAGAACCCCTAGCGGCGGAAGGCTGATGGCCTCCAAATTGGAGGAGGGCTGAGAGCCTCCTGGAAACCAAAGGTTGATGGCTTCCGTATTAGAGGAGGTCTGAGAGCCCCCTGGCAGTGGAAATCCGCTGACCTCAGGACGAGCGAAGGGCTGAGAGCCTCCTTTTTTTTTTTTTTGGTAAGCAAGTGTGTATTTTGGATTTAATGGGAGAAAATTACAAAAGAATTATGTAGTAACTCCAAGTTTTTTGACTTGGAGTTAGAACATAAAATGCTAGGGCATACCCCGAGCACCTTGTACATCATAGTACACCTCAAAACCCCTAGATTACGATTTAATGAGTAGAAAATGAACATAGTCATTATACAACATCATTATACAACAAATACAAAATCAGTTGCTCCCGAGGCGAATTGATCAACACATCCGGTCAGCCCGCAGCAACATACAAAGAGCCAAACAATGCTGGTTCTGACAACGCAGCATCCCAAAAGTATTCCACCGAATGCACCCAGTGACCATCCATCTTGGGGATCACCATGAGGTGATCCACAACGAGAGAACCCATTAAGGCTCACCAACCAGCCCAGCGCAAATCAAAAGGGAAAACCACCACATCCAAAGCAGAAAACCCATTCTTGGGGATCACCACAGAATGCAGTAGCTGAATCCCTCATTTGCAGGAACCCATCACGCTCAAACAGCAGAGCATGGCCCAGCCAAAAGAAGAATCAACCGGATAGGCATCAAATCTTCCACCCAGATTCAGCACAATTCCAGCAAAAAGAACATCCCAAAATCAGGATGTAATTCAAATGGAAAAACCAGCAGCTCCAAAACAAACCCGCAACACTCTAGACCCCAAGGCTAGCAATGCACGCATCAGGAAGCAACACCAGCTACACATCTGATTCCACAACCAGCAAAGAGAAAACCGCCTACTCTGGTAGGGCAAATTTGCTTCCAGAAAAACAAAGGCCATTTGCAACCCACTCCAACAGAGATAGCATCATCAAGAAAAAGGCGCCTGCCGAAAGGGGCAAAATTCAGCACAAAGAGCCCCACGCAATGTTCTCCGAATGCAGCTACAACCGAATGCAATTTTGCATCGCAAGGAAATATGCAACGACCTCGATTCCGGGCCAAAGACCCAATCGGGCACTCGCCGGACTACCGGAGCACAACCACTATTCCATCAAAGAACCATCTAACTCAGCTCGAGAGTATTCATATCAGCACACCAATTGGGCCGGGGATTAAGGCCAACATCCATCAAATTAGCAGCTGCATTCACAGCTGCACATATACCCATCCAAATGCACTTCTACTGCATTAAGGCTGAGAGCCTCCTGGCGACAGAAGGCTAATGGCCTCCGGACTGGAGGAGGGCTAAGAGCCTCTTCGCAACGGAAGGCCGCTAGCCTTGAAAGCCTCCTGGCGGGAAGCAAGCTGGTGGCCTCCTGACTGCCATCTCGCTCTCGTTAGAGATTCGCTAGCGATGGCTACACCCTTCTATGAGCCATCCGGAGCCTCATGGAGCTTTTTGAGCTTCTTTGAGGTTCTCCAGCTTGTTCTTCAAAGCTTGAGAATGCTTGCTTTTATAGTGAGATTTATAGATGTACTGTTACTCCAAAAGCAATGTGGGACTTTGACTTTGAATGAATTATGTTGGATTGTGGGCTTCCTGTGGGACCTGGCCCATTGGGCCCATGGTTATTAGACCCATCATTAATAAAATAAATATTATGAAAAAAATTATAAAACTATTTTTGATATTTTTTATTTTGAAATAACTACGGGCGGACGACATCCCTCCTCCGTGACCCGTCGAGGCCATCCCACGGACGTGCTTCCTTCTCCTGTTTATTTTATTTACTTTTTATAATTTCAGGATGAGACTAAGGCTTACGCGGTAGTAGTATCAACATAAATACATCAAGAGAAACTAGTTTTTTTTTTTTTGGTTACTTACGAAAAAAAGAAACTAGCTTTTTGTCCTTCCCACGAATGGAACAAACTGTACGTAAGTGATGGGGACGACAGTAGTAGGCTGGCACACAAAGGAAAAAACGACCGAAATCCAGCAGCGGCCTATTTCAACTTGGGGCGGTCAACACTTCTGTTGATTGACGGAGTAGCAAGTGGGTCGGTAGAAGCCCAAGATCAACGATAGCCCATCTGAGCCTAGGACGGTCAACGCTACCGCTGACAAGAGAAGGGGCGAGTGGACCGGCAGAAGCCTCAGACGAGCGCGGCCCATGCCTAAATGGCCCACACGCCCCTTTCTAGGCCACAACAGTCATCTGCCCTGATTTTTCACATCTTCAAAGAAGGCAATGTCCCCTATAACGATAACTTCTCAGAATTAGAGCACATTTCGGGAGGAAGGCACGAGGATATGCATAATCTACAAGGAAATCCTAACGGTTATCATGCGCAGAAGGAAAGAGATCTACCTCCTAGACCATTACGGCCATGAATGGCACTCACGCCTATGCAGGAAAGGTAGCAATCCCCGTACAGAAGGCCGGCATCCAGCCTCGCTACATATCGCCCATGGCCATGGCTAGAAAAGGCCATGAAAACTCTCTCCAAAGGCACGCTTTCTCTTACCCACTAAATGCCCCCAAGCAAACCCCAACTCTTTGAAGCTCTCTAGACTCTCAAGCATCCCAATGCTCTCTCTCAGTTACTAGCTTCCTGCAAGCTTAGTACTTAGAGGAATTGCTCTCCATGAGCATCAAAAGCCACTCTCTCTACGAGCGCACTCCCCCCTTACATCTGTAAATACACTCCCAGCATTTATTTTTGCATTCTCTGCATCCACCTTCTATTTTGAGAAGGTTGTTTACTGACTTGAGTGTCAAAATATTTTCAATGAAATCAAATTCCGCTGTCACCTGACTTCTTATTTGAAGTTGAGGTATGTAGGATCCGAAGCTCAGAGGATAGTGATCAAAATCAAATGGACAACTCGATCCAAATCTGTTTGAAATTTGGATCCAGAATGCATCATCGGTGCTGTCTGTGGGAACGCTAACTAAAAGCCAACCACTTTTATCCTTAAAAACCAGTGTCAGCAAGCAAGATGGTGAACACTAGGGCTCAAGGTAGCGCTCCCGCTAGAGATGCTGCCTCCCCCGATCACGACCACTCAGCTGGTAATCTAGGCGAAGGGCAGCCTATACCATTTTTCCTTAACCTGGTGGAGTAGGTGAACATATCCAAAATGCTCCAAATGCTCTGCACACGCCAAAGCAAGAAGAAGCAGGGGGCTCAGCCCTCGTCGATTCTTGTTCTGGCCTCCAAGTGAGGTGGTTAGAAGAAGAAGAAGCCGGCCAAGAAGGCCTCAAGGCAGGGCAACTCTCGTGCTCTGAAGGCCTCCGACGCCCAGAGTCGTTCAAGGCTTAAGGGGTGCTTGGGCCATGGGACTCCGGATGAGAGCCCCGAGAGAAGAAACCCCCGATATTCTCGGGATGAACCATGGCCTTAAGCTCAAGAGGGAGTCTCCCAGATCATCCTATCCATCATCAATAGCAGCCAGTCAACTACACACCGCACCACAAAAAGAACAAAGTTGAGGACTTAACTCAACTCCAAGAGATTAGGAAACTCCTCCCGTGTGAAGAAAAAAGTCGAGAAGATCTTAAATCGCATGTTCAGGGACGACGAACATGCCACTGATTTGGAGAGATCTCCCTTCACCACAGAGATCCAGAATCATCTAATGTCGGCTAAGTTTAAGATTCCAGTCCTGGATTCCTATGATGGGAGCACTGATCCCATGGATCATCTGGATCACTTTCACACCCATCTAAACCTCCAGGGCCTAGAAGAGGAAGTGATGTGCTGATGTTTCCCCCTCACCTTGAGGGGAGATGCCTGGATCTGGTTCCATCGGCATCCTCCCAACTCAATCCAAAATTTCAGAGATCTCACCGATCTCTTCTTGGTATAGTACACTTCCAACCATCGGGAAGAGGAACAGCCATGACATCTCTCCCACATCAAGCAAAGAAGGGAGAGAATCCAAGGAAATTTTTGGAGTGGTACGTGGCAGAAGCCAGAAGAACCCCAAGCTCACCGAAGAGATGAAGCTTGGTAGCTTTATCTCTGCATTAGGGTCGGGCGACTTCTTCAAGTGCTTAGCTCACAAGAACCCGTGAACCTTCTGGGAAGTGAAGGCCATCTCCAAAGCGTACGTGGCAGCCGAAGTGGCCAATGAGACAAAGCATCCTGAGAGGACCAACCAACCTCACACATTTCCAGCCAAAGAAAAGCGGAAGAACGGTGGCGGTGACAATCCCCGTCGAAAGCAACACAGATCAAGCACCTTTGGGACCGTAAGAATCTGGGCTTGTCAACCTGATTTCGCTAAATGACATCTGGGCCAACGTCCTCATGCAGATCCGTGGGAAGAAGTTTGTCAAGTGGCCAAAGCCACTGAAGAACATAGAGGGAGGAAATCCAATAAAATACTGTGATTTCTATCGATCACCGTGATACACCACGGAGGAACGCAAGACACTCCAGCGGGAGATTGAAGAGCTTATTCGAATGGGTCATCTTACCAAGTTTATCAGGAATCTTGGGAGGGTTTCGGCACCGTAGGTAGAGAAGGGTCAAACCCATCCCAGTCACAGAACCAGATCATGCTACAGTGGTCAACATGATAACAACCCAACCATCCAAGGCCCACCAAGCAGATCACAAGGAGAGGCAAGTTGAGCACAAGAAGTAGAGAGTGGAGGAAAATGTCATTAGTTTTAGTGATAGTAACATGGCTCATGTAATTTTTCTACATACTGATCCCCTTATTATATTTGCACTTATTTAAAATGATACTATAGATTACCAGATGAAACGACTTTTTATTGATAATGAAAATTCCAAAGATTTGCTTTACCTCGATTCAATCTTTAAACTTGGTCTCACAAATAATCAACTAAAACCTACCGAATGACCACTGTATGGCTTGCACAACAAACCTGTGGCAATCCAAGGGACAATACAGTTGGAGGTTACCCTGAAAACGTACCCCAGAACGGCGAGTCGCACACTCACCCTTTTGATTGTTGACCTACCCTCTGTATACAATGCTATCCTAGGCCGACCGTTCCAAGCAGCATTCGGAATTGGCACCTCAATACCGCGCTTAAAGATAAAATTTCCAATAGCATGCAGTATTGGTGAAGTACTGGGTGACCAAGTGACGGGACGAACCTACTACATGTCGTAGGTAGCCCCAAGCAGTGACAAAAGGCCTACAGGTGTGATGACCCGGGTTATAAAATACGATAAATAGGATGAAATTGAATTAGTAATTATTAAGGATTAGGTTTAAAATATAGGAAATCGAGTTTGAAAGTAGAAAGCAGAAGCTTGGCCTTATAAGGTATCGAATTTTCAAAATATGACAATTGTGAGGTAATTAAGTTAAAATAGATGAATTGTGGTCAAAAGGAACGGGAGGAATCGGATTGAAAAGCCCAAAGTTCCAGAATTGGTAAAATCGAGGATCGAAATTGTAAACCAAGAAATGTTATTACATAAATAAGATTTTAGATTTTAAATTATGATAATCATGATTTATTAAGGCTATATAATCAAAAGTAGGGTCCAATAATGTGAGAAATTTGGTTAGAAGGGTCGAAATGGGTCCTAGATAGTGAAAATACATCGTTTTCGTGCTGCAAGCTTGATGAGTGCCTAACGTGCGCCCGACCTGAGTTTGAGTGCCTGTGAGGTGCAATTTTGTGCAAGGGATTGCCCTAGGACCGCTCGAGGCAAGGCGCGGTGGCGCATGATACAAGGAGGGAGCTCGATAGGCACTCCAGCGCCCCATCGAGCGCGATTTTGCGAAAGGGGAGCACTCGAGGACCGCTCAACGGGCGCTCGGGCGCCCCGACGGATATAAAAAGGGGGCATGGGTTTTCTCAGCCATTCAGCGACGTCCAGCAAAGAACTGAGGGGGAGAAGAGGGAAAGGAAAAGAGATGGGGAATCTGGTCATTCCACTCCGATCCAGGTAAAAATAATGGTAGATCAGGCTCATGCAAGTGTTTTTTGGACATAATTTACTATTTTTACAGTGTTTTAATATCTCAAAAATGGTAGTTATACTCTAAATCAATGATTCTATATGTTTACAGTAAATATTGCCTATTTCTCCCGATTAATCAGACTGATTTTCAACATGTATAAGTTGATTTGTACAGAGATAATATCCATGGGGTAATTTATATCTGAAAGATTTACATGGAATTATATTGATAAACTACTAAGAATTTCTGAAGCGCACTGAAGAGTTATTGTGAAACTCTAACTGACTGCTGAAACTGAAAAAGGTTTTCAATTAAGAAATAAAAAGAAGAATATTTCTAAAACTATTAATTGGGACCCGAGACTGATATACAATCAGGTTAGGTTCTCCAACATGCCTTAGAACATTATGGTAGTAATCGAAGATAATTCTGTCCATAGAGTTATATGTGGTCTGCCCTTCCTCAGGGCATTAACCTATAGGATAGTTACTATTACCAGCCAACGTTACTGTACCAAATTCCGTGAGAAGGATGTCTCACAGGAAGGGACAACTTTTACTGGTCTTAGATTGTGTGGAGTGAACACAATCTATCCTCGATTATTCGCCCCCTCCGCTAGTAGGATCTACTGGTTGGGTCCTTTACTGATGGAAAAGAAATTTTTGAGAATTTATAGAATTGATACTGCTTTCCAACTTTCGAAGCACACTTTACTAATTTATGATTATTGAAACATGCTTATACTAATTCACGATTTTCGAAGCATGTTTAAATAGTATTATGCCTTATTTTTTTTCCAAGAACGCTACTGTTTTTCTGATCTTACCGTTGTCAATTAATGTTCCTGTTCTCCTGATGTTATCGTAGTTTTCTGTTCCAATAAACATATGTTTTGCACAAAAGCATAGGTAATGATTACTGAGACCTGTTCATGTTGAATCATGCATTTCTCATGCTTCTTGTATATGTTCCCGTTATTTGACAGTCTCTAAAATCTTCTATAATTATGTTCTACATGAGAATATTATATTCTATATGTTTTAGTATATTGTTGGATTTTGACTCACTATTTTACTATTTTTTCCTCCAGATAAGAACATAGAGATTGATGGGTAGACCCATAGCTGGCAGACCCAATAAAAAAGCGGCCCAAAATCCAGAAAGGCCTAACGTGCATTAGACAGTCAACGCGTTAAACGTTGACTGCCCGATGAACGACAAACGACCAACAACGCTCTTTCAAGTAGATCAACGTTTCTGTTGACCAAAGGTACTATAGCAGCAAGCTGTAAAAGATAGTAAACCTAATACGGGCAAGGCCCAATTTGACAGACAATTTCGTACACGAAATGTAACGATCCTTTCCATGGTTACACACTTTCTTAAAAGCTAATCTCCTCTAAAATAGACGGCAACTGATTCAGCACCAACGACATAGTCTAACAGTCACAAGAACACGAAAGGAAGGCAGATGATCTGATATCCGTTGCACTGCTCAGAAGGAAAAGGATCCATCAAATCATGCCAGTCACGCCCACCAACTCAGAGAATGTCGTCCAGTGCCAGGCCAAGAAAGGTGGCTCTCCCCATCATCTATATAAACCCTGAGTCTCCACTCTGAAAAGGAGATGCTCTCTAACTCACTTCCAAGCGACAGACACCTTCCAGAACATACTTTAAGGGAACACGCTTCCTAAGACAAAAGAAACTTCCAGATACAGTTTAAGCTATGAACACTTACAGTGCTTGAGCAAAACTCTCTCTCTGAAAAAATGTCCACCTCCCAATCCCATTCTAAGCCTCCAGATTGCGGAAGTCTCCTCTGGCTCTCTGAGAATCATCCTCTAAAGCTTCTACGCTTTCGGGACGTAGCTTCCGCTCGCTCGCTGTGAACAGCGAGCATGGAACTCACGCCCTCAACGGGCTACGGAATCATCTCTGTTTCTACAGGCCAACACTCCCGACAAATCTATTCTCTCTCTCTCTCTTACTTATCAATTCACCTTCCTCAGTTCAAAGGATCTATACTAACTTGAGCGTCTGAGTATTTTCGGTGGAACAACCTCCCGCCGGCATCTGACCTCTCTTTTTTTGTAGTGATGTGCAACATTCAGACTCAGCGAACGGAGCTAGATCAAATCAACCGAACGAATCCGAGTCTGTTCAAAGTTGGATCCAGGTACACATCAGAGATGATACCGGACGTGCAGGCTTAGATAGAGCATATCAAGGAAGATTTAGAACCTTTAAGTAATTCTAAAGATTTTTGGAAAATCTTATAATCTTACTTGCAAATGTCTCGATTATAGATGTAATTATGTATTTATGGTTATTACATACTCTGAAAACTGCTGAACTAGTAATTATACTTCTATAGGTTTCTATTATGGATATAGACGCTTCTACTATATGTTTTCTGTATTTATATAGGTCCTAGATGGTATCTCTCGTCTAAATTCTGATATAGTGGATAGGATTATTGAAATTAAGCCATGGATGGCAATTATAGTCCTGTAAATGTGTGTTGTAGAACAATTGTAATTTAAATGGATAGTTGTGTGTATGTACTAATTTGTTATATAGGTTTTGTATAGGTTTATATTTCTATTTAACCCAATTTTAGGAGAGACTCTGCCAATTTTTTCCTAAAACGTTAAGCAAGACTTGGGCTTCTGTTTCTATTCTGTAATAACAGAATTATTTGAGGATAAAAAAAAATTATTCCATCACAATTGGTATCAGAGAAAACAAAATTATTTACGGAAGCTTAGGAAATGATTGTGACTGACTGAATAAATAGGTGTAGGCATAGAATGAACTAAGTCTTAGGTATTCTATTTTTTTTTTGGTAAGTATAAAATTGTGTTAAGGGTAAGCTTTTTAACGTGACTGGCCCCACCGCATTGCGGCCCCATAACCCAGAAACCCCGAAGGATTTTTTGGGAGGCACAGTACCACGGATGCTTCCACGGAGAATCGAACCCGGGTGGAGAGGGAAGGCGTAAGCGTTATTCACCACCAGGCCGAACTCCGCTTCGGCTAAAACTGTATTAAGGGTAAGCTTTTTAACGTGACTGGCCCCACCGCATTGCGGCCCCATAACCCAGAAACCCCGAAGGATTTTTTGGGAGGCACAGTACCACGGATGCTTCCGCGGAGAATCGAACCCGGGTAGAGAGGGAAGGCATAAGCGTTATTCACCACCAGGCCGAACTCCGCTTCGGCAAGTCTTAGGTATTCTAATCTGTCTAAATTAAAAATTGACTTGAACCAGGACTTAGTGATTAAGTTAATCGATACTGAATATAGGCTAGGCCTAGACCGATCGATATAGGTTTAAGGATTCAGGTTAAATTATTTTATATTGAGGCGAGATGAAATAGTTAGGATTAGAGGGAATGTTCAAGTTTTAGCCCTAAGGATTTAAATTTTCAAATGCATCGATCCTAACCCCTCCCTCTAACCTGATTATTTGAGGTTAGTGATCTTGAGATGTTTGTGGATGTAGGAAATAGCACAACTTTTAAACAGAAGCTTTCCTCCAGGTGTTGATCAAGGATGAGGAGAAGAAATTGTTTAGGAGCACCTCAAGAATTTGAATCTAATCAATGCCAAGTCAGCGATGAAAATGATAGTTCCGAAATAAGGTTTAAATAGTCAGTTTAGTTTAAGATAAGTTCAACTGGTCTTGGGACGAGGTCCTCGGGGTTAGATATAATGGATAAGATAGAATTGATGGCTTAAGGATAAGATGTGAATCCTGTGAATTCCGAAGGTGTTGGTGGTATTGACAATAATTGGATGCTTGAAAAAAGATAAGTTAATATTACCTCAGATGAGATAAAAGGTGAAGATTACCTTGGATATGAATTTCAAGAATAAAAAGATATTGCAGGGAATGTTGTGGTTTTGATATGGACAAAATTTTGTTGAAAAGAAGTCTTTGAGAGAATGCTTTACTAGGGATAATTTGATCGCATGATAGAAAATTTCCTATGTTCTCTCAAATCGAATAGAAAGGAAGTCTAGTACCTGAAACTGATGTTTCCCTGTTCTAAGTAAGAATGGCACGTTAGGCCATACCTGGAGAGTTATTAAGTGGATGAGAAAATTTGAGGACAGTGTTAAAGAGAAGATTTGCTAATCTGAATGACAAATAAAGTTGATGTTAAGGTTGTGCCAAGACCAGAAATGATCTTGAGGATTCAAGTTCAGTCGATGAGGATATTTGATGAACTTTAAAATAATCAGAAGTTAATGATTCGATGATTGGGAGTTTCTAAGATTGAAATATCTGGAAGAAAGGTAAATGGTGACCATGAATCGGATTAAAATATGAAAGGAAAATCCTTGTGATTTTGCTTGATGATTGATTGAACGGTAAGGTCCCTGAATTTTAGTCAGATTTTTGTGAAAACTGAGTGGTCCAACTGGACTGAATAAATTGGCTTGACAATAAAATATTAAGTTGCTTAATTTTGAAGTTTTGTTGGTAACTGAAAATTATGACAAGTAGTTAGATGAGTATTGGACTGGAAGAATGAATAGTTGATCCATTTTGTCGATATAACGAATAAGTGGACTGATGATCTTGAAATCGATTTTTCGGTAATGTGAATCCTTTTGGAGTTGGAATGGTACTCAAAGATGTTGACGTAAATTGTAATTTAGAAGATACAGTACCCTGTAATTAGGTTGTGAATTCTGAGTAAGAGGTAAGGCCAATCGAATCAAGGATATATGGTAAGCCTAATTAGAAAATTGGACTACACTGTGAAAGTTTTGAGGGTATGTATTTAGAGGAATAGAATCAAGCCGGTTTGTTTTAATGGGCGATTCGAAGACAGATCGAACTGGCATTAGTCTCTAATGATTTGGGTAAGATTGAAGGAGCATCGGTTAGACACTAATAAAGATACTTTGGAACCTCCCAAAAGTAGGATATAACTAATGGACTAAGAAGTTGGAATAAATGATAATGCCTTTAAGAAAGATTTGGATTATGTCATCCTGCATCAATAAATAATCACCCACAAGCAAAGTGAGGGAGATGTTCATGAGGTGAAATTGCTCCACCTGTAATAAAAATTTTGTGATGAGATTTTTAAGGGTTTAAAGATAATTCCTTAAAAGAAATTAAAGGCTTATGAACCTAAAAGTTGAAGGCAGTAATAGGTAGATCTCAGTATTATTCGGGGAGTGTGAATATTGAGATCGATAGCCGATATCGAAAATTTCCATTTGGGAATATGTGGAATTGTTTCAAAGCTAACTCTGAATCTAATAATCTCAAAGATTAAAAGTAGTTATATTATGACGGAAAGGTAACCTTAGGAGATTACAAGCGAAGCAATCTGTTTAAGGATTATAATGATAGACTCTAATATTGTTAAGAAAAACTCTAGGATTATGCTTTCCCGCATCGCTTGTGGATCGATGTCCTTGGGTTAAGTGGGAAAAGAAATCCCTAGTTAGAGTTACTCTTCCATGGTTCGAATTCAATCAATGGAAGCTTCTATTTGAGAACTTGTGAGTATTACCTTGGGAAATAGCTTTACCTAATAAATTAGGGATCTAAATGGTAATGTCCTAAGGAAAACTGATTTTAGAAATGGGAATGGATAAGCTTTCCCTACGGATTATGCAGATGGGTTTCGATGGGCGACAGTACTGACAATGAACGCTAAGGGTTTATAGATTTAACATGCTTTGGTGCCTTAAAAAACACGAGAAAGAAAATCATTGGTAAACTTATTTACTTGGGGGAAACAGAATGTCACGTTTCTAAGTTGGGGAAAGCAAAATTGTATCTAAAATGTGGGAGATATGAAGTTGAAAACAAGAAGCCCTTGTGGTTCCATATTAGAACAACCCACTAATCATGATTATGGAGGACGTGTTCAGGATGAATCAATGGGCTTATTAGTATGCCAACAAGATCTGAAATTGCTCGGTGCAGAAGTTTTGAGATTCTGAGATTGCAAATTGTTAAGGCCTTAAAATTTTAGGTAATGAATTAAAACTGTATCAAAATTATGATTACTGTTACAGTTAGGACTCTTGTTCTGTGGTGAATTGAGGATTTATGAAGATTATTTTTGGGGTTATGGCTATCTAAAAATTAGTTTTGATCAAGGTTATTGCATAAATTGGATGTCCAAAATGGAATATGTGTCTGATAAAAATGTCGATTTGAGGACACGCCAACGAAATGAAGAAAATATAGAATATCCCGCCTTTGAAGTTTAATTGTATCCTCAAATTTTTGTGAGGATTTTAGCTAAGTTTGATAAAAGAATTGGAATGTTAGGTTGTGATAGTAATGGTAAATTATAATCGGACGACTTAAAGTTAAACCATTTAATCAGAATGTGCAGCGGAAATGTAGAGAACCTGTATATTTTAAGATTTGAATTAATGTTCAGAAGAAATGCTCAATCACGAGGTCTTGCTTGAAGAAAGTAAGGCATTTTGCTTGTTTAAGGTTTAGAACCAAGACGGAAAAATAGTTAAGAAATTGAATTTGCTTACAAATTTGATAAATTTAGATGAGTATAGAGTGAGTCAGGTACTAAAGATTGAGAACAATTCGGAGATTTTAAGTTTTTTTGAATAACCATCCTGATTTAGAAATGAATTGAAGATATTAAGAAAGTTCCTTGATTTAGGAAATTCAAGGATCATTAAATTTCGAGGACGAGATTTCTATAAGTGGAAAAAAATTTGATGACCCAAGTTTCGAAATACGATAATTAGAGTAAAATTGAATTAATAACTATCAAGGATTAAGTTTAAAATGGGAAAAATCGAGTTCGGAAGTAGAAAGAGGAAGCTCAGCCTTGTAAGGTATCATATTTCTAAAATATGACAATTGTGAGGTAATTAAGTTAAAATAGGTGAATTGTGCTCAAAAGGAACGGGTGGAATCGGATTGAAAAGCCCAAAGTTCCAAAATTGGTAAAATCGGGGATCGAAATTATAAACCGAGAAATGTTATTACGTAAATAAGATTTCGGGATTTAAATTATGATAATCATGATTTTTAAGGTTATATAATCAAAATTAGGGTCCAAGGATGTGAGAAATTGAGTTAGAATGGTCGAAACTGGTCCCGGATGGCAAAAATGCTATGTTTCCACGCTGCAGGCTCGATGCATGCTTGACGTGCGCCCGACCTACGCTCGAACACCGCTCGAGTGCCGGTGAGGCACGATTTTGTACAAGGGACCGCCCAAGGACCGCTGGAGGCAAGGCGGGGGTGACGCATGATACAAGGAGTGTGCTCAATGGGCGCTCGAGCACCCCATCAAGCGCAATTTTGCAAAAGGGGAGCGCTCGAGGACCGCTTGATGGACGCTTAAACACCCCAACGGATATAAAAAGGGGGCACACATTTTCTCAGCAATTCTGCGACGTCCAGCAGAGAACGAAGGGGGAGAAGAGGGAAAGGGAAAAGGGAGAAGAGGAATCCGGCCATTCCACTCCGATCTAGATAAAAATAACGATAGATCAGGCTCAGGGAAGTATATTTCAGATGTTATTTACTATTTTTACAGTATTTTAATATCTTAAAAATGGTATTTATACTCTAAATTCATAATTCTGCATGTTTACCGTAAATACTGCCTGTTTCTCCAAATTAATCGAACTGATTTTACGTTTACATGTATATAATGCAATATCTGGCTTCGATTTCGTGTAAATACATGTGTTTGGTGTTCGTTTATCGTCCGGAAGATTTGGCGAAACTCTAAGTACGAAAATGAAGGGATTTAACTATCTTAATCCAAAATTTCTGACATGTAAAAGTTGATTTGTACTGAAATAATATCCATGGAGTAATTTATATTTGAAAATTTTACACGGATTTATACTGATAAATTACTGAAAATTTTTTAAGCACACTGAAGAGTTATTGTGAAACTCTGACTGCTGAAACTAAAAAAGGTTTTCAGTTAAGAAATAAGAAAGAAAAATGTTTCTGAAACTGTTAATTAGGAACCGTGACTGATATACAGTCAGGTTAGGTTCTCTGGCTTACCTTATAACGTTATGGTGGTAAACGAGGATAATTGTGATGAAACGGATTTTTTTTTGCATTCCGCCAGCGACCTCCCGGATCTGACACCAAGGTTTTGGTGATCTGGTATGTTCAATGCTCAAAGTGGAAATGTTCATGAAGAGGTTCTGCGTGCCCGTAAGTGCCTTGAGGAGATCCAATCTAAGCCCCCCCTCTCTCTGGGACGTATGACATTGAACGCCATCGAAAGGCTGAGTATTACTCAGCCTTAGCGATGGAGGCGGATTTCCTCCACCAAAAAGCCAAGATCAAATGGCTCAAAGAGGGGGACCAATACACTAAATTCTTCTTTAAATCTGTTAGTGGGAATCTTAATCAGAATCGGATTTCTTCCCTTCTTGATGAGTCTGGCAACCCTTCCAAAGGGACCGAGGATCTCTTCAATCTAATTGAGGGCCACTTCAAAAATGCCCTGGGATCTGGTCGTTCACACGGGACGGCGGAGGCTGATCGGATCCGCCCATTCATTCTTCATTCTGTACCTGATTCACAAACTGGCCCCCTTGTTAGGCCAGTCAATTAGGAGGAAATTCGCTCTGCGATTTTCTCCATTGGTGATGACAGAGCGCCCGGTCCTGATGGCTTCACCTCAAAATTCTTTAAGGATTCGTGGGAGATCACCGGTCGTACTGTTTGTGAAGCTATCCATGACTTTTTTAAGCATGGGAAGCTCCTTAAACAGCTGAATACCACATTGATTAGCCTTATCCCTAAGGTCCAGTCCCCGCACTCTGTCACTGACTTTTGCTCGATATCGTGCTGTAACGTCATCTATAAGGTGATATCTAAAATCCTTGCTAACAGAATCAAGAGCACTCTGCCCCACCTGGTTGACCACTACCAAACAGTTTTTGTGGCGGGGCGTCAGATTAGTGATAATATCCTTTTAGCTCAGGAGCTCTTGCACAAGTATCATCTTGGGGCTGACCTGCCTAGATGTACTATGAAGGTTGACCTTAAGAAAGCCTACGACTCAGTCTATTGGGATTTTATCATTAATATCTTGACCCTCATGAATTTTCCGCCACAAATGGTCAATTGGATTGACCAATGCATTACGACCCCGACGTATTCCCTCAATATCAATGGGGATGTGGCCAGCTTCTTCAAAGGAGGTAAAGGCCTCCGCCAAGGGGATCCACTTTCCCCTTATTTATTTGTCCTTGTGATGGAGGTTCTTAACGGAATTATTGAGGTTAAGGCTAGACGGGATAACAATTTCAGATTTCATTGGAAATGTGCAGAAACTCAAACTGTTATGCTTGCCTTTGCTGACGACCTCCTCCTCTTCTCCCATGCTGACACCAAATCCATCTTGATTCTTAAAGAGTGCCTTGATGAATTCCATGCTGTTTCTGGCCTCTCCGCCAACCCAAATAAGAGTGAGATTTTCATATGTTCAAAGGACCCCTCTCTTCACCAGAATATAGCTGATAGAATGGGCTTTAAAGTGGACAAACTCCCCAACAGATACCTGGGGGTCCCCTTGATTACCACTAGGCTTTCGGTCTCTGATTGCAAATCTCTCACCGATAGAATCACTAAGAGGATCAAATCATGGAGGAATAGATGGCTCTCTTTTGGTGGGCGACTGCAACTTGTGGCCTCTATACTCTCATCTATCCACCTTTATTGGGCTTCTATTTTTATCTTACCAAAATCCATCCTCAAAGATATTGAATGCATCCTTCGCCGTTTCCTTTGGAACGGCTCTTCTGAAGGCAGTGTCAATGCTAAAGTGGCTTGGCATGATATTTGCTACCCCAAGGATGAGGGCGGTTTGGGCATCAAGAACTTAATTGACCAAAACAAGGCTCTTAACTACAAACTCCTGTGGCGTCTTCTCACTAGAGACACGAACTCTGCTTGGTCTTTATGGATCTACAAGAACAGAATCAAAGACAGGTGCATTTGGACCATTAAAGTCTCGGCATCGGCCCCTTGGAGCTGGCGTAAAATTATGAAACTCCGCCCTTTTATGCGCGCTTACTCTGTAAAGGTCATTGGGGATGGTTCTGATTCCTTCCTATGGCACGATAACTGGCATCCCCTTGGCCCCCTAAGTGAGGTGAGCACCGACCGTACTCGCCTTGTCTCGGGTTTGCATTGGGATATTAAGGTCGATGCTATAATCAGAGACAACAAATGGGATTGGCCCAACCCCTTTGACACTGAGGTTTCCCACCTTGCTGTGAATATGCCGACTAACCCTCCATGTAGCAACCAAAAAGACTCTTTGAGATGGGCTGGGTCTTTCAATGGAAAATTCTCGACTAAATCCGCATACACTCTCATCCACCCTCCCAATCCAAAGGTTACATGGGCTCACTTGGTGTGGGGACCTTCCCATATCTCTTCCCACGTATTTACCCTTTGGCTCGCCATTAGGAGGAGACTGAATACCATTGATCGTCTCCACTATATTCCCAACATTTCTCCCAAATGCATTCTATGCAATACAGGAATTGAAAACATTGAGCATCTCTTCTTCTCCTGCCCTTTTTCCAGAGCATTATGGACTAATGTACAAAGACACTCTGGTATCCATTGGCCCCATCCTGAGTGGTATCAAAACATTTCATGGACTGCATCCGTTTGGAAAGGGAGTAGCCTTTTGGCTGTCTCTAAGCGCTTGTCCCTGGCCGCCACGGTTTATTTCATATGAAGGGAAAGCAATAATCGAATTTTCCAAAACTCTCCCCCCCAAGACATCTCTCGTATTTTCTCTTTGGTGATTGATGTTGTGAGGATTAAATTAATGACCATCTCGACTTCTAAGAGGGATGGTTATTGGCCGACTCGAATCCGGTGGGGTATATAAAAAAAAGAAAAAGGGTTTTGGTTTGCTGCATGCCTTGCTGTCTGGCCAAAAAAAAAAAAAAAAGAGTTTGATTTACTGCATACCTTGCTGTCGGGCTGGTTTTTTCCTGGGCTTGGGATATCGATTTTGCCGTTCTCCCCGTTCCCTGGTCTGACTTGCTCTCATTTGGACGAGGCTCCCAGTTTTGTTTAGTTAGGTTTGTTTCGATACTATGTTTTTTTCCGATACTTGGGCTGCTTGCGTAGCTCAGGAATTTTGGTGTAGTCCCATCCCCCCCCCCAAAAAATAAAAAAAAAATTTGAATAAAAGGATAAGTAGAATGCAGCTTCTGCATCCTTTGGTTCTAGCTCTCTCGCCTGTCTTCTCTAATCTTCTTTGCTGTGATCATGCTTTATTCCGATTGGATGGCCTGGCCCTCTTACGATGAATTGGTTGGGTGTTGGGTTGAATGCATTGAGTGGCACCGGATGCTGATGTGCTGAATCTGTATGCGGTATACTGGCATTCGGTGCTTGATCTTGATGTGGGGATGACCTGATGCTTTGGTGCTTTTGAATGGGACCTGGGTTTGAAACCGTTGAAGGTTTCTGGCTGCCTGGTCGTTTTATGGGGCTGATTTGCTGCACTGTGGTGTTGTGTTGGGGATGTAATTATGCAGATGGTACATCATGGTTGATCTATGTGGGTTTTGATGCTGATATTAGCTGTTTGGCTGGATACTGGACATTGTTAAGTGATGTACTGTTTTATTGTGAACTCTGCCATTGGGTTCATTGGCGTGGGAAAGTCTTGCTGAGTCTACTGATGGGCAATTTTGCATCTGCTGCTCTATTTTTGACTAAGGCTTTTCCTGGGATTCTGAATGATGCTGGTGGCCGGCTGAGGACTGACTTGCTGGTCTTGATTGTCAAATTGGCATGGTGAGGGTGTGATCTTGGAACACGTTGTCTTGGCCTCTTTGCTCCCTGAAGTAAGGATTTGTATGCCTGTGGCGGTTAGCACGATAGATATAATGTGGTCATTTTGTCGCGGGTATATGATGTTCAAGACTCTACGGTGTGTGGTGTGCTTCTTCTCAAGCACCGAGGACTTGTGTAAAGTGTTTTGCATTGGTTACCATGATGAAATGGTTGTAATGATCTCGATCAAGATGCATTGCACGCTGTGCTGCTGGAGGCATTCGTTGTGTTAGGGTTCTGGTGTTGAGGCTGGAGTAAACTCGTTGATCTTTGAAGTATGGGTTGTAGCCCTTTAGGAAATTCTTTGGTATTGGCGGTGTTCCTCTTTCTTTGTCTCGGTGGATGGGCTGTGCAGAGATCGATGATGGGCATGACTAACGTCATGAAATGCGGTCCCTATAGTCTCTTTAAGACTTCTATGTTCTTTTTTGCTGCGCCGGTTTTCAAACTGTCTGTGCTAGAGGATTCTTGAATCTGAAGCGGTAGGGAGCGGTGGTTAAATCGAGGCCGAGGAGAAGGTCTTGAGGTCTTGAATATGTCACTTTGGGCTTCTTGCGAACTACCGGGTATTGGGAGCCCATGTTTTGAGGCGGGACGAGTGTTACATTTGATGGTGCATATACCAATTCAATGTCCGGTTGCTTGTTAGTTCGAACTGATGTTTGTAACGAAGCCGCTGCTCTTGGTTGGAATCTTCTATTATTTGCAGAGGTTAGTTTTGCCGCTCGGGGTTGAATATAGCCGGTGAGGATAGGAACATCTTGTTCTTGGCCGTTACACAAGGTGCGCGGACTTCGATGTGGATGCTATCTAAAGGCTTGAAGCTCGGTTCTTGAAGGAGGGGTGGGGAAATGTCTTCTCGTTGCCTGTGAGTGCTGAGTCACATTGCCGAAGGAGGATATCGGTCCTGTCTTGTAGTAGGTTGATGCTGATGAGCCTCTTCTCTGAGTTAGCTAGAGTTTTTTTTGAGAGCAATGTGAAGCTGGGTAGTCTGCAGTGCTGAAGCTATGATTCTGTGTGGGTGTTGCTTTTTTTTGCCCTGATGGAAATTGTAGATGATGATTTGCATGTTTTCATGACAATCTTGTAATCTGCGCCTTCCCTAGATGATGGCTGCTTCTGCGGATCGCTGTTGCTGGTGCCAACAGTGTGGCTTAGGTTCATCCTCTGCCCAGATTGGATGGACGTTTTCGCATGCTTCCCTTCCCGTGCTGGAGCTCAAGCTGCTGATGCTCTGTACTTGGCAGCTGTGCACTTGGAACTATCCGTGGAGCGTGGAGGCAGAGCGTATTAGATTAATTTTTTGGAGTTCAGTTGTGGTTGTTTTGAACGGAATACTAGTTGATATGGATGGTCCGATGCTTGCTGCGGTGGTAGATAATGCGGATGGCAGATTCAGCTCTGAAATTTAATTGGAATTATTGCTGCAGATTGTTGCTGAATAGATAGTAACTCGGAGTGTGCGAGATGATGTGTGTTTGTAGCTGCCATGAGCTCCTGCTTTGTTGGAGTACTAGGGTACTTTGGGCTGTCGGTAGTCCGGTGTGATATAGTAAATTCTTTTTGGGGTGATCGGATGTTGTTGTTCGGTCTACTCGGGAGTAATTTTTTGCTTTTGCTTTTGTTTAATGACAGTATTATTTTTTGTTTTTTTTGTTCTTCTGTTAGATAGTTCCCCTTAGGTTTTTTTGAGAAATTCTCTGATGTACCAGTTGCTCGGAGTATGCTCTAGCATTTTATGTTCTAACTCCAAGTTAAAAAACTTAGAGTTATAACATATTATTTTATAAATTTTCTCCCGTTAATCCAAAATACACACTTACTTACAAAAAAAAAGATGCAGTCATGTCTTTGGTCGTGCCTACCAATCACAGGATCACAAATACCATCTAGAACCCATACACGATATCTATAAAATGTGTAATGGAAGCCAATCTATTAACCTGCCGAAGCATTTACATTCATACCCATAAAACTCATTTATGCATACATAGTCATAAAAGTCTAATTACAAAATTCATATATTTCAACCAGACCATTACAAAAAAACCGCTTTTTCCAGATAACTCCAAAATGTGCTTCCATGTCCTTAGAATCACTTAGACGGAGCTCTAGTCACTCCATCTTGTCAGGCACGAGTTCTATAGTTTCATCTGGATGGAGGAAAATAGAAAACAGTGAGTCGGAACTCAACAAGGTACATCCAGATCTTCTATAAAGCGTTAATGCTGTAGGGCGGATACATATACAGCATGAATATTATAAAACAACAGTTGACCGGATCATGGCAAATACATAATGTAAAGAAGTCAGGAAGGCCGGAATAGTCAAATTCTTGAAATCGGGAAGAAAACAGAGTCGGTCTTATAAAACTTCTCTTCTTTTATTTTTATCGACAAGGGACATCGCTAGCGGAGTGGACAATAATCGATGATAGATTGTGCACATCTCCTCACAATCATGGCAAAACCTCCTTGTACAAAGCCTCGAGGACGGCTCTCACTTCCTCTTTGTACAAAGCCCCGAAGATCGCTCTCATTTCCTCCTTGTATAAAGCCCCGAGGACGGCTCCCTTTTGTTATTTTCAATTACCACAATAATGTTCTAAGGTATGCCGGAGAACTTTATCTCCCAGTGCTAAAATTCGATCTTATTTATCTTATCATAAGGTCGGTTCACTTCTTTCTTTAGTTCACATTCGGACGGATACAAAACTTTCGGTCGTCATATTATAAAGTCGATTTCAAGTTTATTTTTTTTATTCCGGTCAAGTATAAAGACTTTCAGTTGACATGAAGCCGATTTCAATTTCATAATTCTCATTCCGATTAATAATTATTTATTATGACTCAAAGTCGGTTTACAATTCAGGTCAAATAATAAGTTGAGCAGAAAACGGAAAGCAAAAACCAACAAGCATGAATCAACCATGAAATCAAAATTGTATTTTCAGTCCGATCGTAAGGCAAGCATGACGTCAGAGATGTAGCTTATCAAGCAGTAATTAAAAACGGCAAGTCTGATATACTATGTGCTAAAGCATTTAAATCTAAAAAGAACACTTGTAGTTTTTCTTAAAGCCGAGACTTGAAAACAGAAGTAAAATTTTAGTTTAAAAGGGAAAGGTACACTTGCCTAACTGTTGACCGTCCACTCCGACTGACTTGAAGCTTTTTCTCATTCTTCACTCCTTACCCTTCTTCCTCGTTAAAATTTTCACACCCGTCCTTCAATTGGAGCTCAGTATATAAAGAGGAGGGATTAGGTGGAGTAAGTGGAGGTAAGTTACCTATTTAGTACTTCCCTTCAGGGGTTAGGTGAGAGTAAGTAGGATAAGTTACCTTCTTGGTACATTCATCTAGAAGGTCAACGGGATCGTTCACTTGCTATAATTAAATTGGGAACTAGTTAGGATCTAACAACAAAGTTGGCCCTTGTCTTCAGAATTCGATAGTCAATTTTAGCTGGTTAACATTTTCTTCAAAGTCGGTCAACCTTTCTATAGGTCAACTTTTTCGGTCAACGCTTCTTACTCTAATCCGGTCAACTTTTGCTCAAAGCCGGCCAATGTTTCTTTTCTCTTATTCAAGGCTGGTCAACATTTCTAAAAACCGATCAACCCTTCGGTCAACCTTTCGGTCAACATCTTGACACCGGTTAACATTTTGGCGATGGTCAATATCTCGACGTCGGTCAACATTTTGACGCCAGTCAATATCATGACACCGGTTAATATTTTGATTACCATTAATTTCAGTCTTCCAGTGGTGTCAGGCCACTCCAGTTTAAGTCAAAATCAAAACGCTCCGGTTTTTAAGTAGCAATATTTTACTTTGATTTTAAGTTTCTTTGATTTCGGGACCTCACAATTCTCCCCTACTTAAAGAAATTTCGTTCCCAAAATTTAAATGAAGGTATATGCCTTAATCAAACAAGTGGGGATACTTGCTCCAGATTTCTTCTTCTCGTTTCCAAGTAGCTTCCTTAAGTGAGTGATTTCTTCAGAGTACTTTCACCTGAGAAACCATCCTTGTACACAGCTTTTGCTCTTTCCGGTCGAGAATTTACAATGGCTCCTCGACGTAGGATAAACCCTTGTTGATTTCTAAGGGTTTGAATTCAATTATATGTGTAGGATCATAAACATACTTCCGGAGTGTAGATACATGGTCAAAACCCTCCTAAATCGAGAATTGTGGAAGTTCTACTTGGCTTTGCGATTGTTGCCGATCTAATGGAGTTGTCATATTCTTCTTTGGCACACGACAATGCACGATGGATAGCCCTAGATTACGAGAAATCCGCTAATCTTTTGTTGCTCATACGTTAAGAAAAGTTAATGGTTCGATCTCGGAATCTGTAGCAGTAGGCTTTGTGGCCCTCTTCTTCTGAATAGATAAACGATTAAAGTTTGTGCATTCACCGCCTAAGAACCGCAAGTCAAGGTGCTGAGAGCTTGTACCATGAGATGAGTTACTTCGTATGAACGCCATCATAAGTTTTAAAGAAGTCTCTTGTGCTCGCATTTTGTTGTCTCGACAAGCTCTAAGATGAGAGAATTTTGAACCTAACTAATATTAATACTCTAGCCTACCAATTTCCTCTTGATCCCAAAATATTTCAAACCCAAAATTGAAATTATAAGATACATTTCACGACTCAAAATCACCAGCAATCCTTTAAGTCCTCAAGGGAGCGCTATAAAATTTTCCTCGACCTAGAACAATCACTGATATATTAAATTCTCGGGCCACTTAATGAATCCAATTTCAAAGTGTCAAGCCTTAAAAGTTCTCTAAAATACATACTATTCCTTACTCCAACTTAAAATAAATCTAAATCTTTAAATATCATTAAATCGCCTAACATCCTCAACTATTATCAACTCCAAAATTTCTCAAATGTTCACACAGAATCTTAATTCTCTAATACCATTGGTGTGACGACCCGAACCCAAAATATCAAATATAGCTCAGACCGCTCACGCGAGAACCTCAAAACTTAAAATCATTCAAATATTCCATAATAACAACACAATTAAATTAAACTAATATTAAATTCATCAATACATTATATAATTATCCCAAAATAACAACTGCTAAGAATCACGGGTTGCAACCGGAATGAAAACTACTCAATTTCTGTCAATAACATATTTAGTTTATCTCCCACTGATAAACAATAGCTAACCTCCACAACTCGCTTTACCTGAAAGTCCTGCAGTAAAAGTAGGATCCCACGGTCTACACTATACAATTAACTCAATTTGGAGCCAAGAAAATGCAATGGTGAGCCAAAACCCAGCAAGTAATCATAATAAAAAACGCTAATAACAATAATGATCTCGGATATCGCACTACAAAGGTCTCAACATACTCTAACAACCTACTATATCCGAGACAGATTACAACACGTCATAAATACGACTCTAGATAAGATAGGTCTCACTTGACTCGTACATCCAAAGACAACAAGAGTGCCAATAATTAATGGTAATCCCCTGGAATCTGACTTCAACGATGATTGGGGATTTTTCTGGTCCATATGTCAGCTAGAACGACCAGCATAATCACGATAACAATCAATATGGATTCCACCGAATCCGAATATCTCAAAATCCACAAAGGATACTACCAACACAACAAATGAGGTACTCATAATCATTAAAAATCACAAAAAAACTCCTGGATCTTATTCTGCCACTGTGAACCAAAGGTTGTGTATATCCCCTAACAGCTAGGTACTTGCACGGGCTACCGATACTCACAAGTTTGACCTCCGACCAAAATCCATGGTCCACAGAGACTCTGCCAAACAAGGTACAGACGTCTCCCGAGCATGCTCATCTTCCGACTCTACCAGGTACGGAAGATACCTCACATGTCAACTAGCATCTCCCGCCATGATATCCACGATATCATGATCTACGATGTTCACATGGCCATAAGGATCCCGCCAAATTAGGCAACGTACCTCAACCCACTAGGATACGAAAATCAGTATCGGATAAGCGTAGACCACATTTAAGTACTATAGCCTCCCATTTGACCAGATACTTTAATGTTTTCATATACTCTCCTCAACCTTGACCGTAGGAAGCCAACGAAATCAAATACTCACACACCGAGTATAACGCAAAGAAAGCTTTATAACATCAACAATAGAACGTCATTTAATGCTGACCAGAGACCATACTCACACCATCAAATCTAACACAAAAGATCTCTCATGGAACACAAGTCGATATATGATTTATTTTACATAATCCCACCATTTAATTATTCTTTCATTCTATCCGGTGCAATGCCTACAACTAAGGCCAACATATAAATTAACTAGTTCCAACATAATATTTTATTATCATTATTTTCAACAGCTTACCCATCTGCTAAAATTAAACATTCATGGTCACATTACTGGATTCTTTTATTCACAGCCCATGTATAATAATTTACATCCATTCTACTAGCACATATACCTATAGACACATCCTCACCAACATACTCCAACCGATATAAATATAAATATAAATATATACACGCATATACACACACATAATATTTAAATAAATATACGTATATACACTCACACACCCATCTACCTGTACTGCACACACCACACACCAACACACACACACACACGCAACACAAAGCAGCTCAGCTGCCTCTGCACACCCTCACACACCTAGCAATGACCTCGCAGCAGCACTTGCTGCTTCACACGCGCACACACACAGTAGTCCTGCTGTTACACACATACACACTACTCCCACACACAGCATACATACGAAGCACACAGCACATACCATTCCTTCAATTTACACCTACGTACACACACCTACTGCTTCACACGGGCACATCAACACATACACACCCACAGCAGCTCCTGCTGCTTCTCCACACACCCTCGAACCCATCACACGCACACAGCAGCCTCTGTTGCCTCCTCACTCACCAACGCACGCACACAGCACCCATACAACACACACAGCTACTCTAGCCGATCATACCCATGCAACCCACACACAGATACACAATAATATACATATATGCACAAAATAATCGTACAATAATTTTAATCACTGAAACTTGACAAAACTCTCCTACACAGCCCTTCAGCCAAAACAAAATGAAATGCTCTATTTTTCCCCTTTCTGATTTCCTCTCCTCATCCTCCAAATACCACGAAATCTCACGGTATCAGAGGAAATTTGAGAGGAAGAAGGCGTTGTTCCACATTTGCTAACGACGCAAGCAGAGGATCAACGCCACGAAGAAAAATCAATTGCAACAGGGAACGAAGCATGAACCGAAAATTTGCTTACAAATTTCAAGAAGAAATGTCAGGAAGGGAAATTTCACTTGTGAATTCGAGGAGCATGACAGTAGAGGGTTTCACTTGCCTTGATTTGGTGATCGGCAGTGACGGCCGATTGCGGTTTCGCTTCTTCGGTTTCTCCTCCGCCCATCCTCATCCCTTCCCTAACCCTAATCCCCTTAAATAAGAAGGAAGAGCCCCTTTTAGGGTTTTCCGAAATCTCCCTTTGAAACCCCCGAATCTTGCCGTGCGTTCCTCTTTCCCCCTTCTTTCCTTTCCTTCCCTTCCTTCTTCCTCTCTCCTTTCCTTTTCCTCTCTTTCTTTCTTTTTCTTTTCTTTCCTTCTTTTTCCTTCGGCCAATTCTTTCCTTCTCTTCTCATTTTATTTATTTATTTATTTATTAATATTATTAATAATAATTTTATTATTATTATTATTATTATTATTATTATTATTATTATTATTATTATTATTATTATTATTATTATTATTATTATTATTATTATTATTATTATGACTATTATTTTTTTTCTAATATATATATTCATATATATTTATTTATCTCTCATTAAAATCTTAATACGACAATCCTCGGCTAGCCGGGCGGCGCCGGAGTCGGCCATGGCCGGTCTCCCAGTCGCCTAGCCCGGCCGTCTCCCGTCTCTCCTCCTCTTCCCCTACTCATTCGGAGGCTCTGAGAACTCGTAGGGTTCGATGTCGTCCCTGCCGATCGGACCAAAATCTCCTCTGTTCGAGCAATGGCAGTACGATTTCTTTGGATCTGGCTACTCTTTGGATGTTCCTTCGGTTCGTCCGGCTCGGTGTGGTTTGGCTTTTCCCACCCTATTCTCTGGCGCTGGCCGGTTCTGTTACAGGGCTCCGTGCGATTTGCCCTTAGCCCTTCCGATTGGCTCGGGTTGTTGGGTTCTCTTCGTTGTAATTGCTTTCATTTTGCTGCTATTGTTCGCCGGCGACGCTTTGAGCCCGGCTTTTGAAGTCGTTCAGCCGGTCACGTCCCTTCCGGTCCGATGGGTTGGGGGAGCACATTTGTTAACTCGGGTTTGGATGTATGGGCTTGAATGCGGAAGGAGTGGGAGTGGCCATGTTCGAACGCTGAAATTCCTTCCGGTGCGTGGGCCGATGAAGGATGATTCTCTGCTATAGTCCCTGCTGTTGCTTTAGGCTTCTACTTCTGGAGTGAGTGGTTCTCGCTTGCGGGAGGTAGCCGAATGCTGGCTTCCCGAAATTTTTAAGTGCAATCCATTGGATTGCTTTGTGCCGGCTAATTCTCGCGAGTGTGTTGATGTTGTTGCCTTGCAACAATTTCATCTCGATTTATGGCTTGTAGCAATGATTTGTACATGCCTTCTCTCAAGCTTTATCGATTCTTCTTCTGCGGCGGAATGAGTTTGAGGGTTGTTGGATTAACCTCGACTCGAGATTTTTCCGCAATTTTGTTTGCTGAATTTATGATGCCGATGTCTTCATCATTACTCGTGATTGGAAGTCGTTGAGCTGCAGGTTTGAAATTGCCTCTACCGGCAGTAACGGTTTGTTTGGTTCTTTGGGTTGACTCGCTTCCGATGGTGTATGTTGGTATTCTCGCTGCATATGCTTTACTAATTCTATGTTGGTGAGATGGGATCTCGCCTTTGTGGGGCTAGATGCTAGTCTTCTCTTGCTTAGGCTGTTGGTGCTGACTGGGGCTTTGCTACAGTTGCCTAGTATCTTGCTATTTGATTCTGGCGATGGGAGGATGCTGCCGATGGTAGTAACTTGCCTCGTATCGCATGTTGATCAATGCCGCTGCCCTTGTTTCTACGGGCAAGCATATTGGTTGAAGGTTAGACTGTTTCAGAATGCGAGATGGAAAGCAACAGGTCTTGGGATTGAACCAAGTGCTGGTATCTGCTAATGTATTGGTCGGTTGGTGTGCTGATGCGCTCAATTGTTGGCCTGGAATCAGCTGCTGTTGCATCTTTCCTTGCTGATGCAATGTGCCTGCCGTTTGTTGCTGCATTCGGATGCTGCTCTGCTGCCTGCTGTGTTGATGCTGCAAGGTGCTGGTTGCAGTTGGCATTTGCTTGGAGAAGGATTATTTTTTGGATGTTAATGGGTCTTGTTGCTGGTTTTTATGAAGAAAGTAAAGTTGCTGGATGAAAATTTGTTTGCCTTGTGAAGGCAGGTGCTCATTTCGCTGGATGTGGAATCAGCTGCTATGTTGCTGGTGTTGCATCCTAATGCGTGCATTGCTGGCCTGGGGGTTTGGCGTGTTGCAATAGGCTTTTGCTTCTTCGTGCTGCTGGTATCTGTCGTGCCTTGCCGTGCCACGGTGGACCCGATGCCGATCACCAAGAGACCGGCCAAACTCAACAAAGAGATAGGCCAAATTTTTTTTTTTTATATGGTAGATAAATTCCATCGGTCTAAAGATAGTTTGTTCGCCTTAGAAGAGACACTAAGGAGAGTCTTCAGACAGTTACGAATAACGTTTAAGATTTGAGTGAATAGATAATAGGAAGCATGGAAGTGAAAATATTGGAAAGTTTGGTGATTTCGCTCCTTCCAGATATAATACACAGTAGTGGCAAGGGTAAGGCGGAAGGATGTAGCTTTGAAATTATTCCCTTTCCATTTCGATGCAACCCAAACAATGTTCTGGTTCCAATCAGGATACGGCCATTGAAAGCCAACACGACAACGTACCATATGCCGAAGGTCCTTAAAGAAAATACAGTTAAAGAAAAGGTGGTTATGGTTTTCAAAGTCATTTTGGCATAGTACGTGGTAGGGGGAGAGATTAGGTATGCCTCTGATACGATCAGTGGTGCTTAACCTTCGACAAATGGTCAACCAAAAAATGAACGCATGGGCTTGGATATAGGAGGGGCTCCAAACAAGGGAAGCCCAGTATACTTTCACACGAGGAGGATGAAGAAGATAGTAGGCTGATTGGGTCGTAAATTTCCCATCTTTATTATCCTTCCATTTGACAGAGTCTCTAAGAGAGGGATCAGGGGGATAATTGGGCATATTCTCAATTAATTTGGACACTTCCATATCAAGCTGATTGGGCCAAATCCATTGGTCCAAATCCATTGGTTGTGCCTAATTATAGCCTTGACCTTAGAATCCCAATACAATCCAGTAACCGTTCTGATCCGATCGGATATGCAATTATTAAGAGGCCCTAGGGCATGCCGATTGTCAAGCCAGAGGAAAGTGTCCGAGCCATCACCAATAAAGTGGACAATCTGAAGGCACATCACAGGGCGAAGCTTCATAATCTTCTTCCAGCTCCAGGATGCTGTAGTGGGGATTTTTAGAGTCCAAACACATCAATCCTTAATGCGATTAGCATGGATCCAAAGAGACCAGATCGATTCCGTATCTTTGGAAATAATGCGCCATAGCAAATATCCTCCCAAGCAACCTTGGATGCCGATTTACCCTCATTATTTCTATGCCAAAGGAATTTCCTAATGCTTTTTTCGATCGTTTTGAGAACAGAGCTTGGCAGAATAAAAATGGAGCTCCGGTACGTGTGAATGGATGTGAGAATGGAGTAAATAAGCTGGAGGCGCCCCCCAAAGGACAACCTTCTATTCTTCCAAGATGATATGTGCTTGGAAACTTTTTCAAGAAGGGGGTTGCAGTCTGAAATCATAAGTCACGAGGTGATAAGTGGTACCCCCAAGTAAAGAACTGGGAGCTTATCCGCTTTAAATCCGATGATGCTCAAAATTGATTGATTCAGTGAAGGGTTCCCCGAGTAGATGAAGATCTCGCTTTTACTATTGTTGGCTAAGAGCCCAGATAGTAGTATGAATTCTTCAAGGCAACTATGCAGGGTCCGAATAGAATTTTTGTCGGCTCTAGAAAATAGGAGCAAGTCATCCGCAAAGGCAAGCATGACTGTCCAAGTAGCGGCACATTTTCAGTGAAATTGAAACATCGCATTACGATGGGCTTTCACCTCAGTAATGTCGTTAAGAACGTCCATGGCAAGGACGAATAAGTAGGGCGAGAGGGGGTCACCCTGGTGAAGACCCTTGCCCCCTTTTAAAAATCCCACCATTTGCCATTGATATGTATAGAAAAGGAGGTGGTTGTGATACATTGTTGAATCCAAGTGATCATCTATTAAGAAAATCCTATGAGATCAAGAATGGATGTAATAAAGTCCCAATGAACAGAATCATAGGCTTTCATGAGATCAATTTTTATTTCGTAACGGGTAGGACCTATACCCAAGTGATATTTGTGCAGAAGTTCCTAGGCCAAAAGTACATTGTCGCTTATCTGTCTTCCCTTGATAAATGCAGTTTGGCATTTATCCACCAGATGAGGAAGAGTGGGCTTTAGTCAACTCGCAATAATTTTTGAGATTGCCTTGTAGATAACATTACAGCAGGAGATAGGTCTACAGTCTGTCACCCTACAGGGGGACGCAACCTTGGGGATGAGGCTGATAATGGTAGCATTTATTTGCTTCAGAAGGCCTTAGCCGGAATAGTAGACCTTCTCTCCTCTAGTCTCGGGCAATCTTTGATCAGGTGGCCTTACTGTCCGCATTTAAAATAAGCTCTTGTCATCTGACGGCACGCCAGTCCCGGAGGCATCCTCCCACAGGTGGTGCAGTATGCAGCCGACGTCCTTGAATAAGTTATCGACTGAGTCGACATAATACCCTTTTCTTTATCAGTCGTCCTTGTCTTCTTGGACGATCCAGATGATGCCCCAGCAGGTCCGCCACTAACGCCTGCCCAGCTAGCTGTCCTCTTTTCGTAAAATTTCCCTATCTCCACTTCTTTTTTGTAAATGATTGTCCTGTCCAGTATATCGGCATATGTCTCAAGCTTTAATGTTTAAACCGAGCAATGTTATTTCATAAATAAGATTTTGGGATTTAAATTATGATAATCATGATTTATTAAGGTTATATAATCAAAATTAGGGTCCCACGATTTGAGAAATTGGGTTAGAAGAGTCGAAACGGGTCCCGAATGGCGAAAATGCAATGTTTCCATGCTGCAGGCTCGATGCGTGCTTGACGTGCGCCCGACCGGCGCTCAAACACCGCTCGAGTGCCGGTGAGGCACAATTTTGCACAAGGGATCAGCCAAGGACTGCTCGAGGCAAGGCGGGGCTGACGCATGATACAAGGAGTGCGCTCGAGCGCCCCATCAAGCGTGATTTTGCAAAAAGGCGAGCGCCGAGGACCGCTCGATGGGCGCTTAAACGCGCCGACGGTTATAAAAAGGCGGCACGCATTTTCTCAGCAATTCTGCGACGTCCAGCAGAGAACGGAGGGGGAGAAGAGGGAAAGGGAAAGAGGAGAAGAGGAATCCGGCCGTTCCACTCCGATCCAGGTAAAAATAACGGTAGATCAGGCTTAGGCAAATATATTTCGAATATTATTTACTATTTTTACAATATTTTAATATCTCAAAAATGGTATTTATACTCTAAATTCATGATTCTGCATGTTTACTGTAAATACTGCTTGTTTCTCCCGATTAATCGAACTGATTTTACGTTGAATGTCATCTTGATATTGTAATTTTTCTTAATAACTTTTGTCATGGTTGCTCTGTTGGTATATTCTGATGTATCAACGTGCTCTAGGTATGCCCTAGCTCCTATACTTTATCCCCAAGTTGGAAAAACACTGGGTGATAATGCATAGCTTGTAAATTTTTTTCTCCCATTAATCCAAATTCACCTACTTACCAAAAAAAAAGATTTTACGTTTACATGTATATATTGCAATATCTGGGTTCGATTTTGTGTAAATATATGTGTTTGGTATTCGTTTATCGTCCGGAAGATTTGGCGAAACCCTAAGAACGAAAATGAAGGGATTTAACTGCTTTAATCCAAAATTTCGGACATGTAAAAGTTGATTTGTACTGAGATAATATCCATGGGGTAATTTATATTTGAAATTTTTACACGAATTTATACTGATAAGTTACTCAGAATTTTTTAAATTCACTGAAGAGTTATTGTGAAACTCTAACTGACTGCTGAAACTGAAAAAGGTTTTCAGTTAAGAAATAAGAAAGAAAAATATTTCTAAAACTGTTAATTAGGACCCGTGATTGATATACAGTCAGGTTAGGTTCTCCGACTTGCCTTATAATGTTATAGTGGTAATTAAGGATAACTGTGACGGAACAATTTTTTTTTTACATTCCGCCAGTGACCTTCGGAAGCTGACACCAAGGTTTCGGTGATCTGGTCCAGGCTGGTCGTGCCTACCAATCACAGGATCATAGATGCCATCTAAGACACAAACACGATATCCATAAAATGTGTAACGAAAGCCAATCTATTAACCTGCCGAAATATGTATGTTTATACCCATAAAACTCATTTATACATACATAGTCATGTAGTCCAATTATAAAATTCATATATTTCAATCGGATCATTACAAAAAAAATTGCTTCTTCCAGGTAACTCCAAAATGTGCTTCCAAGTCCTTAGAATCATTCAGAGAAAGCTCTAATCACTCTATCTCGTCAGGCATGAGCTCTATAGTTTCATCTGGAGAGAAGAAAAAATAGAAAACAGTGAGTTGGAGCTGAACAAGGTACATGCAGATCTTCCATAAAGCATTTATGCTGTAGGGCGGACGCGGATACATATACAGTATAAATATTACAAAACCACAGTTGACCGGATCATGGCAAATTTATAATGTAAAGAAGTCAGGAAGGCCAGAGTAGTCAAATTCTGAAAATCGGGACAGAAAACAGAGTGGGTCTTATAAAATTTCTCTTCTTTTATTTTTATCGACAAGAGACATCGCTAGCGGAGGGGGCAATAATCGAGGATAGATTGTGCACATCTCCTCACAATCACTGCAATACCTCCTTGTACAAAGTCCCAATGACGGCTTTCACTTCCTCTTTGTACAAAGCCCCGAGGCGGCTCTCATTTCCTCCTTATACAAAGCCCCAAGGACGGCTCTCATTTCCTCCTTGTACAAAGCCCCGAGGACGGCTCCCTTTCGTTATCCTCGATTACCACTATAATATTCTAAGGTATGCTGGAGAACTTTATCTCCAAGTGCTAAAAACATATCTTATTTATCTTGTCATAAGGCAGGTTCATTTCTTCTTTAGTTCACATTCCGGACAGGTACAAAACTTTCGATCGTCATATTACAATTTCGATTTCGAGTTCATTTTTCTTATTCCGGTCAAGTATAAAGACTTTCAGTTGACATGAAGCAAGTTTCAATTCCATAATTCTTATTCCAGTCAATAATTCTTTATTATGACTCAAAGCCGGTTTACAATTCAAGTCAAATCATAAGTTGAGCAGAAAATGAAAAGCACAAAGCAGTAAGCATGAATTAACCATGAAATTAAAATTATATTTTCAGTCCGATCGTAAGGCAAGCATGACGTCAGAGATGTAGCTTATCAAGCAGTAATTAAAAACAAAAAGTCTGATATACTATGTGCTGAAGCATTTAAATCTGAAAAGAACACATGTAGTTTTTCTTAAAGTCGGGACTTAAAAACAGAAGTAAAATCTGAGTTTAAAAGGAAAGGTACACTTGCGTGACTATTGACCGCCCACTCCGACTGACTTAAAGCTTTTTCTCCGTCTTCACTCCTTACCCTTCTTCCTCGTTAAAATTTTCACACTCGTCCCTCAATTGGAGCTCAGTATATAAAGAAGAGGGATTAGGTAGATTAAGTGGGGGTAAGTTACCTACTTGGTACTTCCCTTTAGGGGTTAAGTGAGAGTGAGTGGGGTAAGTTACCTTCTTGATATTTTCATCTAGAAGGTCAATAGGGTAGTTCATTGGCTCTGATTAGATTGGGATCTAGTTGGGATCTAACAACAAAGTTGGCCCTTGTCTTCTAAATTCGATAGTCTTTTTTTGGTAAGTAAGTATTTTGGATTAAAGGGAGAAAAATTACAAAAAAAATTATATTTTATCTCCAAATATTTTGACTTGGAAATAAAACATAATACGCTAGGGCATACCCCGAGCGGATAGTATAACGAAAAATACATAAAGGCCTCTAGGAGGACAAAATATGACAGAAACCAAAGTATGACATTTCCATCAAAAAATATGAAAAAGGATCAGCGCCAGAGTGCCAAAAACTGAGCCAGGCAATGCAAATTCCTTCATCAGAGGGAGCAAGCAGTAACCAGAGCGCCCCTCTTCTGAATTCGATAGTCAATTTTAGCTGGTCAATATTTTCTTCAAATTTGGTCAACCTTTCTATTGGTCAACTTTTTCGGTCAACGCTTCTTACTCTAATCCGGTCAACTTTTACTCAAAGCCAGTTAATGTTTCTTTTCTCATAGTCAAGGCCGGTCAACATTTTGAAAATCGGTTAACCTTTTGGTCAACATATTGACACCGGTTAACATTTTGACGATGGTCAATATCTCAACGTCAGTCAACATTTTGACGTCGGTCAATATCACGACACCGGTTAATATTTTAATTACCATTAGTTTGGGTGTTCCAGTGGTGTAAGGCCGCTCCGGTTTAAGTCAAAATCAAAATACTCTGATTTTTAAGTAGTAATATTTTACTTCAACTTTAAACTTCTTTGATTTCGGGACCTCACAATAACTCTGTCCATGGAATTATATGTGGTCCACCCTCCTCAAGGCGTTAACCTAGAGGATAGTTATTGTTACTGACTAGCGTTACTGTATCAAATTCCGCGGGAAGGGATGTCCCACGAGAAGGGACTACTGTTACTGGCCTTGGATTGTGTGGAGTGAACACAATCAATCCTCGATTATTTGCTCCATCCGCTAGTAGGGTCTATTGGTTTGGTTGTTCACTGATAGAAAAGGAATTTTCTACAATTTATAGAACTGATACTATTTTTTGACTTTCGAAGCTTGTTTTACTGATTTATTATTATCGAAGCATGCTTATATTGATTCATAATTTTCAATGCATGTTTAAATAGCATTATGCCTTATTTTTATTTCCAAGAACGTTACTGTTTTTCTAATCTTATCGTAGTCCATGAATGCTCCTGTTCTCCTGACGTTATCGTAGTTTTCTGTTCCAATGAACACAGGTTTTGCACGAAAGCATAAGTAATGATTACTGAGACCTGTTAATGTTGAATCATGCTTTTCTCATGCTTCTTGTATATGTTTCCATTATTTGACAGTCTCTAAAATCTTCTGTAATTATGTCTTGCATGAGAACATTATATTATATATGCTTTTGTACCTTATTGTGTTTCGACTGACTGTTTTACTGTTTTTCCCTCCAGATAAGGACATAGAGACAATACCGAATGTGCAGGCTTAGATAGAGCACATCAAGGAAGATTTAGAGCCTCGAAGTAATTCTGAAGATTTTTGGGAAATCTTATAGTCTTACTTACAAATGTCTCGATTATGGATATAATTATGTATTGATGGTTATTACATACTCTAAAAACTGTTGAACTAGTAATTATACTTCCGTAGGTTTATATTATGGATATAAACACTTCTGCTCTATGTTTTCTATATTTATATGGGTCCTAAATGACATTTCTCATCTGAATTCAGATATAGTGGATAAGATTGTTGAAATTAAACCATAAATGACAATTATGGTCCTGTGAATGTGTGTTGTAGGAAAATTATGTATAAATGGATAGTTGTGTGCATGTACTGGTTTGTTATAGAGGTTTTGTGTAGGTTTATATTTCTATTTAGCTCAATTTTAGGTGAAACGCCACCCATTTTTTTTAGAACCTTAAGCAAGACTTGGGCTTCTGTTCCTGTTTTGTAATGATGGAATTATTTGATGACAAAAAAATTTTGTTCCATCACAGCAGGAGAGTTGGACCATCATGATGAAGTGTCCTTGCAATAGGCGCAGTCTAGCAAAGCCACCAATCTCATACCACAAAATCCAAAGGACCTGAAGAGGTGTGTACAAATAGGGGCTCACTGACTGGACCCCTACGTGACGAGCTGATAGCGTTCCTAAGGTAAAACGCAGATATCTTCATATGGACGTCCGCTGACATGCCTGGGATTCCAATCGGAGTAATGGATTACAAGTTGGGTCTCGATCCCAGCCATAGACCCATTAGATAAAAGTGGAGGAACCACTTCGTTGAGAAGCTCGTAGCCATTTGGGAAGAAGTAAATAAGCTACTGGATGTCGGCTTTATTAAGAAAGTCTAATACCCGGATTGGCTCTCCAACACCATCCTGGTCAAGAAAATTAACAAAAAATGGTGGATGTGCGTCGACTTCATCGACATTAATAAGGCCTACCCAAAGGACAGCTTTCCATTACCCAAGATTGATTCGTTGGTAGACTCGACTTTTAGCTACGAGCTACTAAGTTTCATGGGCACGTACTCTGGCTACAACCAGCTCAGGATGAGCCTAGAGGACGAGAAGCACTCCTCGTTCATAACCGATCAATGCACCAATTGCTATAAGGTCATACCTTTTGGTCTGAAGAACACGGGCTCGACGTACCAAAGGCTCGTGAACAAGATGTTCAAGAAGCAGATCGGCCGTAATATGGAGGTGTATGTAGACAACATGCTCGTCAAAAGCATAATCACCAGTGATCATATTCGTGATCTTGCCGAATCTTTTGAGGTGCTTCGTTTGCACCAGATGAAGTTGAATCCGACCAAGTGCGCCTTCGGAGTGTCCTCTGAAAAATTCTTGGGTTTCATCATCTCTCAGAGAGGGATCGAAGCTAACCCAGAGAAGATCAGTGCCTTCACACATGTCTCCGCCACGGAGCGTCAAGGAGGTCCAGCAGCTGATCAGCCAATTAGTAGCTCTGTCCCACTTCTTGGCAAAGTCAGGTGACAAGTACTAGCCTTTCTTCAAGGCTCTGAGGGGAACGAAAGCAAACGGCTTCCAGTGGACTACAAATTACCGGCCCACCTTCAATGAGATGAAGTAGTACTTGGCATGTCCACCGTTGCTGGCATCACCAAAAGAAGGGAAAAAGTCGTACCTCTACCTAGGGTATCGGAAGTGGCTCTTAGCTCCATTCTGATATGTCAGGACTTAAACGTGTACAGCCGGTCTACTACGTGAGCAAGACATTGACCGACGCAGAGATATGCTACCCACGTGCTGAGAAGCTTGCTCTTGCACTCGTCTTCTCTGCCCAAAAGTTAAGACCTTACTTCCAGGCTCACCGTGTGGTCGTCCTGACCGACCAACCGTTGAAGTGCATCCTTCAAAAACCTGATGTTTCTGGATGGTTAGTCAAGTGAGCCATTGAGTTGGGAGAGTTCTACATTGAATTTCTGTCCAAGCCAGCTATCAAGGGGCAGGCTCTAGCCGACTTTATCATCGAGATCACGACCCTAATTATCAAGGAGCATCACGTTGAGGACACAAACCACCACTCGGAGGAGCCAAAGTGGATCCTCAACGTTGACGGTTCATCAACCAACTTAGGCAGCGGTGCCGGAATAGTCCCAAAGACCCCAGACAGGTTTGAGGTGAAATACTCCCTTAAACTCTATTTTTCGGCCACCAATAACATTGCCGAGTATGAAGCCCTATTAGCCGACTTGCGACTAGTCAAAGAGTGCTTAGCTAAGCGACTGACCATTTACAGCGATTCAGAATTAGTCATTAACCAGATCAACGGGCGTTTCGATGCATGCAACCCTCTCTTGGCAAGATACTTGGCTGAGGCACAGGACATGATCTAGAGATTCGATAAGCTAAGCATGGTCCATGTCCCCAAAACTGAGAACTAGAAGGCCGATCAACTTGCTAGAGTAGCGACGGCTGAAAATCCAAAACAATACTCAAGGAACATTTAGGGAGTTTAGAACACCCCTCCGTACTAGAGGTATCTGGCAGATGGAACACTGTCGGAGAATGTGGACGAGGCCAAGTGGGTCAAAAAGACGGCCGGCTGATACACCATAGTCTACGGAAGGCTATATTGCTGATGATACTCGACTCCATACCTTTGGTGTCTTACCCCTAAGGATGCTGACTATGCTTTGAGAGAAGTCTACCTCGGGATATGCAAATCACACATTGGCGGCAAAAACCTAGCGTTCAAAGTCATGCACCAGGGATATTACTACGCCTTAGAGTTCGGAAAGAAGTGCGAGAATTGTCAACTCCACGGTAATCTTCACCACCAGCAGCCTGGTGAACTGAGATCCTTCCAAGCTCCTTGGCCTTTCGTGCAGTGTAGGCTCAATATTCTCAACCCGTTTTCCATCGTGACCGAGTGAAGGAAGTTCATCATCATGAGTATAGACTACTTTACCAAATTGGTTGAAACTACCCCGCTAGTTAAGATCACAAAGCGCAATGCCATGAAATTCGTCTGCCAGAATATAGTGAGCAGATTTGGTATTCCTAAGGTCATCATGACTGACAATGAAACCCAATTTTTAAAAAAGTGCTTCACCAAATATTACACTAGTTTGGATATTAGATTAGTCTACACTTTGGTAGCGTACCCTCAAGCGAACAGACAAGTGGAAGTCACCAACCATATGCTGCTCCACGGTCTAAAGACCAAGTTGGATGACACAAAGGGCTCCTAGATCGACAAACTACCCTCCGTGTTGTGGTCATACCGGACAACTCTTAAGGAACCAACTCACAAGACACACTTCAACCTCTGCTATGGGACTGAGGCTATAATATAGGTGGAGATCGGGCTCCCAAGCCTCAGGGTCGAAGCATTCAATCCATTTGGCAACTCCCAAAAGATCAAGGAGCACCTAGATCTGCTGGAGGAAGCCCGCGATGCGGCCATAATGTGCAAAGCCCTCTACCAAAAACAAATCGCTCGCTATTATAACAAGAAAGTAAAAACGCGGCAATTCAAAGGTTGAGACCTGGTCTTTCGAAGCATAGAGGCTATAGGTAAGACCGCCAACCAGAATAAGCTTTTTTCAAATTGGGAAGGCACATTCCTAATCTCAACCATCCATTGGAATGGAGCATACAAGCTCTGAACCCAAAACGGCAAGTTTTTTTTTTGTAAGTAATTAATTGTATTAAAATATAAATAAACTGTACAAAGAACTATGCTTATACCAAGTGTTTTACCGACTTGGAAATAGAGACATAGAAAGAGGAAAAATCAAAAAAAAGCAAGACACAGGAGCCTTAAATAAAATATTACACAGAAAGAAACAGTCATTGGGCCTCAAAACCACATCTACCAGCAGTACTGAACAGGAGGACGCTACTTCAACATTAGTCGAACCATGCCACATCAGCATATCCACATGTAAAGATCAAAGGAGCAAAGGAGCATAAGCCACTCCGTCCACCTTTTGGTGAAGCAATGGAACTTCGGATATGATCGCATAGAGGTCACTCCGGCCAAGAAGATCCACTCCGTCCAAGAGGAGCATCAAGCACTCCGGCCAGCAAGGTGCACAAACCACTCCGTCCTTCCTATTGGAGAAGCAAAGGGACTCCGGAATGTTCACAAGCTGGACACTGCAGATTTTTGAACACCCAAAACGGCAAGTTGGTCTCACGGACGTGAAACATGGTCCACCTAAAGTGCTACTATCAGTGAAAACCCAGGTAGGTCATTTGTATGATGTGGGGGATGCTTGTAACATTTATTATGATTAATAAAAAATAATTCTTTTTCATTTGCATTGTTTCATGTTTCTCTTTCCTTTCTTTTTCTTTTTCTCATATGAATGTTTGCTTGCAGATTGTACAAAATAAATGACCTAGAATGCCCCTAAGTCGAGCAGGTTTTCACTCGCTTGCAATTAAACATTGGTCATCCAAACGGCCCGTAAACGAACGAATACCAAATCTTAGGAGGCTTAAACGGCATACATGATGACCTCCTCAAACAGGAAATAGTGCAGTCAGTCTATAATAGTCAACAAATCAGGGGCAAAGTACTCTAACTAAAAGCTGGCTGCCCAAAGTCAAACATGGGCAGCGCCACCCAAAGCGAAAGCTAAACTCATTAAGCAAAGTATGCTCGTATGTGAAGATGTCGTGATACTATGTCTCACCCTGATGTCTCCTCGAGGACTTAGGTCCATCTGAGAGTGAAATGCACGTCTCCGAGCAGCTGGACTGTGACAATTGGTGTCACAGCCAGAGTACATTAAGCCGGGTGGCCAGCACAAAGAGTAAACAACTAAAGAGGAAGTAGCACAAAGTTGGAAAACACAATATGTTAATAAAATCAGTGTTTTATTAACAATGCTTTGTTTACAAAGTATAACAAAGAATAAAAGTATAAAAATCACAACTAAGGAGCAAAGCTCCCAAGAGGACGCGGGAGAGGCCTCGGGGGGCTCTGAAAAAAGTCCACCAGGTCCTCACGCCTCTAGGTAGCACGGTTTGAGGGGTCAAGGAAGCCAATAGGAAAATTAGGATCCGTGACCTTGACAATGTAGCGACAAATACTGACACCATCCCAAAGCCGGACCCACAACGCTAGGTAACCTGAGGATGTAGATGAGTGGATAGCTCGTTCTCTAACAAGGATATCCTTCCCCGGAGCTCACCCATGAGCGCCTCCGCCCAGGCAGCCCTCTCTTCCGATCTTGCATATTGCACTATCAGCTTAGATTGGAGGGTGGCCTTCTCCTCTTGGAGCTTCTTGACTTGGACGCTGAGTTGGCCCATCTACTCTCCACCTCGAGGATCTCCTCATCACAGTCTCTGATCACGACATCCCTTTAACGCAGTCCCTTGCGCACTGCACCCAAAATCTTGTCCTCCTACAAGAAAGTGAAGAAGTTAGGCAACAACGACCAAGGAAGAAGAAAAGGAGAGCTTCAAAAAGTTACTGCAAAGACCCGTCATTGCTTCCTTCTTGACTAGCCTCGTGACTCAGGACCTACTGGAGAGGAACTTGGAGCGACCTCCTCCTAAGACTGCTCCATAGTGACTGCTTTATTTGTTAAGTAATTAATTGTATTAAAATTTATAAAATGTACAATCAGCTATGTTCTTTACCAGGTGTTTTGCCGACTTGAAAAAGAAACATAGAAACAGGGTGTCCCCTAAACCATGACGAAAGTCATTAAACAGGATTAGAAATTCGAGAACGGTGATGGAAACACAAAACCAGTTCAGCATTTGTCTCGTACTTCGAAAATGGCAAAAAAGGAACAAGGTAAGAGTGGCTATCTCAATCAGCTCTGTCCACATGCACGGCCGCTCCAGCCTTAAAGATAAGCAAGGCCACTCCGCCCTATGAAGGACCAAAAGAACTCCGAAAAACACAACAATGTTACTCCGTCCAACATGAGAAAATACTCTGGCCACAGCAACAGAGCCACTCCGTCCAATAGAGAGTAACGAGGCACTCCGAAAAACGAGCAAAGCCACTCCGTCCAAGATGAACATAAAGCACTCCGGCCACCAAGGAGCACAGGCACTCCGTCCAACCTTTTAGAGAAAAATAGAGGGACTCCAGAAACTGTTCGTTAAAAGGTCATTCCAGCCTTTTAGCGAATGAAGAGCACTCCAGCCTTCAAGGTGACTTTTTTTTTTGAAAAAACCACACCGGCCTATAAAAGGACAAAGAAAACTCCGGATAAAGGATGAAAAAGTACTCTGGCCTTTTTGAGCTCCGAAAAGATCCATCGAATTAGCACTCCGGATATAAGGAAGCACTCCGGCCTTTAGAGCTCCGGATAAAAGCAGTCCAGCCTTTATGAGCTCCATAAAAGAGTACTCCGGCCTTAAGAGCTCCGGCTATTAGGGCACCTGAAACATCGAACGTTAGATCACTCCGCCCTAGCTCCATAGTGACTTCACCGACGGGCTCCAGCAGCTTGATGTCTAGGAGACTTGGAGCAATGGCCTCCTGTGTAAACTCTATAAAAATGTCAATTGCCTCAACAAGTGCTCCGGTGACAGACTCTCCCAGCTCAGCAGATGGCTCTACAGCTGGCTCCTCTAACCCAGCGGTTGACTCTCCCAGCTAACATATGGCTCCGCAGCTAGCTCCTCTAGCCTGATGGCTTTAAGTAGCGGCTCCACTAACGCAGCAGGCACCGCCGAGTTTCCCAACAGTGATAACTCAATAGCGGCACCTATGACATCTCGCATGATGGCCTCAAAGTCCTCCACAAAAGCCTCAACCCTGGAGCGCTCCCCAGTTCCAACAAGTCACCCGACCATTCGATAGTTTGGCTCCTTGGAATATGGGGCAGTAGGCTGAGTTGGAATGGCTTTCTTCTTCCCTAGGCTACTGGGAGCTTAAGCGGACATAAGAGCATCAGTCTTGCCGATAGTGAGAGCGCCAGCCTTCCTCTTGCGCTGCGACGCCGCCGGTGGAGGCCTAATCTTCTGAACAGGCAAAGGAGGACCCCAACAAGTCTCTTGTCCTCCTGCCTTGAGACCAGATAATCCCTCCTGAACTTAGAGAGATACTCCTTCACTAGCTGCAATATGGGCTCCACTGCCTTCACCTCTTCCTTCGTTGGCTTCCTGATAAGACTATCAGGGACCTTGCCCCAATCCTGGGGCAATAGCAAACTATCAGCAGCATGAACGAAGAAGAAACAATCCTTCCAGTTCTTAAGAGAATCATAGATAGCAGTAGCTTTCGAGGAGACAAGATGATCCAGTCCCCACTCTAGGTAAACCAGAATATCACCCTGATAGCCTCCACCATCAGCATCCATGAGTGGTGGCAGAGGAAAATACATAACGAACAATGATATCGCATGGCATTCATGTGAAGCCGTGCGAATGCCATGTGATAGGAATGTCAAGTACAGTAAAATTGCAAAGTAACTTCTCTAGTACAAGAAGGCGAAGCCCACTCCTCAAATTCGCCTCATATACAGTAATGCAGCCATCAGGGGGAGAGCAGGCCTTGTCCTACTCCGTGGGCATCGAGAACACAATCTGAGGAAGAATATTGAACTCAATGTACAATTCACTTACCTCACCAGTGGTAATAACTGAGGTGATTTTAGAAACGGAGGGAACCATGAGATCAGAAGTAAGAGGAAGAAAATAAGGACTTAAAATTTTTGAAAAGAAATGCATGGGAAATTTGAATTGGCGAACGGTTTTTATAAAGTTAGCAACCGTTGGAGTAAGGCAGCGCATCGAAAATGTACGACCATCATAACAGACACGTGTCATTTTCTGAGAGGGCACGGTCGAATCAGATCTTCTGGTGAATTAATTATTGGGATTGTAAATTCACTGCATGATAACACGTAGTAGAGTACTGAAGCGATTCTACAATCCTTTCGATTGCTTGTCTGGCGATATAATGAAACAACGCGTCGATCCAATCCATACCAGTTCTCCAGATTCTAACATGACGGTCAACACTCTATTCAACGTAGTTCTCCAGATTCTGACATGACAGTCAACGAATCAAGTCAACACTCGCCTTCCGGCTCAGTTCTCCTAATATTGACATTACGGTCAACAAATCCAATCAACGCTCTCCTTTCGGCTCAGTTTTTCGGATCTTAATGTTGCAGTCAATGATCAACAAACCCAAAACAAAAAATAAAAAGCACGCACAAAGATGAGGAATGAAGACCAAGAGCCATCGCTAGTTTCGTCATCAAACTTACCATTACAAGTTACACAGCTGGACGCATCCCATCATGGATATACCAGACGTCGGAGTCCCAAACCACCAGCATGGGGGGCTCGTGATGGGGACACTAGTAGTAGGCCGGCCCACAAAGGAGGAAATGGTCCAAATCCAGCAGCGGCCCATTTCAACTTGAGATAATTAATGCTTTCGTTGACCAGTGGAGTAGCAAGTGGGATGGTAGAGGCCCAAGATCAACAACGGCCTATCTGAGCCCAGGATGGTCAACGCTGCCGTTATTCGGAGAAGTGACGAGTGGACCAGCAAAGGCCTAGGACAAGCGCAGCCCTTGCCTAAATCAGCCCATGCGTCCCTTTCTAGGCCACAACGGTCGTCTGCCTGATTTCCCGCATCTCCAAAGAAGGCAATCTCCCTTGTAATAGTAACCTCCCAGAATCAAAGCACATCCCGGGAGGAAGGTGCGAGGATTTGCATAATCTGCAAAGAAATCATAACGGTTACCATACACAGAAGGATGGAGATCCACTACCTTAACCATTACAGCCATGAATGGCGCTCACACCTACGCAGAAAAGGTAGCGATTCCCACACAGAAGATGGGCATCCAGCCTCGCTGTATAAGGAAGGTAGCCCATGGCCATGGCTATAAAAGGCTATGGAAGCTCTCTCTAAAGGCACGCTTTCTCTTTTCCACTAAATGCCCTCAAGCAAACTCAAACTCTCAAAAGCTCTCTAAACTCTCAAGCATCCCAATGCTCTCTCTCTCTCTGTTACTAGCTTCTTACAAGTTCAATGCTTAGAGGAATTGCTCTTCACGGACATCCAAAGCCACTCTCTCTACGAGTGCACTCCTCACTTATATCCGTAAGCACACTCTCAGCATTTATTTTTGCATTCTCTGCATCCACCTTATAGTCCCAGAAGTTTATTTACTGACTTGAGTATCAAAATATTTTCAATGGGATCAAATCCATCGTTACCTGACCTCTTGTTTGAAGTTGTGGTATGCAAGATCCGAAACTCAGTGGACGAAAATCAAAATCCAACAGACAACTCGATCTGAATCTATTCAAAATTTGAATCTAGGATACATCAGTAAGGATCAAAGCAAAAATTGATCAAGAAGAAGATAAGCAATCCAAGCACACTCATTTCATTTCTGTAATTGCAGTCATCTATTCTTATTCAAGAAATGAGATTATTTTATTTTTAATTTTTAAAAAAAATTAATTACAATTATTGAATATAAAATAGCTGATATAATATGAAGAGACTCTCTTTTATCTCTAAAAATAATTAAATTATAATTATTTATCTTATAATAATATATTAAGATAAAAAAAAATAAGTTATGTATCTTTTTAGAAATGATGGCCCACCGGTTTGGAAGAAAATTGGGAGCTTACGGAAGATAGGGTGGTGAGTTGAAGAAAGTGGCGGCTATCCATGCATCAACGTGTTTCTTGTTCCACCAATCTCTCTCTCTCCCCCTCTCTCTCTCTCTCTCCGACTTTCTGCTTAAGAGGGAACACGGAGGCAACCGACTGATTACCACATATCATCGCCAACCAGTAACATATCATCCTCCACCACCGCTAACCACCAGCAAGTGGGGCTGCTCTGCTTCTCGGAGCGGCAGGATTAATTAGCAAAAACTAATTCCCTTTACCGCGTCTTCCAAATGACTGCCTCCACAACTCACGACATTGGCAAACTAGGTGGGCGCTCTCTCTCTCTCTCTCTCTCTCCCCCTCCCTCTCTCTCGATAAATCGTTAACTTCGCTATAAATTATTATCGTTACCAGTGCTTCATTATGAGGCCTTCCTTAGGATTGCTTGATTTTAATATCACAAGTGTAAATCTTAATGATATGAAATATGTATACTACCGACTTAACTTGGCGTCTTAAAGTGTGTGATTTTTGATAATCTGTCGACTATATTGTTAAGTAGAGCAAGAGAGTGATGAAGAAGATATATTCACGGTGCCTGATATGGAGTCGCAAGCAGCTTGGCCGGTTGATACATCCAAGGGAAACGAAGCGGTGCAGAATGCTAGTGGTAATGGCGCCTGCCCAACCACCACCACTCCCAAACGTCGACGAGGCCGCAATCCTGCCGATAAGGAATACCGAAGGCTCAGGAGGTTTTTCTATAACTTCTCTTTCTCTTTCCGCTTCAACTTTTATTAAGTTGTACTGGATTACCAATATGATTTTAGGGGGAAAAAAACTAAATTCGTTACGAATCAGTACTTCTAGCTTATTTAAGGAATGCATTTTATATTAATATTGAAGAAAGTATTAAACATAGCATTAAATAATTTTGTCTAATAGCTTAATTAGAGTTGATGCATACCTAAACTAATGTGAGTAGAGGCAACCCATTATGGGATCCAAGTCTAAATATTCTCCTAGGGATTCTACGTACGATTGATAACAAAGTAAAAATAGCATGGGTGTCATTCTTGGGAAACTTCTCTGACAGTCAATACATGCTAAAACTGCTATTGGAACCCATGCTGCAAAATTTTTATTTAGGCTTTGGCGAAGAGGCAAAGCTGGTTTGAAAAACCTGCTAGGATATAGTAAACCTAGGGGAGGAATATTTCTAACGGCCCATGGTACCGCCAGTACGTTGGGGTTCGACATCTGGATTTATCTTATCCGACAGCAGCGAAAAACCTGAACCATTCTATCATAGTCAACCACCATTTAGTAAGAACAATAAATAAAAGAGATGCACAACATTTTATGTGGAAACCCTTCACAAACCGAATAGAAAAACTATGAAACACAATCTGCCAACAGATTCCACTATATAAAATAGTTACACCAACCCAAAGACAAAGTACAAGCAACCACCCTGACTACACAAATCTCCGAAAAACAGGTAATAAGAAAAACCTCACCAAGAGTATGGAAACTCTCCTTCCCTCATATCTCTCTATTTTTCTTCTCTCCTTCTTCTCACTGTGGTACTCTCTATTCAAACATTTTACAAGTGTTGGTGAAACAGTAACATCCGTTTCAGCGGCCAACGCATAGCGCCTATGGTATTATCTTTCACACCAACACGGCCCTTGGTGCCCAGCACTCCGGCCCATTGGTATTTTTGCACACATGGTGATTACTCAAGCTTTTCCTAAAGCTCCTGGTGCGCATTTATGATGACCGGTTCCAAATCTCCATCTGCTAACCTGGCAAGATGATCTGTCAAGCCGTCCCTATCATTTCTACGCTTTCACCAATTCCCGAGCTTCCTACAGATGCATGCCCTGCAAGACGACGCATGTTCCGCACTCCACAAAAGGCGTGCCCTGTAACTCTGCTAGTGCATCAAAAGCTATGCCAACTTTGCTGTACAGAACCAGCTAGTCAACCACCTCGTTGACAGAATTCTTCACTTAGCCGATCAATCTCCCGTTGACCGACATTCCATGCAGACCAAAGCAAACCGGGATTTTAATACCGAAAATCCATCCATGCCAAACCGACATTCCTGCCACATGCACCAGACCATGAAAATGTATACCTACATCTCCTCTCAAGGCAGCTGGTTTTCTATCCTAGGCAGAACGCCCAAACCAGCCAAATGGCCATCCCGCCATTTTGCCCATTCCTCCACTTGTGCTGCAGACCGGTCAAAATGGCATACCAAACAAAATGCTCCAAACTGGCATTTTGTCTTCATTCCAGGCAAAATGTCCATTCTGGCATTTTGCTTTCTTCATTCCGCCAAAATGCACTCCAAGAAAAATGTCATTCCGGCATTTTACTACAAACCGCCCAAAATGGGCATTCCGAGCAAAATGGCCAACCTTCCATTTTGCCCGATCTTGGCTTCTTGTCTTCATTGGCCGGTCAACACATTGACCAACACTTTGCACCAAAGGCCTTCGCACGCCTTTTAGCTTTGCCTTCTTGGCTGTCCGCACACTATCAGTCGTCCGTGCACCTGCCATTTGCCTTCTTCAATCTGCGGAATCCACTACATCTGTGAAGTGCCTTCCTGGCCGATCAACCCGTTGACGGGCCATTTTGCCAACTGTAAAACCTGCGCGCCTTAGCCGACCGCGCACCTCCATTTAGTCAACCTTCGTTCACCGGTCATTTCCTTCCTAACTGATCAACCCTTTGACCGGCTATTTCCTGCTCAGGTCCTCGAGTCATATCTCCATGAAGTCCTCGGCCCCTTGCTGCAGCCAGTCCTCAGGCCTTCTGCTGCATAACGTTCTCGGCCCTTCTACTACAACACTCAACACAAATCCTGTGCAATCTCAAATGACGTCTCTGTTTGTTGAGCACCCACAAGGGAGTGACCAAAACCCAACAAACTTCCCCTCACAACCTTATGGGGAACCTTTACTCTTTATTCGACGACCGTTATCACCTGCTTTTTGGCAGCTTCCCCTTTATTGGGGTCCTAGTGCAAAGCTCCGCCCTTAACCCTGCTAAGGTCCGCTGTGCTTTTACTGTTCCCTTTCAACTCCACACTAAATGACAAACTCTCCTAGAATGACACCAAAATTTCTACTTCAATTGCCGCATACCTCGATGGTTGTACTTTCACGGCACTTCACTCGACAGCTGTATTTTTGCGGCACTTCACTCGACGGCTTTCTTCTACAACACTTCACTCTCCTCTGGCAATAGGTCAGCACTTTCGCAAATAGCCCTTTTCGGTCAACACCTCAGCACATAACCCTTTTCAGGCCTAAACCGTCTCAACTAGCTCTAATACCACTTGTTGGTATCAGAAGAGATTTGACCATCTCTGATACCACTTGTTAGGGTTTGATACCGAAAATCCATTCATGCCAAACCGGCATTCCTGCCACATGCGCCCAACCATGCAAAAGCATACATACATCTCCTCTCTTAGGCAACCAATTTTCCATCACGAGCAAAATGCCAAAACCAGCCAAATGGCCATTGCGCCGTTTTGCCCTTTCCGCCACTTGTGCTGCAACCTAGTCGAAATGGCATACCGGGAAAAATGCTCCAAACCGGCATTTTGTCTTCATTGCGGGCAAAATTCCCATTCCGGCATTTTGCCTTCTTCATTCCGCCAAAATGCATTCCGGGCAAAATGTTATTTCGACATTTTGCTGCAAACAGCTCAAAATGGGCATTTCAAGCAAAATGGCCAACCTTCCATTTTGCCCAATCCTAGCATTTTGTCTTCCTTGACTGGTCAATACGGGCAAAATGGCCAACCTTCCATTTTTCCCAATCCTAACATTTTGTCTTCCTTGGCCGGTCAACACGTTGACTAGCCATTTATTACTTTGGTCGGTTAACACGTTGACCAGCACTTTGCACCAAAGGCCTTCTCACACCTTCCAACTTTGCCTCCTTAGCCATCCACGCACTATCAGTCATCTATGCACCTGTCATTTGCCTTCTTTAGTCTATGGACTCCACTATGTCTGTAGAGTGCCTTCCAAGCCGGTCAACGGGTTGACCGGCCATTTTGCCAACCGTAAAACCTGCAGCCTTAGCTGGCCGCGCACCTCCATCCGATCAACTTTCGTTGATCGGTCTTTTTCTTCCTACTGGTCAACCCTTTGATCGGTCATTTCCTGCATAGGTCCTCGAGCCATATCTCCATGAAAATCTCGACCCCTTGCTGCATCGAGTCATCGAGTCGTCTACTACATAAAGTCCTTGACCCTTCTACTGCAGCACTTAGTACAAATCCTGTGCAATCTCAGATGACATCTTTGTTTGTTGAGCACCCATAAGGGAGTGACCAAAACCTAATAAACTTTCTCTCACGACCTTGTGGGGAACCTTCACCCTTTACCCGGCGACCGTCATCACCTGCCTTTCGGCAGCTTCCCCTTAACCCTGCTGAAGTCCACTATGCTTTTACAGTTTCCTTCCAACTCCACACTAAATGGCAAACTCCCTCACGGTGACACCAAAATTTCCACTTCAATGGCCGCAAACCTGGACAGCTGCACTTCTGCGAACTTCACTCAGCAGCTTCCCTCTGCAACGCTTCACTCTACTCCGCAATAAGTCGGCACCTTCGTAGGTAACCCTTTTCGGTCAGCACCCTCCACAAGTAGCCCTTTTTGGGTCTGGACCGATCTCAACTAGCTCTGATACCACTTGTTGGTATCAGAAGAGACACTCGACCAGTCTCTCTTATACCACTTGTTAGTATCATAATAGACTTGACCATCTCTGATACCACTTGTTGGGGTTCGATACTGGGATCCACCTGATTCGGCAGCAACGAAAAATCCGAACCCCCTCGTCATCGTCAGCCACCATTTAGTAGGAACAAGAAACAAAAGAGATATATAATATTTTTTTACATGGAAACCCTTCACAAATCGAAGGAAAAAATTATTGAACACATAGTCTACCAACAGATTCCACTATGTAAAATGGTTACACAAACTCAAAGATAGAATACAAGCAACCACCCTAACTATACAAACCCTCGAAGAACAGACAATAAGAAAAACCTCACTAAGAGTAAGGAAACTCCCCTTTCCTCTTATCTCTCTATTTTTTTTCTCTCCTTCTCACTATAGTGCTCTCTACTCAAACATTTTATAAGTGTTGGAGAAACGACAACCTCCATTTTACCTCCCGTATACAACGGCCGGTACACAGTGCCGCTGGTGTTATCTTCCACACCTACACGACCCTTGGTGCCCAGCACCCTAACCCCTTGGTATTTTTGCACACATGGTTATTACTCAAGCTCTTCCTAAAGCTCCTGGTGCACCTTTATAATGACTGGCTCCAAATCTCCATCTGCTGACCTAGCAAAATGATCTGTCAAGCCGTCCCTATCATTTCTACGCCTTCACCAATTCCCAAGCTTCCTGTAGACGCATTCCTTGTAAGACAATGCATGCTCTGCACTCCACGGAAGGTGTGCCCTACAACTCTGCTAGCGCAGAAAAGCTTTGCCAACTTTGCTATACAGAACCAGTCGGTCAACCACCGCGATGACTGGATTCCTCACTTGGCCGATCAACCTCTCGGTGACCGACATTCCATGCAGACCAAAGCATATCGGGATTTTCATACCGAAAATCCATTCATGCCAAACCGGCATTCCTGCCACATGCGCCAAACCGTGCAAAAGCATACCTGCATCTCCTTTCATATGTAGCATATTTTTCATCTTGAGCGAAATGCCCAAACCAGCGAAATGGCCATCCCACCATTTTTCCCATTCTACCACTTGTGCTGTAAACCGGTCTTTTTTTTTTGGTAAGTAAGTGAATTTGGATTAATGGGAGAAAAATTTTACAAGTTATGTTTTATCTCCATGTGTTTTTCTGACTTGGAGATAAAACATAAGTGCTAGGGCATACCCCGAGCACAATGATACATCATATAATACCAACAGAGTAACAAAAATGCTAATATTCACACAATGCAGTCAAAACACTCGAGCAACAGTAGAGCTATATTCAAACAAATCATGCCAGTCCAAGGGCTGTACCAAAGCTGGATTAACTCACAGCCAAATCCAGCAGTAGAGCCATGACCTGCTTCAGCAAGGCTCCAGCAGCAGATAGACGATCAGTATGCAACTCGGACAGCAGGTGCCACAGCCAGCATAACTGAAGATTCAGAAACCAACCACCAGCAGAGATTACCACAGCTCGGTCAAAAGCAACCCCTCCCACGAAAACAAGGCCAAACTGACAGCTCGACCAATGCAAAGCTTAGACAGTTGTAGCCTCCGGATCCATAGTAAAATTGCAGTCAAATTCATCCCACCTCGGTATTAACCACAGCAAACTTCACTACACAACAACGATAGAATCCGCCACATTCCAAACATAGAACACCACACCGGGCAACAAGAAAACAGGGGCAGCTCAATCACCCGAACCCCACTAAGATAGCAACCACATAGCAGTTATTCATACAAAAGCCTCGAGCAATAAATTGCCCCACTCCAACATCACTAACGCTCCACCCAGACAGACTACCAAAAGCATTAAAACCAAAAGTGCTATCTAGGCCCATGTCACGACAGCATCAACAAACCTTTGCAATGACAGAGGCAGAACAACAACAGCTTTGGCAGCATGGATAGGACCACAAGAGGCCACCCTCAATACCAAATCGAGCATCCCCTACAAGAATACTCCGAACCCTATCGGTGTGGATGCAGCCAAAGGAGTGATCAACCGGATCACAAAGGACTATTTAATCCAAAGCAATTCTGACACAAGTGACTAGAAAAACAAGACTTTGCCAAGTAACTATGAAAATTTAGCAAATTCAGCACTGCCACCTCCAGCAGATTCAGCAAGACAAACATTGCAGTAGAAAATTCCAGACATTCCAGCACAACTTAGGGATTTACAATCCAGCATACATCCTTCCACGGAAATCAATAGAATACTCCCATGCAAATATCCATCCGCATCTGCCATTACATCACAGCAAAGGTGCTGTAAACCGATCAAAATGGCATACCGGGCAAAATGCTCCAAACTGACATTTTGTCTTCATTTTGCTGCAAACCCCCCAAAATGGGCATTTCGGGGAAAAAGGCCAACCTTCCATTTTGCCCAATCCTAGCATTTTGTTTTCCTTGACCGGTCAACGTGTTGACCGGCCATTTGCCACTTTTGCCAGTCAACACGTTGACTAGCACTTTGCATCAAAAGCCTTCACACACCTTTCAGCTTTGCCTCCTTAGCCTTCCGCGCACTATCAGCTGTCTATGCACTTGCTATTTGCCTTCTTCAGTCCGTGGAATCTACTACGTCCACGGAGTGCCTTCCTGGCAGGTCAATCCATTGACCGACCATTTTGCCAACTATAAAACTTGCGCGCCTTAGCCAGTCGCGCACCTCCATTTGGTCAACCTTCGTTGACCGGTCTTTTCCTTCTTGGCTGGTCAACCCTTTGACCGGTCATTTTCTGCACAAGTCCTCGGGCCATATCTCCACAAAGTCCTCGGCCCCTTGCTATAGCCAATCCTCAGGTCTTCTGTTATATAAAGTCTTCAACCCTTCTGTTATAGCACTCAGCACAAATCCTGTGCAATCTTAGATGATGTCTTTGTTTATTGAGTACCCACAAGGGAGTGACTAAAATCCAACATGATATTTAGTCTTGAGGTGAGGATAGCAACCCTAAGATACTAGCCATGGACCAATAATGGTATCAGACTCTACTAGTAAGATAACTTGGTCTCTTAAGGGAAATGAATGTCTTTCTTCTATGAAGAGTTTGAAGATATTTAAGTTCTAAGGGCTTCTTTTTGAGGAATCACTACTCTTAGTAAGTGATATTATTTTCATCAAAATTTTGATATCTTTGACAAAAGGTTGGTTGTATTTTTATAGGCGAAGGATCAAAAAATGCCATTGGTCATGCAATCATTTGTGATTGGTTGAGTACCTAGAGTCGAGAGTCAAGTGTACCTTTTCAATTATTTTAGCTAAACATTGCTGGGTTATTCCTTCAGCTTCTGTTTTGTCAGCTTTTATTTTTACGCATGGTAGGCATCATTTTAGACGCAACAAGTGTCATTAGACATCATAGAAAATATGCCACATGCTAGTTAACAAGACGATCAATGGCCTTTATCTATAGACAAGTGCTAACATGTCTCTCTACTTAGATTTAGCAGTCTCAACTTCTTATCACATTGAGCCTCTTGACTTTACAATTATTATATTTTGGGTCACTCTCTTATGAATAATGCAATGAATGGACAAGTCATTAAAATGATGCATATTGTTCATGCATGGAATATTTGAGCAAAGATATCACTTGTGATTGGTTACATATTTAGAGTCACCAGTCAAGTGTGCCTTTTCCATGATTTAAGCTAAACACTGCTTAGTTATTCAATCAGCTTCCGTTTTGTCAACTTTCATTTTTAGGCATAGCAGGCATTCTTTTTTACGTGGATCGATGTCGCCGATATCACATTAAATATGTCACATGCTAGTCAAAGAGATGATTCTTTATCTGTTGGCAGGTGCTAACATGCCTCTCTACTCAAGTTTAGCTACATCAACCTCTCATCACAATCGAGCCTCTTGGCATTACAGTTGTTATGTTTTAAGTCACTCCCTTATCGGTATTATAACAAACGGACATGTCATTAGAAAGACGTTGCTGACACTTTTCATCTCCTTCCCTCTCGGTGTCGTTTTTTGAATCCTAGCCTCGCCATCTTCCCTCATCGCTGGCGCCCATGGCGCCAGTAGACACCCACCCATCTCGTCTCCCTGAATCGATGCCCTTTTCCCCATCTCTTGCTCATCCTCATAGCTTTTCGGCCCCTTCCTCTCCCACCATTCCACGACCGGCTACCCCATGGCCGCGGATTCTATCATCCTCGGCTACCTCTTCCCTCTCCTCTCCCTCCTCACCCGACCTCTCCTACCCCCTTCCTCCAGCCGGCAATTGTCCTAGCCCTCCACGCTGTCGTCCTCTGTCTGGAGTTGAAATCGGCTCTGCTTCAACCTCCCATTCTTTCGTTCGGCCAGACTCTCTCGTCCTGGAGGTCGAGGGTTGCAATCCTCGTCCGGCGCCTTCCCCGTCCGTCTTGTGCTCTCCAGATGGCGATTTCCTTGCCTCGATCAGGAAGGGAGCACCTTCTGCCCAAACCCTGTTGACGGGTTCCTTCCATGTCGAGGGGGCTTCCAATGGAGGCCCGGTTCCATTGGTCGGTTGCTATGGACCCCAGTGCTGCTATGAGAAACCCAGTTGCCCTGCCGGCACTCATTCCACGATGGCTGCTCATCCTTCAGGGGTGCCAACTCCTGTATCTGACCATGGAGGCCGATTGGATTTTGTTTAAAATCCTCCTCTTCTGGTGCCTGACCAGTTAATTCCACCAGATGATGAACATTGCCTCTCTCCAAATATGCCTGCTGTGCCCCCCCTGTGTCAAGATGTCCATGAACCTAACTCTGGGAGCGGCCCTGGCCTTCCAGATCGTTTGGGCTCTGGCACACCTAGCGCATCTTGGGCTTCGGTTGTTGATAAGCGGGCTAATGGAGGTAAGTCCACGATTAAATTCTTCCCTCCTACTCCCTCCGATATGGCTAATCTAATTCTGTCCCCCCCTCCCGAAGTTATCCAACAGAGTGAAGACCTGTGGGGCTCCACTCTTGAGGGATATTTTAACGGTAACCCGGTGCATTTTAATGCTGTTAACAACATAACCAGGAAAATTTGGAAGAGGTTCGAGCTACAACATGTAGCCGGAAACGAGTCGGGTTTCTTCTTCTTTCGTTTCTCCTCGAACACAATGCTCGAGAAATGTGTCAATAGCGGACCGTGGTCTATTACTGGCCATACCATTTTCCTTAAGAGATGGAAGTCGGGGATGGTGTTATCCCGTGAAGAGCATAAATCATTTCCAATTTGGATCACTTTGTCTGGGATCCCGGTGGAGTATTGGACCCCTCTGGGTTTATGCTGGATAGCGAGTGCTGTTGGGAAACCCATTCGGTTTGACCCGGTCACGGAGAAATTAGAGCGTTTGGGATTTGCTAGAGTATGTGTCGAAATGGGGGCCGAAGCCCCCCAACCGGCATCGGTGATGATCCGCACAAATGGCTCTAACGACCATTCGGAAGACAATCTTAGGGAGATTAAGATTGAGTACCAACATAAACCGGCACGTAAGGTGGTCCTTAAGAAAATAGGGAGTACCGGTCCGCTTATAAAAAAAGCATGGGTACCTAAGAAGGTGGAACATGCTAAAGCCCATCCCATAGGGTCCCCCAGAAAGAGAGTTGACACACACCTGGGAGGGTCTAATCAGAAGGGTGTTCAGACTGTCAATCCTTTCAGTGTTCTCCAGGAGTCTCTCCTTGATGACCCAATGGCGTCCGATGTTCACATCCCGCCGAATCATCGGACAGAGGAGTCCACGGATCACTCTCGTAGTGTCCCTGCTCCTACCCCCCCAGATAATGAACATGTCCTTCCAACTAGTGGCCCGGAGGTGGTGAGACCTCATGATGGGCTTGAGCCCCATCCTAGGTCTTCCCTGACCCCCGGTCCGATAAGGACACACGTTGGTTCCGAAAGCTACAATGTTGAGGCCCTGGCTTGTGACTTTGTTGCCCAGATGCCGAAGCGGAGTTCGGCCTGGTGGTTAGTAACGCTTACGCCTTCCCTCTCCACCCGGGTTCGAATCTCCGCGGAAGCACCCGTGGTACTCGGCCTCCCTAAAAGATCCTTCGGGATTTAAGGGGTATGGGGCATGGCTGCGGGCGATCACGTTAAAAAGCTTACCCTTACCCGGTTTTTTTGCCGAGCGGAGTTCGGCTGGTGGTGAATAACGCTTACGCCTTCCCTCTCCAATTGGTTCGATTCTCCGCGGAAGCATCCGTGGTCTTGTCCCTCCAAAAAATCCTTCGGTTTTAAGGTTATGGGGCCGCAATGCGGTGGGGCCATCACGTTAAAAGCTTACCCTTAATTTTTTTAAGGCGGAGTTCGGCACGGTGGTTAGTAACGCTACGTCTTCCCTCTCCACCCGGTTCGAATCTCCGCGGAAGCACCCGTGGTACCGAGCCTCCTAAAAATCCTTCGGGATTTACGGGGTATGGGGCCGCGGCGCGGTGGGGCGACCACGTTAAAAAAGCTTACCCTTACCACGCTTTTGCAGACGGAGTTCGGCCCGGGTGGTTAGTAACGCTCACGCCTTCCCTCTCCACCTGTGTTCGAATCTCGCGGAAGCTCCCGTGGTAATCGAGCCTCCTAAAAATCCTTCGGGATTTCGGGGTATGGGGCCGCGGTTATGGGGCCAATCACGTTAAAAAAGCTTACCCTTACTACAGTTTCAAGCGGAGTTCGGCCTGGTGGTTAGTAACGCTTTACGCCTTCCCTCTCCACCCGGGTTCGAATCTCTTGGAAGCACCCGTGGAGTGCGAGCCTAAAAATCCTCGGGATTTGGGTATGGGGCCATAAAGTCAGTGGGGCGATCACGTTAGAAAGCTTACCCTTACTGCGTTTTAGCCGGCGGAGTTCGGCACGGTGGTTAGTAACGCTACGCCTTCCCTCTCCACCCGGTTCGAATCTCCGCGGGAAGCACCCCGTGGTGCGAAGCTTCCCTAAAAAATCCTTCGGGATTTTAAGGGTATGGGGCATGGCGTATGGGGCTAGTCACGTTAAAAAGCTTACCCTTACCACGTTTTGGATTCGTGACGGGTCTTGAGAACTTACCTAGCTAGAGAGAAGTGCTCCTCCTTCTCTCTAAACTTGAATTTCAAATTTTGAAATTCGTTCGCCTCGACGCTCCTCCGTCTTTCGGCGGCGCTTGTCATCGGCCATGGTCGTCACCCGCTCCTCCTCCGTGTCCTCCTCCTTGTCAACCCCCGCTCTCCCCTTTCTCTCTCCATTGATCACCGTCGATCTCTCTCGTAATCCCTCCTTCCAACCTCCTTCAAATCGATCCCCAGATCCCATTTCGCCTTCGCTCTCGACGCCGCCTCAGAAAAATCTAACGTTGTCCCTGCCCCCTCCCATTCATGGGTCGACGTAGTCAAGAAGGACGGCTCTAGGTGTAGGGCCTCGTTTCTGCAGCTTCTTCCCTCAACAATCTTCTTCATCCTCTGATGGCGCTTTGTCTCCTCCGCCGGAGGTAATAGAGCAAGGAAACTCATATTGGGGCCATACCCTAGTAGGCTATTTCCTCAATTCACCCCCACTTCTACTGTTAAGGCAATTGCCATGAAGCTTTGGGCTCGATTCGGTATCAAGCAAGTCACCGCAACGAAGGTGGCTTTTTTTTCTTTCGTTTCCCATCTGTGAAATGATGATGAAATGTTTGTGCGCTGGCCCTTGGGTTTTTTCGGCTGTGCAATCTTTCTTAAACGATGGAAGCAGAGGTTTGGAGCTGTCCAAAGAAGAACACAAACGTTTTCCTATATGGATTAAAATGTCGAATATTCCGCTTTGAACCGTGGTCTCCCGATGGACTAAGCTGGCTAGCTAGTGTGGTTGGAATCCCTCTCAGTTGATCCCAAGACTGCTCGTATGGAGAATCTCTTTTGCTAAGATGTGTGTTGAAGTTGGTGTGGATGGGCGGTTTCCCAACTCCATGTTGTTCAAACCTGCTCCGCCTCTCTTTGAAATTGCTAAGGTGAGTGTGGATTATAGCCGAGGCCAACCCGGTGTCCTCGTTGCCAACAAATTGGCCATTTGGAGACTAGGTGCCGGTCCAAACCAGTCGGGTTCTTCTCATCCCAAGTCTATTGGTTCGATTACGCCCTGTCCTCACCCGGCAACAATGTATGGTATCCCGATATTACCGCCGCTTCCGGTTCTCCCAGGTAATCGATGTCTCGGTGAACAATTAAATGTACCTCTAATCGGTGCCGATGGTAAAGCTGGCCATTTACCCAACCTAGGGGTCGTGGATGCCCCTCCTCCCCCTTCCTATGCTTTGTTGATTGGTCAGTGGTTGTTATTCACCAAATGGGGCCGTCCCGTTGAACCGAGCCCCTCAAGTATTGGTTTGGCTTATCCCACGAAGTTTTTACCCGATCCCCTGTTCTTGGCCCTCCCTCCTTTGAATCAAGGGATGACCACAATGCTTGAATGGCCATTCCTGGTCTCAGCTGATGTCCCCCCGTTAAGTTCCGGTGGCTTGTTGGCCCCTATCAAAGCCTGATGGGGGGATTCAGTCAAATTCCTGCTCGTGGACAAAGACTCCTTGCCTATACATCATCGTCCCCGACGATGTTGGAGTTGGAGATTGTAACTCACCTAATGGGGCCAAATTGGATCCCCAATCCCCTCCTGGTCCCGGTTCCCCGATTCCGGATCCCACTAACCCCCCGTGCTGGTTCGGCTCCCTCAATATCACCTGTTGAATTTGGGTACCAAGAGTGCCGGTGGATGTCCCTGGATGTTTGGATGATCCTAACTCTCAGATTCTCGGGACAATCCATCACCACTTGGATTTGGATGAGTTTATGCTTACCCCTAGCTCAATCAAGAGGATCTCTCAAATACACTTCCGATTCCCACTTTGTGCGATGAATTACGTGTACCGAAGCTGAGTGGAAGATCTCTAAGTCAAGGAAAAGAAAAAATCTGCTCTGAAATCCAGAGGCGCATCTAACCCATAGTAATTCTGATGGGGTTTCTTTTTTTGGTCCGAATTTTGATCCTGGATACTGTTTTGCTTAGTGTTGTGGTATGCTATATCCGGCATGTTTTTTTGGTCGGATTTTTAGGAGATCCGCCCCTTCCGTCTTACGTGTGGGTGTTGTTGTGGTGGGCTGTTATTGATGTTCTTTGTGTGGGTCTCTCCACTTGTTTGGTGTGCTATTTTTGTCTCGCCGAGACTTGCTGCCTTGGTCTCTTCCGATGAGGTGGTTGGGAGGATCTTCCCGTGGCTTGTAGATGCCCTTGATGTGTCTAAGTACCATGGCTGGAGCCTTAGCGCCGCTGAAGGAGTGGAGGCATTCCGGTGTTCTTGGTGATGCCTGTCTGGCCGATGCTCTGGGCTGTGTTGATGTTGGGTGGCATTTTACGCCAATTTGTGGATGCCGCTGTTTTCCATCTATTCTCGCTGCAATGGTTGATGAGTCTTCGTTGGCAAATCCCTTCGGTTGAGGTGTTTCTTGACCGAGTGTGCTGGCCAATGTTATTATGGATGTTGCTGTCGAGTAATAGATACGCCAGGAGAAGTCATTGCTTTGATGTCTCTGAATAGCAACAATTGGGCTGAGTTGATGTTCCTTCTGGTGGAAGGTCGCTCGCTGCAATCTGATGCTGTTCTTTGCTCCTGAAGTGGTCGGTGCTGTGTTGCTTGGCTATTCACCCCCTACTGAGGGGGAATATTTGGACATGGTGCTCTTCTGCAATGGCTCAATGCATATTTCATGTGGTGCTGCGCGCATGCTGAATGTGCTGCCTCCCTCTGGCTTGTGATGTACTGTTTTTTATCATCTTTGTTTTTGTAGACAGTTGACCTCGTAGAGGTTATTTTGTACCTTTGAGTGTACTAGCTGCTCGGGGTATGCCCCAGCAGTTAATGTTTTATCCCCAAGTCAAGATACTTGGTGATAAAACATTAAATTTGTAATTTTTCTCCGATTAATCCAAAATACTTGCTTACCAAAAAAAAAAAAAAGACTTTGTTGCCCAGCGACCGGTGATGAACAACGGCCTTGTGGATGATTCTGGCCAATCATCATTTGAGAGCCCGCTCGATCCACTGAGTCCTGGCCACGCTTCGGACGAATATGACTCCATTGGCTTTGAATTGGTACCCAAGAGAAGGAGTCGTAAATCCTCTAAGAAGAAGAAAAAAGTCCAGGGGCCTAAAAAGAAGAACCCCCTTTCGCCGATTTCTAATGATTAACATAGCTTGCTGGAATGTGAGAGGACTCAATGGGGTTGTGAAAGCCCATGAAGTCCGCAATATCATTTGGACTCATCTTGTTCCATTATCGGCCTGATTGAAACTAAAGTTGCAGAGAATAACGCGGCCTCTATCTCTGATAGGATTAATCCTCAATGGACGTGGTCCATGAACTACTCCACCTCCTCTGTTGGGAGAATCTGGGTTAGATGGGACCCAATGAAGGTGGATGTTAAAGTTATCTCCAAGGACGACCAGGTTATCCATACCGACGTGTCTTTCCTTGAAGATAACGTTCATTGCCTCCTGTCCTTTGTGTACGGTGCAAACTTAGAGGTTTCAAGAAAACTCCTTTGGCAAAGCCTTAGGAGGCATTCGGGCCTCTCGAGTGATATTCCTTGGGCTGTCCTGGGCGACTTTAATGCTATTCGCTCTGATCGAGGCCCTTGGAGGATCCTGGCACTACAAAAGCTCCACCGACATTAATGAATGTTTTAGATTGTGACTGGAAGATGTCGGTCATGAAGGTCGATTTTTCACTGGAATGATGGCCGCGATCCCACTAATCGTATCTTCAGGAAATTGGATAGAGTCGTCGCGAACGGTCCTTGGTTCGATCTCTTTAGAAGATCTAAAGCAGTTTTTCCACCAGCTAGATTATCTGATCATTCCCCATGCATTCTTCTTCCTGCGGGTTGGAATGCCCGTAAACGTGGGATTTTTCGGTTTAATAATTTTCTCTCAAAGTCTCCAAACTTCCTTCCTCTGGTCAAGGAAGCGTGGGAGTCGGAAAGCGCGGGTACCCCGATGTTCAAGTTGGTGTCATCTCTCAAAAAGGTGAAGAACGCGCTCAAAAATCTCAACAGTCAGAATGGAGATGTTCATGAAGAGGTGTTACGTACTCGAAAATGCCTGGAAGATGTCCAATCTATGCCCATCCCTCACACAGGGCATGGTGACATAGAACGACATTGCAAGGCTGCATATTACTCCGCAATGGCTAAGGAGGCTGACTTCCTCCGCCAAAAAGCCAAGATCAAATGGATCAAAGAGGGAGACCAATGCACCAAATTCTTTTTCAAGACTGTTAATGGAACATTAACAGGAATAGGATTATCTCCCTCCTTGATGAGTCAGGTAATCCTACTAAAGGACCGGAGGAGCTTAATCACCTAATTGAAGGCCATTTCAAAAATGCTCTGGGATCTGGTCGATCCCATGGGACAGCGGAGACAAATCGTCTCCGTCCTTACATTCTTAATACTGTCCCTGACTCTCAAACTGGCCCTCTTGTTAGGCCGGTTAGTGATGAGGAGATTCGCTCAGCGATCTTCTCCATAGGTGATGACAGAGCTCCTGGTCCTGACGGTTTTACATCGAAATTCTTTAAGGACTCCTGGGAGATAACTGGTCATTCTGTTTCTGAAGCAATCCATGATTTCTTTAATCATGAAAAGCTCCTTAAAGTGAACACCACTTTGATCGATCTTATTCTAAAGTTCAGTCCCCGCGATCGGTCTCCCATTTTCGCCCAATCTCCTATTGCAATGTTATTTACAAAGTCATATCCAAAATTCTTGCTACCGTAATCAAGGCCACTCTCCCCTTCCCGGTCGGCGGATGCCAAACGGCCTTTGTGGCGGGCGGAGATTAGTGATAATATCCTTCTAGCTCGGGAGCTCTGCATAAGTATCATCTTGGATCCGATCCACCTAGATGTACTATGAAGGTTGATCTTATGAAAGCTTATGACTCGTCTATTGGGATTTCATTATCAATATTCGACCCTCATGAAATTCCCCCACAAATGGTCAATTGGATCGGCGATTGCATCACCACTCCGATGTATTCACTCAACATAAATGGGGAAGTTGTTGGATTCTTCAAAGGTGGAAAAGGTCTTCGCCAAGGGGATCCGCTTTCTCCCTATTTATTTGTCATTGTAATGGAGGTTCTTAATGGCATTATTGAAGTCAAGGCAATGCGGGATAATCAGTTTAAATTCCACTGGAAATGCACAGAAACACACATTTGTTATGCTTGCCTTTTTGATGACCTCCTCCTCTTCTCCTGTGCTGATCCCAGTCTACCTGCATCCTCAAAGAATGCCTTGATGAATTTCAAGCAATCTCTGGCCTATCTGCTAATCCGAAGAAAAGTAAAATCTTCATCTGTTCCAAGGACGCTTCCCTTCATCATGATATTGCTGCTATCATGGGATTTAAAATTGGCAAACTTCCAATAAGATACCTGGGGGTCCCATTGATCACCTCTAGGCTCTCGGTTTCTGATTGCAAATCTCTCACGGACAGAATCACTAAGAGGACTACATCTTGGAAATGTAGATGGCTCTCCTTCGGTGGGAGATTGCAACTCGTTGCCTCCATTCTCTCTTCTATCCACCTTTATTGGGCCTCTCTTTTTATTTTGCCCAAAACCATCCTTAAAGCAATTGAGTGCATTCTTCGCCGTTTCCTTTGGAATTGAGCTTCCGATGGCAGAGTCTGTGCTAAAGTAGCTTGGCATGATATTTGCTCCCCCAAGTCGGAAGGTGGGCTGGGTATTAAGAACCTGCTGGATCAAAACAAGGCTCTTAATTGTAAGCTTCTTTGGCGCCTCTTAACTAAGGACCCGAATTCGGCCTGGTCTTTATGGATTCATCAGAACAGAATCAAAGACCGGTGCATTTGGACCCTGAAAATTCCGACATCTGCACCTTGGAGTTGGCGCAAGATTATGAAACCGAGGACTTTCATGCGTGCCTACTCTGTCAAGGAGATTGGGGATGGTTACGATACCTTCCTCTCGGCATGACAAGCTGGCCCCCTCGGCCCCCGAGTGAGGTGAGATGATCGTACCCGACTTGTTTCGGGTTTGAATTGGGATGTTAAGGTTGATGCGATAATCGGAAATAACAGATGGTCTTGCCAAACCCTTTTGACACCGAGATTTCCCACCTTGCAATGAATATGCCGGAAAGTCCTCCCCACAGCAATCAAAAAGACTCTTTGAGGTGGACTAGGAATGCAAAGGGCATTTTCACGACTAAGTCTGCTTACCGACTCATCCATCCTCCCAAGCCTAAGGTTCTTTGGACTCAGTTGGTGTGGGGTCCTTCCCATATCCCTTCCCACGCCTTTACCCTCTGGCTCGCCGTAAAGAATAGATTGAATACTCTTGACCGCCTCCATTATGTCCCAAACCTGTCTCCTCAATGCACCCTCTGTAATTCTGAAAATGAAGATCTTGGTCATCTTTTCTTTTCGTGCCATTTCTCCAGAGCATTATGGGACCTTATTCGAAGACACTCCGGTATTCATTGGCCCCATCCCGATTTGAATAGAACATATCTTGGGCTGCTTCTATTTGGAAAGGGAAAAGCTTTATGGCTGTCTCTAAAAGATTATCCCTGGCCGCCACGGTTTACTTCATATGGAGGGAGCGTAATAATCGTATTTTCTAAAAATCATCCCCCCAGGACATCTCCCATATCTTCTCTTCGGTGGTCAATGTAGTGAGACTTAAGCTATTGACCATCCCGGTGCTTGAAAGGGGAATCTCCAGAACGACTCGGATGCGGTGGGATTATAAAAAATATATATATAGGGTGTTTTTGTCTTGTGTTGTTGTAAAAGCTGCCTCCTGGCTTTCCTGTTGACCCTGGGCGGTTTTTGCCTATCTCTTGGGCGGAGTCTGTGATTTTTGACGATTGGTTTGGATGGTTTTGTAGGGGCTCGGTTCCCGTTTATGGTTTGTTTGTTCATTCCCATAATTTGCACGGTGACTTTGATTCTGGTTTGTGCTATCTCCTGACTGTTGTATAGTCCCCTCCCTCTTTCGCCTCCCTCCCCTTCCAAAAAAAAAAAAAAAAAAAGGAGGTGTGCGTGTGTGATATGTTGAAGCTTTGGTGTCTTTGGGTTCTTTGAACTGGAATTTGTGATCAGTTATGAGTAGTGTGGCTGCTTGTTGGTTGATTCTTTCTTTGTGGGTCATATGGGGGTTAAGTGGCTCTGCAGGTGCAATCCCGACTTTGGTGGAATGGTGTGGGGTTCTTCAACATTTCTCAGTTTGGCTCGTTGGGCTGGAGTGCTCCTCGTAAGGAGGGGGTGGTTGATGGGTTTGCATGCTTATGATGGTGGAAATTGGAGTGAGCTTCAGATCAGGTAATATGCTCTTTGCTCATTCAGATCTTTGTCCTCTCTTCGATTGCTGATGCACGATGGCGACGTTGTTGACTCTCCATTGGTTGAGACCCTGTGTATTGGATGAACTACCTTGGATTGATTATAATGTGGCTGCTAACTAAGTGATCCAGTTTGGTCTCAGGGTGGGGACTGCAGGTGCGAAAATGGTGGTGAATGATGTCCCTGGCTGCTTGAGAAGATCCTGTCCTGCTGAGCAACTTCAGTAGGATGATGCCATGCTGATATGAGAGTGATGGGCATTAGGCTGTTTCGAGCTTCTTCACTGTGGAGGGTCGGATTGAATTAGGTGCTGGTGCTGCTCGGGGTTACCTTGCTGCCATCTTCAAGCCTGAGATGTCGTGGCATTAGCAAGTTGGGGTTGTGAAGCTGCTCCTGGTTCAGGTGTCAGGAAGTCGATTTTCCGGATTTGAAGGCACACCAATTACGATGAAGACGATTTTTATTCTCGTTTGCATATATGTTTGGTTCTCGAGATGGAACTGCGGTGGATCTTTGGTGTGAAGTGCAATTGGCCAGCATCAACCGCGCATTGTGGCTTTGAGGAATTTATTCCGTTGACTCCACACCTGTTCTTGTATTTCCAGGTTATTCGGGATGGTCAAGATGGCCTCGCCCGCTTTTCGGATTTATGCTTTGCTTTCATACCCTGATTGTGCGAAGCTGAGTCTGTGATGCTGATTTTATTTAGACGGGCCATGATGCAAAACGCTGGTCTGATTTCCTTTGCTGAATGCGGGTGGCTCTTTTTAATTTTGGGGTTGATTTGTCCTGCAAATTCTGGGGTTTTCTGATGCCGAGCTGGTTGTCTCATCCCCTGGTTGTCCGATGTGCTGATACCTAATATTGGTGCTCGGGGGTTGGGTTAGGCTGCTTCTTAGTTGGGCCTGTTTTGTTGCCCGGAGACTTGCTGAGGTTGCTTGAGTTGCTGATGGCTATGGACTATGATATCTCTTTGGCTGGGTCCTTCATGCTGAACTTTGCTATGTCCGTTCGTGGCTGTTACTAATCTTGCGGCAGTAACTCCGCTCCTTCATCTGGACTTGGGCTTGCTGTAATTTCGAGAATGTGCCCGGCTGGATCTTTGGAGGTGCGGGGCCGATTTTGTCTCGATGAGGCGTGCCTCTGGGCTGGTTCATAGGTATCGGTTGGCTGCCCTCTGTTGGATTCCCTTGATACCCGGAGGTTCTTTTGTGTTGCCGGGTTTGAAGTTTCTTGTTGTCATTTTTTGTTTTCTTTGAAATGCTGGAATGAGGTTCCGTTGGCTGTGGATTGGTATTTTTGGAATTCAGTTGGCCGAGAGCTTGGCTGTTGTGCGGATAATCTTGCTGGGTGCATGCGGCTGCTATTGCTTGCTCCTATGCAATTGAAGGCGCTACTATGCTTGCTCTCTCATAGGGACTTGCTGTCCGGTTAGTGGATTACGCTCCTGTACTGATGAAGATCCTAGATGGATTGCTGCGTCGACTTTGTTGTTTTAGGCGTAATTTTCTACGTTCTTGCTAGTGCGAAAGTGATGACACTTCCATTTTCTTTTTTGTGTTTGTTCTTAAATGTTTTTTCTCTTTTGATGTAACTGTTGCTCGGGGTATGCCCTAACACTTTATGTTTTAACTCTAAGTACAATACTTGGAGTTAAAACATTTAGTTTGTAATTTTTTCTCCAATTAATCCAAAATACTTACTTACCAAAAAAAAAAAATGAAAAAACGTGCGATATTAACTAGTGAAATACTCGAACGAAGATATCAAGTAATGGTCGCATAAGATTTGTCAAGAATCGTTTGAGCAATGAAAGATACTTTGTTGCACGCTATTCGTACAAAGGTAGGTAGATGGTCAGTTAAAAGTTAGCTGAAGTGTCTCATGTTGGGATTCTTAAGAGTACACGTTCATGGTTTGTTAAGACAAGCTATGCCTAATACGTGCCTGAAGAATATAAGTACTTGGTTTGTCTGAAAGGTTACACCTAATGAGCTCATACACCATTTGTTTATGAAGGTCACGTTTGATGCATACATAATTGAGACTTAATTTAAGTTCTATTTTCACTAATGTTAGATATGTTACTCTAGTGTGTATTTTCTAAAACATATTACCAATTGATTACTCTTATTTTTCGATATATTTTTCTATTATGGGTTATTAGGTATGTTAGTGGTTAATATTCAACCATTTTTTAGTCCGTTACTATCATTATAATAGATTTATTTAAAATTATTGTACATCGTTATATTCATTGACCTCACAAATTTAATAATTAACGTTTGATGAAAGGTTTAAATTTATTCCGCTACACTAATTGTGCTTTCTTAATTAAATGCCAACAATAGCCGCATGATACTAAGGTGTGCTTCGGTCTCATCCTCACTTTTATTGGGTCTGGGACGTATACCATTCCAAGTGTGGCATATTGCCTTGATTTGGGAAGGAGAGCATCAGTGCGCGCAGACGCCCTCTCTCTCCCTCCCTCTCTTATGTAGCTCTTTTGTGGGAGACGTCACTTGTATTTTCACTCTCTCATCCGAGGTAGTTTTTCTTTTTTCCACCTCTTATTAATGACTTTCATTTTCCTCTTGCCTGCCCCTCATTCTCCCATGGGTCCCCCATTTATTGAAGCTGCCCAGGCTGCCTGGTAGTCTATTTTAGACCGCGTCGTTCTCTTTCTGAAGCAGGCGGCGACTTTCAATCGGCAAGACTGGAGCCTTCCAGACGATGGAACGTCGATAAGCCATTTATGGAATCTGCGGCTGCAGCATTCCTTTTTCAGTATTGACTTCACCTGGACAGTGCCTTATTAATTAGTCTAACCTGGTCACGTCCAAGGTAGGCGCTCGGTCCTCCCAAGCTTGTCCCAACTGCCTTGGCTTTTTAGAATACCCGAGGGAACCCATTCTAGACTTCGGCTTTGTGAGGTCCTGGCCATATGGAGGGGCCTGCGCCTTACTGATGTGGCACGGGCCCTGCGTCATAAAATTGGGATTATTCAGATAAAATCAAACGGCCGCTTAATTTTTTTCGTTTAAAAGTAAAAAAATTAAAATAAAAACCGACCAGCAAAATAGCATTTCAATTACACCTAGATGGCTGCGATCATGTTAATGCGGCTCAGGCCCACTCGGTGTTGGAGTTCGAATAACCCGGATTCACCCAATCCGAAGCAGCGGAAACCCTAACCCTTCGTCATTATCAGTTACCAATTTAGTTGGCACAATGAATAAAAAAGATGCACAATATTTTCAATGTGGAAACCCTTAACAAATCAAAGAAAAAAATTACGGGACAAATTCTAAAAAAAAAGGCTTCCACTATATAAAATGGGTACAAAAATCCTGAAATAGAATATCTGCTATACACTCAAAACAGAATAAGAAAAACCACTCCACAGTAAGTAAGAAAACTCTCCTTCAATTTTAACTCTCTGTTTTTCTTCTCTTCTTCTTCCCATGAGTAATGCATTTCACTCACTTTGATTTTACAAGTGTGGTGATAGATGGCCGTCTACCATACCCGCGGCCGCTGGCCTCGCAACCCTTCACATTGCTGCTGCTGCTCCACACACTCCTTGCGTGACACACTCTCATCTCTTTCTCCAAAAGCCATGCTTTATAGAGAGAGAGATTTGGCCCAAGTTTCACAGCACGCATGCTCTGCACGCTTGGTTGCGTGTGCCGAAAGCTCTGCCAGCTGTTGTCAACTCTGGAGGTCAATCTACCACTTCACACAAATGGCGCATGCACTGTAGGTCAACTACTTGCTCTACAAAACCTACCTACCCTTGACAACCAGTTGTCCGCAACGTCAGCTGCCAGCTTTCACAATATTCTCGATCTTACTGCGCTCAACAATCTCAGCCATTAACTGTGCTCTTAGCCATCACAAAGTCCTCGAATGTTACTATACACATCATGTCCCTACTACACAAAGAACCTCGAACATTATCAAGACTACTGACCATTAACAAGCAACCGCAAATTCAAATTGCACCTTTAGCAACCGGTCAACGCACGTTGACCGGAATCCATAATCAACCGCAATCCATAAAAAGCCGCAATCCATAATTGGCCGGTCAACTTCAGGCGGCAAGGCACCTTCAGCTATTCAACTCGTTAACCAGTTATTTTATCTTCAGCCGGTCTCCGTTGACTGGCCACTTTGCCTTCCAGCAGCCCAGCCACAAGCTTCTTGCCTGCTCTTCAAAAGCACTCCAAAAATTTCTCCGGATCTCCCCAGCAAAATGCCACTCGGGCATTTTTTTTTTTCGGAAATCCACTATGGATTTGCACCACCAAATGCCACTCCGGCATTTGCACTCCGGATTTTCTTTCCGAAAATTTACTTCGAATTTTCTCTCCAGCAAATTTCCTTCGGAATCAGTTTATCTTTTTATCATAGTGGGTCTTTTTTTTATATTTTTTCTGATCAAGGAGAAGATTATACACGCTGAATATAGCCTCCATGAGCAACAGTATTTTAATCATATGCTTTTATTACAACTGAAAGGATATATAGAGGTGGGGTTTAGATGATACATTAGCCTCTGCATGCCTGATTAAACTCCTCTTTCCACATATTATAATATGACTAGAAGTATAAAAAGATGGAAAAATGAAAAACATTTGTGCAGGTTGCTGAGGAACAGGGTGTCTGCGCAACAAGCCCGTGAGAGGAAAAAGGTTTATGTGAATGATTTAGAATCAAAGGCCAATGACTTGCAGTACAAGAACTTGAAATTAGAGGAGGAGATCTCTACTCTCCTTAACGAAAACACCATGCTCCGCAAGGTCCCCCTCTTCTTGTTTCTCTGCTTTCCCCCCCTTTTCCTTTTTATTTTTTCTGAGCATTTTTAACATATTATTTATTTATGCATGCATTTAATTCGCTGCAGATACTCATGAACGTGAGGCCAAAAGCTGATCATGAGATCGCTGACCACAAGCATGATATGGGCAAGAGTTGACGCTAATCACAATCCATGCATATATATATACTCTCTTTAAGTTGACGTCGAGATCATCTACATTTTCTTATATATATATATATAATATATTAAATGTCAGAAGGTAGGCGTCTAAGCGTCAGCAACTAAGCTAGGCGTCAGCAACTGAGCAATTTAACTATTGACTTGACCCGGTAAAATTCACTCTTACGTATTTGTTCTTGGCACTTAGATTTATAAGATTATAGATGTAAGTTTTTAAATTTGGATGGTTTATATTATAATACGATCAATAATTGTTATATGTTCTTGGCTCTAAAATTTCTAAGTCAAACTCGTGGTGTGCCCCCTTTGGAATGGTTGGATTTGGACTTAGTGTACGTTAATTTAATAATAAGTCTAATGGTTGAACATAAATTTTATTTTTAGATATTTTTTAAAATATCAATATAGATTTAGATTGTTCCTAAGATGTCGATCGAGTTCGTTGTGGTCTGGGGAGATGAGTGTTAGCCGGGCTACAGACTCCCTTTTACTATTCATAATTAAAGAAATGTGACGGCGACTATAATGAAGTGTGATGGTAAATAGGTTGAGTGGTAGCAGAGAAATAGGGCTGAAAGATCACAAACGTCATAGAACATCATGTTCTATGTAATTGTTTGCAAGTTTGTATATAATGAATGCCTTTGGTTATATATTTTTTTAATTTTAATATTATTTTTTTATAAGTAATTAAATTATATTAAAAAGAAAAAAAATTACAATACCTAATGTCTATTTCAAGTGTTTTTGCCAACAGAATAAGAGCATATAAGAAGAAGTGACAACTGGTGTCTTATGACACAAAAAGAATAAAGGATAATGGAAAAATAAAAAGCACCTAATGACCTCAGACTAATTCAGGACCTCAGTCATTAGCACACAGGTAGCCCCATAAGAGACACCTCAGCAAAACAGACAAAAGTAGATAAAGACATCGGTCTTCTCTGTAGCTTCTCAACCTTTTACATCTCGGCACATTACAAAAATTTCGGTCAAAAGCTGATATCTCAGGAAATTGCATCTCGGTTCTTTCCTGACTTCACAACCCAAAACATCTCGACACCTTTCTACGGCAGCACCTCGGCCATTAGCATGTCGATTAGAAGACATCTTGATCCAAAGCAGAGTAACTCGAGCAACAACCTTCATGGCCAAACAGTACCTCTCGGTCTTCTCTGTAGCTCCTCCGCCGTTTATATCTCGGCACATTGCAAATATCTCGGTCAAAAATTGATATCTTGGTCAATTACATCTCGATTCCTTCCCGACTTCTCAACTCAAAATATCTCGACACCTTTCTACCGCAGTACATCGGCCATTAGCACGTCGGTTATAAGACATCTTGATCCAAATCAAACATCTTCATGGCCATTAATTTCAATATTATTCCAAAAGTATTTAGACAAAATCATTGCAAGTCCTCTCTCTCTATTTTGATAGACTCAGCCTATATTAAAAGTCCCGAAACTTTGGGATGACAAATTTTTCCACTCAAATTTTTGTGTTATAAAATTCATAGGCATTTATAGTCCTCGCCATAAAATTTTAAAAATTATATATTTAAGGCTTTTTTGGGATATCCATAGTAAAAGTTACAAATATGCTTTTTTTTCTTTTTTTTTTTCTTTATGGTAAAATGCTTATTGTACTACTTGTAAAGTTTCGACACCGGAATTCACCCGATTCGATGCAGCGGAAACCCGACCCCCGTCAGTCGACAATACCAATTTAGTGGGCACCAGAAATAAAAGATACACAATATTTTTTAACGTAAAAACCCTTCACAAATTAAAGGAAAAAATCACGGAATACTTAATCCACAAAAAAGGCTTTCACTATGTAAAATAGTTATAAAAATTTCCGAAATAGAATATCTACTACACATCTAATATAGAACAAGAAAAATCACTCCAAAGTAAGTAAAGAAACTCTCCTTCGGTCTTAACTCTCTATTTTTTTCTCTCCTTCTTCTTACCAGTGATACACTACACTCACATTGATTTTACAAGTGCGACGATAGATGGCCGTCTACCATACCGCGGCCGGCCCCGGCCTGCGCCAACCCTTCACATTGCTTCTTTCTGCTTGCTCCACACCTCCTTCGTGACACACTCTCATCTCTTTCTCCAAAAGCCATGCTTTATAGAGAGAGAGATTTGGCCCAAGTTTCACAAAGACGCATGCTCTGCCACGCTGTTGCGATGTGTCAAAGCTCAACAAGTGTCAACTACGGAGGTCAATCTACCACTTCACACAAATGGCGCATGACCGTAGGTCTTCTACCGCTCTACAAAACCTACTTACCCTTGACAACGATTTGTCTGCGTCATTACCGACTTTCACAATATTCTCGATCTTCTGCGCTCAACAATCTCGGCCATTAAGCCCAGGCTCTTAGCCATCACAAAGTCCTCGAATGTTACTATACACATCATGTCCTCGGTCACACAGCAACCTCGAACATTATCAAGACTCTGGCCATTAACAAGCAACCGCAAATTCCGTGCACCTTTAGCAACCGGTCAACGACGTTGACCGAATCCATAATCAACCGCAATCATAAAAAGCTTCCCAATCCATAATTGGCGGTCAACTTCAAAGCGGCAAGGCACCTTGCCTATTCAACTCGTTAACTTGATTATTTTATCTTCAGCCGGTCTCCGTTGGTAGCCCACTTTGCCTTTCGGCAACCCAGCCACAAGCTTCTTGCTCTTCAAAAGCACTCAAAAATTTCTCGGATCTCCCGGCCAAAATGCCACTCGGGCATTTTTTCAATCCACTATGGATTTTGCACCACCAAATGCCACTCCGGCATTTGCACTGAATTTTCTTTCCGAAAATTTGCCGAATTTTCTCTCAGCAAATTTCCTTCGGAATCAGTTTATCTTTTTATCATAGTGGGTCTTTTTTATATATTTTTCTGATCAAGGAGAAGATTATACACGCTGAATATAGCCTCCATGAGCAACAGTATTTTAATCATATGCTTTTATTACAACTGAAAGGATATATAGAGGTGGGGTTTAGATGATACATTAGCCCTCTGCATGCCTGATTAAACTCCTCTTTCACATATTATAATATGACTAGAAGTATAAAAAAGATGGAAAATGAAAACATTTGTGCAGGTTGCTGAGAACAGGGTGTCTGCGCAACAAGCCCGTGAGAGGAAAAAGGTTTATGTGAATGATTTAGAATCAAAGGCCAATGACTTGCAGTACAAGAACTTGAAATTAGAGGAGGAGATCTCTACTCTCCTTAACGAAAACACCATGCTCCGCAAGGTCCCCTCTTCTTGTTTCTCTGCTTTCCCCCTTTTCCTTTTTTTTTTTTCTGAGCATTTTTAACATATTATTTATTTATGCATGCATTTAATTCGCTGCAGATACTCATGAACGTGAGGCCAAAGCTGATCATGAGATCGCTGACCACAAGCATGATATGGGCAAGATTGACGCTAATCACAATCCATGCATATATATATACTCTTTAAGTTGACGTCGAGATCATCTACATTTTCTTATATATATATATAATATATTAAATGTCAGAAGGTAGGCGTCTAAGCGTCAACAACTAAGCTGAGCGTCAGCAACTGAGCAATTTAATATTGACTTGACCCGGTAAAATTCACTCTTACGTATTTGTTCTTGTAATTTAGATTTATAAGATTATAGATGTAAGTTTTTTAAATTTGGATAGTTTATATTATAATACGATCAATAATTGTTATATGTTCTTGGCTCTAAAATTTCTAAGTCAAACTCGTGGTGTGCCCCCTTTGGAATGGTTGGATTTGGACTTAGTGTACGTTAATTTAATAATAAGTCTAATGGTTGAACATAATTTTATTTTTAGATATTTTTAAAAAATATCAATATAGATTTAGATTGTTCCTAAGATGTCGATCGAGTTCGTTGTGGTCTGGGAGATGAGTGTTAGCCGGGCTACAGACTCCCTTTACTATTCATAATTAAAGAAATGACGGCGACTATAATGAAGTGTGATGGTAAATAGGTTGAGTGGTAGCAGAGAAATAGGGCTGAAAGATCACAAACGTCATAGAACATCATGTTCTATGTAATTGTTGCAAGTTTGTATATAATGAATGCCTTTGGTTATATATTTTTTAATTTTAATATTATTTTTATAAGTAATTAAATTATATTAAAAAAAAAAAATTATACAATCACATGTTATTTCAAGTGTTTCCAACTTCTTAGAATAAAACATAGTAGCAGAATTAAACTTGGTGTACTATGACACACAAAAAGAATAAAGGATAATGGAAAAATAAAAAGCACCTAATGACCTCAGACTAATTCAGGACCTCAGTCATTAGCACACAGGTAGCCCCATAAGAGACACCTCAGCAAACAGACAAAAGTAGATAAAGACATCGGTCTTCTCTGTAGCTTCTCAACCCTTTTACATCTCCGCATTACAAAATTTTGGTCAAAGTCGATATCTCGGGGAAATTGCATCTCGATTTCTTTCGACTTCACAACCCAAAACATCTAGACACCTTTCTACGGCAGCACCTCGGCCATTAGCATGTCGATTAGAGAAGACATCTTGATCCAAAGCGCAGTAACTCGAGCAACAACCTTCATGGCCAAAGGTACCTCTCGGTCTTCTCGCCCAGCTCCTCCCTCCCGTTTATATCTAGAGCACATTGCAAATATCTCGGTCAAAATTGATATCTTGGTCAATTACATCTCGATTCCTTCCCGACTTCTCAACTCAAAATATCTCGACACCTTTCTACCGGTACACATCGGCCATTAACCGTCGGTTATAAGACATCTTGATCCAAATCAAACATCTTCATGGCCATTAATTTCAATATTATTCCAAAAGTATTTAGACAAAATCATTGCAAGTCCTCTCTCTCTATTTTGATAGACTCAGCCTATATTAAAAGTCCCGAAACTTTGGGATGACAAATTTTTCCACTCAAATTTTTGTGTTATAAAATTCATAGGCATTTATAGTCCTCGCCATAAAATTTTAAAAATTATATATTTAAGGCTTTTGGGATATCCATAGTAAAAGTTACAAATATGCTTTTTTTCTTTTTTTCTTTATGGTAAAATGCTTATTGTACTACTTGTAAAGTTTCGACACGGAATTCACCCGATTCGATGCAGCGGAAACCCGACCCCGTCGATCGACAATACCAATTTAGTGGGCACCGGAAATAAAAGATCACAATATTTTTAACGTAAAAACCCTTACAAATTAAAGGAAAAATCACGAATACTTAATCCACAAAAAGGCTTTCCACTATGTAAAATAGTTATAAAATTTTCGAAATAGAATATCTACTACACATCTAATATAGAACAAGAAAAATCACTCCAAAGTAAGTAAAGAAACTCTCCTTCAGTCTTAACTCTCTATTTTTTTCTCTCCTTCTTCTTACCAGTGATACACTACACTCACATTGATTTTACAAGTGCGACGATAGATGGCCGTCTATTGCACCAGCGGCCGCTGGCCTCGTAGCTCTTCACATTGTTGCTTCCTTTTCTAGATTTTTTTTCTTCATGTCTATCTCTAGAAGCCTGGTGCGCTTTGTAGAAAGATTTGACCCAAGTTCCACAACATGCATGCTCTACACGCCTAGTTACGTGCACCGGAAGCCCTGCCACCTGCTATCAACTCTGGAGGTCAATCTGCCACCTGCACAGACAACGCATATATTGCAGGTCAGTTACTTACTCTGTAAAGCCTACCAACCCTGAAAAGTCAACTTTCTGTAATTTCAGCTACCAACTTTTCACAATGTCCTCGGTCCTTATTGCACTCAGCGACCTCGGCCATTATCTGTGGCCTTAGCCATCACAGAGTCCTCGGCCACTATCGCATAGCGATCTCGGCCAGCATCATCTACTCCAACTCCCAGATCCACTTTGAAATTGCCTTTATCCCTACAATTCCACTCTGAAAATCCATTTCGGAATTTCACTGTAAAATTCCACTCCGATATTTTGCACTCCGAAAATCCACTCCAAATTTCCTCACTAGTAAATGCCACTTCGACATTTGCACTCAAGAATCCACTCGGTTCCTCTCGAGAATCCACTTGAATTTCCTCTCTCAGAAAATCTACTCCCGCATTTTTACTCTAAAAATGCACTCCCGCATTTTCACTCCGAAAAATGCACTTCGGAAATCCTCTAAGGATTTTCATTTTGAATATCCTCTTCGAGAATTCACTCTCCGAAGTTTCCTCTCAGGCAAATTCCACTCCAAAATTTGCCACTTCGGATTTTATCTTCAGAAAATTTACTTGAGAATCCACTCAACAAATACACTCCTGCATTTGCCACTCTGACGAATGCCACTCCAAAATTCATCACCTAGCAAATGGTCATCCTCCGAGGTTTTGCCTACTCGCAAATGATATTCTCTAGAGATTTGTCCACTCGGCAAATGGTCATCCTCCTATATTTGCCTACATTTGGGAAATGGTCACTCCGAAATTTGCCTTCTTTGGCAAATGGTCATTCTCAAGATTTGCCCACCTTAGCAAATGGTTACTCCGAGATTTATCTACCTCGAAAATGATCATCCTCCAAGGTTTGCCTACTCCGCAAATGGTCTTCTAAATTTGCCCTGGCAAATGGTCATCCCCAAGATTTGCCTATACCGCTGCAAATTATCACTCGAATTTTCCTTCTTGCAAATGGTCATCTGGACTTTATCGGCCGGTTTGTAGCACTGGATATCACGTGAAACTGTGTAATTCTCGATGTGATTCCATTTGTTGAACCATCCACAAAAAGTGACCAAACCCAACAAACTTCCCCTCATGACCTTGCCTTTTCCCGCAATCGTTATCACTTGCCTTTCGATGACTTCCCTAATTGAAATCTCAAGATTGCCTCCTCAAGATATCCTGAATAACACCTTATTCTGCTCCATTGAACTTGGAGTAATCCAACTCCCCTTCAACTTCTTTAGCAAATCGTCTCCCTTATATTCTACCTTGGCCACCTAAGCTCTACCCTTGGCCCTACTGGCTCCATTGTGCTTTTACCATTCCTTCCCTTACCATTTACCATACCAAATGGTAAGCTACTCGACGATAACAGCATCAAGCCCTAAGAAACTTGATGCAATCTGGCTCGCTAATACCACTTGTTAGTATCGAAAAAGGGCTTGACTGTAACGTTATCTCTAAAACCTTTTTTTTTGGTAAGCATTATCTCTAAAACCACTTGTACGTATCATTGTCTCTAATACCACTTATCGAGGTTCAACACTCAGACTCACCCGATCCAACGCAACAGAAATCCAAATCCCCGTCTGTCGACAATACTAATTTAGTGAGCAAAAGAAACAAAAAATGCACAGTATTTTTTAACGTGAAATTCCTTCACAAATAGAAGAAAAAAATCACGAGACACTTAGTCCACAAAAAAGATTTTCACTATGTAAAATGGTTACAAAAACTCTAGAGATAGAGTATCCGCTATACACCCGAGATAGAACAAGTGGTACTGTGCCTCCCCCACACACGGAAGTGTGCCTCCCCCACCCAGGTTCAATCCCCCGCGGAAGCACCAAGTGGTACTGTGCCTCCCAAAAAATCCCGCAAGGGGTTTCTGGGTTATGGGGCCGCGAGTGCGGTGGGGCCAGTCACTATAAAAAAGCTTACCCTTAACACAGTTTTAATTTGAAAGCGTCTTCAGGGGCGCACCTCCTCTAGGCGGGCGGCGCGGCCCGGCCTCGGCAGTCTCTGGTTGCTCCGCCGGTTGCTCCTCGTCAATGGTCGGCCATGGCGGCCTCCTGGCTGTTCCTCGCCTGGCGGCCATCGGACGGCGGTGGAGGCCGTCTTTTTGCTGATTCCTACGAGACCCTCTTTCTGGTTTCGCCGGCTTCCTCTGAGAGTTCATCTATGGTTGAGCCCTGTCGAAGCTCCTTCGACCTAGACTTGACTGGGGTTTCTGCCGAAGCCATGAGCGCACCTGATGCTTCCGTTTGGGTCTCTGATTCTGTCTGGGATTCTTCTCAGGCTATGGCCTCTCTTCTCCCTTCTCCCTCGATTGATTGGGGTTCCTCAATGGCTGGAATGGACCAGTCCCTTCGCCCTCCTGATTTGTGTCAGGAGGTGCTGGTTGACGCTATTGTCGTCTTATGTGCTTCCTGAGGATCCCCGGCGTGTGGCTTGTTCTTCCCGGCTCTTTTGGTTCGTTCCCATTGTGTGCCTCTGTTGGATGGGTTGGGAGCCGATGCTTCGAGGAATGGATCCTCTGGATGTGGTTGAAGAGCGGGCCGAGGCTCGCCTTGTTGCACGAGATCCTTCGGGTGCTTTGGATCTCATACTCGCCATGAGCCGGGCCGTGGGTTTCACCGTAAGGTATAGTCAGTAGTTAGATTTTGGTTGGATGCTGGTTGCTCGACCTTCTGGTCCGACCAATGATTGAGTCTTTTCGCCTAATGGCATTGGATGGTTTAATGCTCCTGGCATTGATCAGTAATCGTTGGATTCGGGTGTGCTTGGAGAGCATGGATTGAACTACGTGGAGCTCTGTGATCCTTCCTTACTCTGTCTATTGGTTACTATGGATTCGAAATGGGCTCTCTGCTGGCCTTGGTGTTGAGAAGGTGTCTCTGGCTGGCCTGTCATTCGCCTAATGGCTTTAAGTGGGGCTAATGATCCACGGCATCAACCCGTTATTTTGGATTCGGTTGTGCTTTGAGGGCATGGATTGAATCTGTCGAGATCCGAGTTCCTTCTTTGCTGTCCTTGTGAGTGGACTCGGATTGGGCTAATCTGGCACTGCTTGTTGAGAGAATTACCTTCTCTTTGATGATGTCCTATCGCACTTAGTTGTTCTTTGTCGTCAATAGCAACTCAATGAGTTGCTGCAATGTTGGTGCTCTGTACCATGGTATCGGGGCTTCTCCATGGATGCGGGCTCCCCAAGAAGATGACATTGGCGTATCTATCCATGCACTCGAACCGATGTTCCCTGGAGATGCAGTTGTAGGATGGGGGCTGTTGCTTCTCTTGGAGGTTCTTGATGTTGATCTCGTTGATGCCCTTGATTGAGATTGTTGCTTCATTTTAATAATGGGGTGTATGGCTTCTATCATTTTTTCTTTGTGGATTCTTTGTTGCTTCAGTTTTGTGCGAGATCGTGCTTTTGGTGATGATGTATGCGTGTGGGACTGCATCCGTGGTGCTGATAATTTTTGCGGTGGATGCATGTGTCGAGGCAATCCTGGCTGAATTTTCTTGAAGCTGGTTGTTGATCTTTGTAGTTGCTCCCGTTGGTGGCGGTGTGTGAATTCTTGGCCTGGTTTTTGAGCTTCTCATGCATGGCGATTGGAGCACTATAGCGAGATACTACATAGGTCTTGGGGGATGGAAAGGCATGCTTTCTCCGATTTTGTGATGTAATTTCCCTTCTATTTCTATGGATTATGTAGAATGTTTGGCCCCCTAGAGGCTCTTTATGTACTTTCATTTGTACTGGCTGCTCGGGGTATGTCCCAGCGGTTTATCTTTTATCCTCAAGTCAAAATACTTGGCGATAAAACATAGATGTTATAATTTTTTTCTCCCATTAATCCAAAATACTTACTTACCAAAAAAAAAAGAGATAGAACAAGAAAAATCATTCTAGAGTAAGTAAGAAAACTCTCCTTCAATCATAACTCTCTATTTTTCTTCTCTCTTTCTTCTTACAAATGGTGCACTCCATTCACTTTGATTTTACAAGTGTGGTGGTAGACGACCGACTACCGCACCCATGGCAGCTACCGCGGCCACTGGCCTCCCAGCCCTTCATATTGCTGCTTCCTTTTCCATTTTTTTTCTTCGTGTCTGTCTCCAAAAGCCTGGTGCGCTTTATAGAGAGATCTAGCCCAAGTTCCATGCCATGCATGCGTGCATGCCCGGTTTTTGCACCGGAAGCTCTACCAATTGCTATCAACTCGGAGGTCAATCGCCATCTGCACAAATGGCGCATGAGGCTATGATCAACTACGGGTCTGCAAAGCCTACCAACCCGTAAAGTTAACTCTCTACAATGTCAACTGCCAGCTTTCCACAATGTCCTCGGTCCTTGCTGCACTTAGCGACCTCAACCGTTATCTGTACACTTGGCCATCACAAAGTCTCGGCCACTATCGCATAACAACCTCAACCAGTATCATCTGCTCTAACTCTCAGAACCACTCTGGAATTGCCTTTATCCCTACAATTCCATTCCGAAAATTTACTCCAGATTTCTACCGTAAAATGCCACTCCGGTATTTTGCACTCTGGATTTCCTTTCAGAAAATCTACTCTGAATTTTCCCACCGGCAAATACCACTCCGGCTCTTAAATCCATTCCGACATTTGAGTCTCCGTAAAACGCACTCCCGCATTTTCACTTCGAAAATGCACTCCAACATTTTTCAATCCGGAAAATGCACACCGGAAATCCTCTCCTGGATTTTCACTCCAAATTTCCCTCCCCGCCAAATTCCACTCAGGAATTTGCCACTCCGGAAATTCTCTCTAAAAATTCACTCCGAATTTCCTTTTTGGCAAATTCTACTCTGAAATTTGCCACTCCGATTTTCTCCTTTGAAAAATCCACTCCAAAGAATCCTCTCCAACCAATGCACTTTGGCATTTGCCACTCCGATAAATGCCACTCTGAGATTTACCCACTTGGCAAATGGTCACTCCAAGATTTGCCCACCTGGCAAATGGTCATCATCTGAGGTTTGTCTACTTTGACAAATCGTCTTCTCTAATATTTGCCCACCTGACAAATGGTCATCTTCCGAGATTTGCCTACACCAACAAATGGTCACTATGAGATTTGTCTTCTTCGGCAAATGGTCATCCTAAACTTTGCTGCAGCTAATTTACAACACTCTGAATATCACACAAAACTTGTGTAATTCTCTGATGACGCTTCTATTTGTTGAGTCACCCATAATGGAGTGACTAAACCCAACACTACTCTTAGTCACATAAGTGGTGTTAAAAGAATCCATTATGCTGCATTAGCCTAATTTGACTCCACTAATTATCTCAAAAGGTTTCTAAAATGTAACGTTTAAAATTTTATAGCAAGTTGTAGCCCACTTGTGGACGAATTCATGTCTTTACCGCTCTAAGAGAGAGGTTGATTTATCCATTCTCAATTGTAACCATTTGATCAATATTTGATAGTTTAGGTCTTTTTTTTAAAAAAAAAAACTAACTAATTTTTTTAATACAATCGTTCATTCAATATCAGATAATTATTATTAAAAAAAATTAAATCTACCTCCCTTTAAAGACGAGGCTCCCCAATTGTTATGTGGACTTCATGCACCTCCACGCGCATGGCACGGCCATCCCATGCCACACCCACATGTGCATCGGAAGGTCCAGGCCCTCTTTCGGCCATTTCTTGCGTTTCAATAGCCACTACCCAGTTCAAAATTTTGAGATTAATTTATTTGTTTCCTTGAATGTCTAATAATAAAACTTCTTTTGGAAAAATATTTTAAAATATCAAAAAGTTATTTTATTAGGAAATAAAAATTTTTGATTTTTTTTCTGTGGACCTAAGATAGTTTGTTAAGTGGGTGTTAGAGAAATAATGGGAGTGTTTGAGTGCTCCAGCAATTATTCAATTCGTGTTTTCTAATATCTATTCAAAATTTCATTGTAATTGGATATAATGCATTAGAATTTGATTCTTAGCTTCAAATGTTTTATACGTCCCCTTGCGTGTGGCCTAGATATTTATGTTGAGGATATAATTGCTTTCATCACCAAGTCTTTGCCAGCTAAGGGTGTGATTAGATTTTTTTGAAGTATTTTTTTTTTTTTTTTGATAAGTAAGATTTTTTTTAAAGTATTCAAGATGGACGAATGAATAGATTGAAGATATATGGTGTGGTTATATTATTATGATGGAATTGTAAGCAGGTATTTTGATTATAGTACCCGAGGTATTTTGATTATAGTACACTTGCCTGATATGACCCTAGGTGGTTGTGTGCACTTTTTGCCGGTCTACTGCAACTGGCCGATTTTGTCTCTCCCCACGCCAAAAAAAAGGGGGGAAAGTGTCAGTCAATTAGTTGACCGAAAATAATGATATTTGGCAGTCAACTCATTGACGGCTATTTGGTGGCTCCAATGCTGTGAGTTAGGCTTTGTAGCCAGATTTGCATCATAAAAGCACAAATGGCGGATTGAAAAGATGGTCAGTTTTGCTTGTATAGGTATCTCCAGATTGGTGGACAGTCTTTGTTGTCATTTGCCGGTTTGGTGTCCATTGATCAGCCAAAAAAAAATAAAAGGAAAATCTTTGGTCAACCTTGCTTGGAGAAATAATGATATTTGGCGGTCAATGCATTGACGGCTATTTGGTGATTAGGCTTTGTGGCGGTTTGCATCATAATGGCACAAAATGCGGGAATGGAAAGATGGTCAGTTTTGCTGGTATGGGTATCTCCCGAATTTGTGGGTGTTGTTGTCGTTTGCTGGTTTGGTGTCTTGCTGACGCGGCCCATTTGCCCGATATGGCTGATAACTGTTCTTTGCCCGGTTTGGTGTTGCTGTCGGTATGATGTCATGCTGACGTGGCCATTTGCCTGGAATGGATGAGCTCAGTGAGCGTTTGGATACCAATTGCTGTAAATGTCGGAATGATATGTGGGTCCCCTACAGTTAAATGCCGGTTTGCTCCTTGTTCGATATGACCAAGGAGGTTGTGTGTGCTTTTAGCCCGATTTGCCGCAAAAGGCCTGGTTGGCTTTTCGCCCGGTATGTAACAAATTGCCAGTTTGGAAAGCTATTTGGGTATATTTTCCAGTTAGGCTGTAGGCTCGTGGCCGGTTTGGAATTGGTTATTTTTGGCTGGTTTTTTCTTCTTTGTATGTTTTATTTTGGTTTCACGAAATATTTCATGGAGGCACTCGAAATATACCCTGACATCTATGTTTTACCTTTATGTTGGTAAAACACTTCGAGTTAAAATATAGTTTTGTACTTTATTTTATTTTAATTTAATTTTAATTACTTATTAAAAAAAAAAAAAAGATTATAGTATGTGAGAATCATATCCTTAGGTTACTGGAATTGGATAAAGATGGAGCATCTATTTGTAGTGACCCCACTTTCAAAATATAAAATAATGACTTTAAAACACTTAACCAAATAGCAGAATACATCCCTAAAACACCACTGTTAAATAATTCTAATATAATCTGTGAAGTTTTTGAATTGACTAAACCCTCCTCGTTTGGCCTTAACATCATTGTAGCTGCAATGAAAAGGGCTTTGTACTTTCCCATGCTTTTTGTCAATTTCCGAGATACTCGACTTGGATAGTTTAGTTTGATGTACTAAACTGTTATTTTTGTCTATGTCCGTCCGTGGTAATGAATACGGACGGCTTATCAAATTTCCATAAAATACTATCATTGGGTCTTTTTTTGATTTATTTCACGGTGTTCGGGAATCTTTTGGCCTCTATATTCTCTATTCAAGTCGGCAAAACACTTGGTATTATAATATATTTTTTATAAATTTTTATTTTTTTAATATAACTTTACTTACTTACCAACAAAAAAAAAAAAAAAAACATCATTGGAGCTGCTCATGGCATATCCAAGCCGTAAGAAAAATCATCTACCAGTATACCATGATCAAAAGCAATATACAAAATGACGCTCACCGGCCTGAATATGCTAATGATAAATTAATATAAATTCCTAAGGTATCCAGTGCAAATATTTGTAATTTCAACCATACATTTAATCAAGGGTTGTCTAATTCTTCAAATTCTCCTCTGATCCAAATTACTTACCCAAAAAAAAAAAAATCTCCTCTGATCCAAAATCCCGTAATAGGTCCATTCTAGTTAATCTAAAAGGTTACCAAAAATTGATAAGAATGGACCTGATAGTTAATAAAACATGTATATATTTATATATGGAAATATGCATGATAAATATATAAAAAAGCAATAATGGCAAGCTGCAGAAATGCCGAACACAATGGTGTATTGATAAAAGCATATAAAAAAACATATAAACTAAGGATTGATGTTACCCTCACCAATAAGAGTCGAATACCAAATATCAGGTTAAATAATTTTCCTATAACTCGAGTTATATACTACTATTTAATATCCATAATTAGATTATTTTTTTTTAAATAGGATCAAATATTACTTTTTAAATTATTAGATATCACGTAATAATTTTCTCTCACACATAATAAATTTAGACAGGCTAAAATATATTTCATAAATTATTTATAATTATTCTTATTTAGTTAAAATAAAAACTCTTCAACAATAACTATATAATTTTTTTTTAACAATAGAAACAAATAATCTTCATAAATTTAATGTAAAGTATTTCATCAATTACTTATACAAAATAACACTCAAAATTAAATATCCAAAGATTTCAAAATTTATAAACAATTTTTACAAAATTAGACATAAGTTTTTAAATAACATAAAATGAGTGCAAAATTAACATGCATGCCAAAAATAAGCAAAAATAAACATTAGGGGAACACATGCATATAAATATAAAAAATAACCAAAAAATTTCAACAACAAATGAAAAGTAGACTAAGATATACTTTCCCTTAATTAAGTATTACACAGATCTAATCCAAAATTACTTTAAAACTATTGGGTCCCAATATAGGGACCCATAAAATACGGCACAAAGGAAGGCCCAAGTGAAAAGCCCAAAAATGTGTCCACGAACCAAGAGGACTGGACGACCCAAGAGGCCCAAAACCCAAGTTAGCTCCTTATACTAGACTGGCCTAACGAGCCCAAGAGTACAGGATAGTGTCCCAAAAGCCAAAGTTACGACAAAGGTCCGAGTGGTCCCCTTGGCCAATAGGGGATCGAGGACATCGCAAATAGCTGACGATATCCAGATACAAGGACCAGAAGAAGAAGTCCGAGAACCTCAAAAGTTCCATCAGACCTCAGATTAGTCTGAAAAGTCAAGAAAAGACTCGAGGACCCTCCGCGAAGGACCAAAGATCCTCCGAATGACAGTTAATATCCGAGAGCTGCCCTCTTCAACGAGTCCGCGAACTCGCAAAGAGAAGACATGCCACACAAGGACGAGGACAATCTTGCACACGGCCGAGAGCGCCAACTAAGCAACTTCGCCGATTTCCAATGAACTCTGCAATCACTACCGGACGTCGCCTCAGAGCACGCTAGTCAAATCAAGGCGCGCCCTAGAATCTACACGCCAGCATGCTCGGGAGCCTTACAAAGCGCGGCGCTGGCAGAGAGTCCCCGCACACGCCATCATCTCGACATGGACAAGGAGGCGGGTGGATGGCTCCCTCAAGCGCAAACGTAATGGGACGGTGGCCGGGACCTCTCACGGCCAATGCCCACGCCACATGTCTTCTCCCCCAACAGCATAATTTCTTCTATAAATACCAGTAGAGGCTCTTGCCTCGGGACCTTTTCCCCCTCTTTCCGGAAGAACTAAGGAGGAGAAGGAAGAGTTCAAGAGCTTCCAAAGGAGAAGGCCCTTGAAAGGAGAGAGATTAAGGAAAGAAAAAGGAAAAATATTCCCATAACTTGTACTTTGTAAAACTTCCACCCATAGTGAAGCATTTCTCAAGGCTCAGAACCTCATGGTTTTTTCTCCCTATTAAAGAGGAGGTTTTCCACATAAAACCCGGTTTTAATCTCTCCTTCTCCACATCTACACTCCCAAACACTTGTGTTGCATTGGACCCCCGAAATCTGAAACGCAACATTGGCACCGTCTGTGGGAACCGTGACAAAAGCTCACAACTCCCTACTATCACAGAACAACAAGCGCTCCAAAGATGGTGAGCAGATAAGATAGCACGTCCACCCGGGAGATAGGACCCTTCGACAAGTGTCTCCCATCAGGTGGCATGACGAGTGGCGGCCCCGGTACTAGCGTACACAAGCTGGTAAAGAAGGTGGACAGCCTCTCAAGAGCAGTTCGTACCCTCTGCGAGAGGGTGGACGAACAGTCCAGGGGAGCTTACCCTGAAAGTTCGCGGCCAGCAGCGCCACAGGAGCGATAAGCTGCGCGAGCTCCTGGCGAGTTGAGAGACTACCTCAACAAAAAACAGTCCATGACCCAGGCCCCGACGAAGAGAGGGCTCAAGAAGCTCTGGAAGATGGTCTTTGGACCCAAGACCAGCGAAGCAAGCTAGCCGAGAGGAAGAGAAGACCCCCTGCCCCCAAGGACAGGGGAAGGAAAAAGAAGGGCGGGCGCCCAACTGAAGACCCATGGACCCTCCAGGCAAAGCGAGCCCGAACGGATGGTCCTGAGAGGAGACAGGCCATCAGGCCCACCTGTCCTCACTAAGTCACTCACCAACATCCTGAGGCAAATCCGAGACGAAGAGTTCTTGAGATGGCCCAAGGCGTTGGAGAACCCAGAAGGGGGCGACCAGTGGGAATATTGCCATTACCACTGCAGCCATGGCTATGATACCGAGGACTACAGGAAGCTCCAGGCAGAAATTGAGTGGCTGGTAATGGAAGGCTATCTCGACCATTTCCTACCACGACTGGGGCATGGCCCCGGAGCAGCAGGACGCAGCCAGTCACGCCGCTCAAAAGGCAAAGCTATAATGGGCGTGGAGCATGCCTATGACCATCGACTGGGGGGCTGCAGGCGCCAACTCCGTAAAGGCCAGCATAGTGCAGAACTGTCAAAAGGCCGCGGTCGGCAAGGGAGCAGCGAGAAAAATGCCAAGGCCCAAGCATGCGTCAACCAGGACTCAGGGGACTAATGTAACGTGAGGATTCAAAATGGCCGTGGAGGCCACCCAATATAACACGTATACATGAATGAAAGCGTCCCTTCATTATGTCTATTTTGATATATTCTCATGCTCCCTTATCAACAACAAGGCAACTCACAACTCAAAGCAAAAATTCGTCTATGCCCGAGCGACCCCAGAGGCCGTATTCCAAAAACTCGGCTGTGCCCGAGCGGTCCCAGAGGTCGTACTCCAAAAACTCGGTTGCCCCAGAGATCGTATTCCAAAAACTCTGCTGTGCCCGAGCGGCCCCAAAAGTCGTATTCCAAAAACTCAGCTGTGCCTGAGTGGCCTCAGAGGTCGTATCCTTAAAACTCGGTTCTATCCGAGCGACCCTAGAGGTCTAATTCCGACGACTACATCCAACACCAAGAAACCTGAGAGGTTAAAAGGCTAGAGAACCTCAAAAGGATCACACGCACAAAGCTAAAAACAAGACATTGTGCATCACGTCACAAAAAAAAAAAAAACACTTGTACAAACAAGACAAAAAGTCCAAAGCTCTGATTCAGAAGAGACAGGCTTTATTCATAAAGATAAATTTATGTACAATGTTGTAACAAAGAAAGAATAGAGACAAAGTGTCACGGGAGCCTCTCTTGGCCCCCTTGTCCTCGAGCCTCCTGAGCTCCAGAAGGCCCCGCCTGGTCCGCTGGATTTGGCTCCTTGGGAGTAAGAGGTTCACCTTCCGGCCCTGCCCGAGGGGACCTAGGGAAAGGCCTCCCAGCAACGCCGTATAAGTCTCCTGCGCTTAAGGCACTGCGTTCCTGGGATCGAGGACGGTGACAGAAAACCGTGGATGAATCAGTCGCAGCACTCGGCGGCACATGCGAATGCCCTCCCAATACTTGCCATCTAATAAGGGAGCAATCTCCGCGATCTGTATGGACGTCCTCAACCTCTCGCCCAGTCGAATAACCCTCTCCCGGAGAAGCTCTTGCTGAAGCCGCTGGAGCTTGACGGTATCCTCCAAAGAGGCGATTTTCCTCTCTGCTTCAGCCAGCTTCGCTTCAACCCGTTGCGCAGCTCCCCGAGTGGCCCTCAGCGACTCCATCTCCGAGCGGGACTGGGCAACCTCTCCCACCAGCTCGCTAAGGCCTCCAATCAAATCCTGGAGCTGCAAATAGAAAAGCCCATCAAGGCATAGGCAACTGGAAGTAAGGCAAAAGAAGAAACGGTGGGTTACCTTTAAAACAAGAGGATCATACCCTGGGCCATGCTCCCCAGGGGCCTTGGGCTCCTGCGAGTCACTCTCAGGCGCCGCAGACGCCTCCTCAGGGACAAGCTCCGCAGCTATAAAAGGTACTGAGGAGCCTGCCCCAACGTCAGCATCCTCAGGGAGCTCAGACAATCGTTCAGCTTGGACTACAATGGGATGCTCAGAAGGATCAAGGGACATCAGGTCAGCGACGCCTAACTCCTCAGCCTCTACCACCTCTCGGACCATCTCAGCCATCATTCCCCCCTCAGCGTCCACGGCGAAGTTTCTGCCTCCTATGTCCTCGGAAGGGTGATCAATCCTGTCCCATACGTCACCGGCAAATCAACGGGAACTCCAGGAGCGGGATCATCATTGGGAGACTGGACGTCCGGGAGCTCCATAATCTGTACAATCGCCCCTGAGGACTCAGTGACAGGATCAACTGTGGAGGCAGGGACGAGACCTTCAATCCCCGAGGACTCTGGTAAAGTACCAGTTCTCGACCTCTTAAAGAGAGGAGCAATCAGATCATCATCGTCCAAATCATCGATGTCGAAATCATCATAATCATCAGAAGGGAACTCAACAACGGCCGCTGGACGTTTCGAACTCTCAGCCGGAAGGCTCTTCTCCGAGTGGTCAGCGGGACCCTCAATCCTCAGTGGCTCCACTCTCCTCCTCGGCCTCCTTTTCTTGGACTTCTCGGGAGGAGCTGTGGCGGAGGCCTTAGCCCATGGTCCCCACTTAGCCTCCTCAAAGTTCTCGGATGACAACCAGATATTGCGCTTGTTTAGGTGAAAGCCCCTGAAGTTAGCCAGCACCAGGTCCGTGAACTCCTTTACGCTCTCTCTCTCTCCTCTTTCGAAGGATCAGAGCTACATTGGCTAACCACTTTCCCCCAGGCAATGGAGATGGCCCAATACTCATGGATGCCAAGGAAGAAGAATTTATCCTTCCACCGCTTCGTGGAGTCCGGGTTCCCCCCGCACATCAAGGAAAAGTCCGGGCGGGGGGTCATCGTGATCCAATCAAAGTTATGTGTGAAGCGAAACATAACCTTGACCATAAGAACATTCAAGAGCTTCTTATGGCACCGGAAGAAAACGCACAGAGACACCAAATACCCTACTGCATTTGGCTGGAGCCTAGCAAAAGGAACTCCAAGTCCCTTCATGATGTCATAGAGCTCCTTCGACACAGGAAACCGTAGCCCACCCTTGAGGTAGACTTCATAAACGGTGATGAAACCGTCCTGAGGGCACAACGACCTGTCGTGCGACTCCGGAATCATCATGGCCATGGACTTAGGGATCCGATATCGTGCTCGAATCTCCTTGAGCCTATCGAGCGTCATCGTAGAGGCGATATCCCTCACTCCGGGCGCCATGGACGTTGAAAAGCAAAAGGACAGAGAAAATTTCAGCAAGAGAAGCACAAAGGTCTCAACACTTAGAGAAGAAAACAGAAAGTAGACGCAGAAATAGAGAGTCGGGACGAGAAGGCCTTTAAATACTCTTGAAAATCAAAAAAGACGCACTCATTACCCTCACCACGCATCGCTCAGCTGTTCGTCTCAAGAAAATGATGGCCTTGCCTTCCCAAGGCGCTTGTTAGCGCGTCACTTTAGCATTTAATGCCCTGTAGAAACTCAAACGGCGGCGCTCGAAAGATCTCAGACTCAAAAGAAGTTCTGGGACAATTCTCCACCAAGCCTAGCGCCACATTTATTCCGAGGACATACATGCACTCGGACTACCATTACAAAAGGCCTAAGCCAGAACGCGGACGGTCATACTCTTGCCTCCTCAAAACGTCCTTTTCAAGCCATAACACGCGCGTGGACAAACCAGAGCAAGAAGAAATCAACCTCCCAAGAAGAGTAACGACTTCATGCCAAACGGTCGAGGACTTCGAGCCATTTGGCATGGGGGGCTATGTTGGGTCCCAATATAATTGGCCATAAAACACGGCCCAAAGGAAGGGCCCAAATGAAAAGCCCAGAAATGTGTCCATGAACCAAGAAGACTGGACGACCCAAGAGGCCCAAAACCCAGGCTAGCTCATTATACTAGTCTGGCCTAACGAGCCCAAGAACCGGGCTAGTGTCCCAAAAACCAAAGCTACGGCAAAGGTCCGAGAGGTCCCTTTGGCCAATAGGGGCTCGAGGACATCGCAAATAGCTGATGACATCCAGGTACGAGGACCAGAAAAAGAAGCTTAGAACCTCAGAAGTTATATCAGGCCTCAAATTAGTCCGAAAAGTTAAGAAAAGACCCGAGGACCCTCCGTGAAGGACCAAAGATCCTCCGAATGACAGTTAATATCCGAGAGTTGCCCTCTTCAATAAGTCCGCGAACTCGCAAAGAGACAAGGCACGCCATACAAGGACGAGGACAATCTCGCACACGGCCGAGAGCACCAACTAAGCAACTTCGCCGATTTCCAAGGAACCTGCAATTACTACCAGACGCCGCCTCTACAGAGCACGCCTAGTCAAATCAAGACTGACGCCTAGAATCTACACGCCTGACATGCTCAGGCCCTACCAGCGGTGCCAGCGGCGTGTTTCCCTGCACACGCCATCATCTCTGACATGGACAGCGGGCAGGAGGACGGCTCCCTTAGGCATTAAACGTGACTAATGGGACCGTGGACAGCCTCTCGGCTACCCGCCGGCTGCTACGTGTCTTCTCCCCAACGGCACAATTTCTCTTATAAATACCCAGTAGAGGCTCTTGCCTTAGGACCTTTTTTTTCCTCCTCTTTCCAGAAGAACTAAGGAGGAGAAGGAAGAGTTCAAGAGCTTCCAAAGGAGAAGGCCCTTCAAAGGAGAGAGACTAAGGAAAGAAAAAGGAAAAATATTCCCACAATTTGTACTTTGTAAGACTTCCACCCATAGTAAAGCATTTCTCAAGGCCCAGAGCCTCGTAATTTTTTCCTCCCCATTAAAGAGGAGGTTTTCCACATAAAACCCGATTTTAATCTCTCCTTCTCCACATCCTACACTCTCAAACACTTGTGTTGCACTGAACCCCCAAAATTCGAGACGCAACAAAAACTATATTCCTTCACTTTTTTCTCTTCTATCTCTTCTTTTCTTCTCTCTAAAATTCTTTGGCAAAAACGTTCCAAATATGCATAAAGTCCTTATATGAGTACATTGGCACCCCTGTTTTGGTTGTGGACCCATTAGACGTAAGCTCAAATAGCATATACGTATGAGAGCCCCTCAAACCACACATGAGCATTACTAATACTAATAGTCACACACAAATATGCCTACACCACGCTCGAGCTCCGCCTATTCAACCTTATCGACGCATGTGAACATGTCAGATGTCAAACTTTTTGACTTCAAGTATTTAATTTTTTTCCTAAATACATAATTATTCTTACAAATTCACATATTATAATTAAATTCTAACATCTTCATGCATGTCTCGGTATTTGAATATTACACATTCCTTAAAACAATACCATTCTGGTGCTTTCCATTCAAAATTGGCCTCGCGTGCGTAAGAGCCAAGCAACCTATTAGGCTTGCTGAATTTGTGAGATGTGAGATGAGAGTTTGTTGAGGCCGCTTCACTCTTGAATCAATTCAAACACGCTGTCATCTGCATGCCCTACCCGACTCAAGCTAAGAGCCAGTCTCCAATATTGCCTATTCTTGCATCTGAGGCCCAATCAAAACTCGATAATAGAATATTTCCACCAAACTAGACAATAGATTAATCCAACCCCCGCGCCCAAAAAAAAAAAAAAAGAAAACCTTTTAACCTAGGCTGCTGCGGGCTAAGTCATTGACGTCCTAGAGAGAGACGCTCTCTTCTCTCTCTAATTTTCAAATTCGTCCCGCCTACGAATTTGAATCCTCGGTTCCGGCGGCCATGGCCGATCGGCTCGAGTCCTCCTTGGGTTCTCTCCCTGGTTCCGATTTCCCTATCCCTCCTGTTCCTTCCTCTCCAAAGGCTTCGGTGCCTTCGGGTTCCCTCTCTCCCGCTCAGGAAGCCCAGCTGCTGAGCGATTCGAAACCTAAGGGTTTCGATTTCGTCTCCGATGGTCATGCTCAATGTTCATCCCGTTGGGCTGACATCGTCCGCAAGGATAGTCTTGAGGCACGAAATGAGTTGAAATTCTTTCCCCCTTTCGTCCATCATTTCTCCTCCGCCAGAGGTCATCAACCAAGGCCATTCTTTCTGGGGCTTTACTTTGGTGGGCTATTTCTATGAAGCCCCGCCTCACTATCTGGCGGTCAAAGCCATTGCTAACAAGATTTGGTCCCGTTTTAGCCTCACCCACACCGCTGGCAACGAAGCTGGTTATTTCTTCTTCCGATTCTCAACTATGGAGATGATGGAAAAATGTCTTCATGCTGGCCCATGGCTCATGGCAGGGAAGGCTATCTTCCTTAAACGTTGGTCGCCGGGCATGATTCTGAACAAGGATGAACATAAACGCTTTCCCATTTGGATTAAACTCTTCAGTTTGCCGATTGAGTATTGGACCCATGCCAGCCTCAGCTGGGTGGCTAGTGCTGTTGGTATTCCTCGGCCGCCTTGACCCCGGACTGCCCGTATGGAGAACATCTCCTTCGCCAAAATCTGTGTTGAAGTGGGAGTCGATGGCCCCTTTCCCACAAGTATCTCCATTAAAGCTTGCCACGATTCGGAACCCATTGTGGTGAAGGTTGAGTATAGCTGGCGGCCTATCAGGTGTAGTCGTTGCCGTATGTTGGGGCATGATGAAGCTCAATGCCATTCCTGGGTTGCTAAACCTCCAACAGGTAATTCCCGTTCCAATTCCCACTTTTCTGATCATGTGGAAAAAGTCCCAATGGTTTGCCAGCCTTACTCTGGGCACAAGATCGATGTTTGTGTCCCAAAATCAGGGGCTGTTGAAATCTTGAATCAACCGGCTTCCCCCCCGCCTCAATTGCTGCCACCAAGAATGGCAGATGGCCTTAGTGGATGTTGCGTGAGTAGTTCCCCTATTGGGGCTGTGATGGACTCTCAAACCCTCCCTGGTCTGCTAGTGCCCACGAACCCAGCTACCCCTACCCCTGGTCTGGCGTCCCTGGCACCTCTGGACCCTTCTGGCCTGCACCCTGATGCATTGCTTCCCCCTCTAGACCCTATTGCTTGCACCCCTACTGCACTGCCTCCGGTCTCAGTCCATGATTCCTGTATCCAGATTGAGTATGTTCCATCAAACTCATCTGCTGACATTGGGCACCAAGTGTGCCTATCGGATGCCTCCAGGAGTTTGGATGGTCATCATGATACGCAGATTAATGATTTGTCTCCTAACTCTCCTGATTCCGAGATTCAACATCATCCTTTTGATATTGATGAGTTTATGCTTACCCCAAGCTCTATCAAGAGGATTTTCACGAAGTATACCTTGAAGTCCTCTTTGGTAGATAATTTGCGGGGCATGGAGTATGATTGGAAGACTTCAAAGTCTAGGAAAAAAAAAAAAGCGCCTCTAAAAAATCAGGGCGCTTCGGCTCTTAGGCCTATCTTGCTAGGGTATTTTTTTGAGGAGTCCTTTATTTTGCTGAGGCCTGGTTTTGATCTTGGTTTAGACCGCCTCTTACTCACTCTTGCTGTTAGTCTAGGCGAGTTATCTACCTTTTGGCTTGAAGAATCTTTGTAAGACCAGTGCTTGGTGTGCGTTTTGCTGCTTATCTCTGCGAAGGATGTATGCTGTGGCTTTGGCAATGTGATCCTGAACTCCTGGGATCTTCATCTGCCTCCAGAAAGATGCTGAAATTTGATCCTGCTGATGCTATATCTAGCGCAGCATTTTCCTGGCTACTAGCCAGCTGTTGATGGGTGATTGCCCCTTCTCTGGTTATCTGAAGATTTAGCCGTTAGGTCTCTTGAGGGCTTGTGTTGTGGTGATGGAAGCTGCTCTGCTGTAGTGATGTGGCTGTTGGCACATTGGCCGGTTCTCTACTTGACGTAGAAAAGGGGAAGTTTGATTGATTCCATGATAAAAATTATCTTCTGGGACTGTTGTCACTGGCTTTCGGGATAGCACCTGTTAGAATGGATGATCGATCCCTTTTGCTCCGATGCTCAAGTTTTCAGTGGAGTTGCAGATTCTATCTCATGGGCTTCAGCTGGATTGTTTCTTATTTTCTTGGATGATATGCTCCTGTTGCTGAGAAATGCTGCATACGTTGCTTTTGTTGTGGCTCCCTGCTTTTTCTTTTTTTTTTTTGGTAAGTAAAAATTTTGGATTAATGGGAGAAAATAATTACAAGAAAAATGTTTTAACTCCAAGTATTTTACTTGGAGGTAAAACATAAAGCTCTAGGGCATGCCCCGAGCAACTAATACATCAAAGAAGAAGAAAAAAACATTAAGAACTACCACAATTGTCATCTAATACACATGAAAAGAATCGTGAAAATCACGCCTAAAGCACCTAGGATGACAAAGCAGACCCAACCGACATATTCATCTTGGATCGAAGAAACGGTACGGGTAGCATCGCACTAACTAGGACAGCATAGCAACATGAGAGAAAAAAAAAATAGCGGCATCTTCATTTGTAATGGTACTACAAAACCAGCCATACCCACATCGGGAGCATTAACGCATAGCGGCCGTGATCCCAACGAACAAGGCCAGCAGTGATGAAGGGCCCAAAATGTAGATCGCCCGACCACGACCGGAGATCAATAATTCCAGGCCCGCGGACATTATGGCAATCCGCCCGGCTCAATAAGGCTTGGTCATTTCAGCATCGACACATTCGGGATAAGAAAATTGCACATCTACCAAGAATCGCCCAGCACCACCCGTGAGCCAGCCACGAGACAAAGAATCGTAAACCAAGCCCCGCCATCCACCAAACAGCAATCCTCTAATTCCAATTCCCGGCTCCAGAAAGACATTGCATTAGTAGGCAGCATAATCAGCACATACCAAACAGCATCACTTAAGAAAAGAAGCAAAGACCACCCGTCGGCAAAATAGCCACCCATAATAACTAGCATGTTCACCACCATGAGCAGCATCATTCCTTGAATCGGGCGGGACAGCAAGTAGGCCGTGCTAATACTAAATGTTACGGCAAGTAGGCCGTGCCGACTCCCTCTTCGATTGTTGCCTTTCCTTGTTGCTATATCTAGCGTGACATTTTACCCAACTCTTGGCGGTGTTGATAGGTGCTTGCCCTTCTGGATTGTTACGAAGATTTAGCCGTTAGGTCTCTTGAGGGCTTGTGTTGTGGTGATGGAAGCTGCTTTCTCTTTGTGGTGATGGCGGTTGGCACATTGGCCGTTCTCTACTTGATGTAGAAAGGGGAAGCTTGTTGATTCCATGATATAAATTATCTTAAGGACCGTTGTCAGAAGCTTCGGATGGCACTTTGTTAGAATGGATGATCGATCCATTTTGCTCCGGTGCTCAGGTTTTCAGTAGAGTTGCAGGTTCTATTTGCCTTCTAGTTGCAACTGCTGGCCATGGGCGAATTGACCCTGGTTCTGTTCTCTGCCTTTGCTGATGCTTAGGGTGGAGTTGGCATTGAATGTTGGTTGGTTTTTGTTGATCAACTGTGCGTACTCATGCCTATGCTGAGCCCCTTCTTTGCACACTGCTGACTTGTTGGTATCAGCTTGGACTCTGTCTCCTTGGCTTTTGTGGGGCCGCTGGGAGTAGCTTTCGGTGCAGTAGTCTTGTGCTGCATGTGTTGATGACGGTTGCTGGGAGATGCTAGCCCACTGTTTACTGCTGGCTGAACTGAAGCAGCGGATGAAGTTTCCATTTTGTTGTTACTTTGGTGGCATTTATGCTCTTTTTTAGCTAATGCCAAATTGAAGCATTTCGTGGAACTGCAGATCTGTTGTATTTGTATATGGAGATCTTTGGTGCACGCCGATGCATTTGACTTGTCGTATGGCTTTTGAAGGGCGTGGCCTGTGATGGAAGCTGCTAGTTTTGTTGACCTCGGTCCTGGTTGGAAGTGGCCTGCTGCTGCGTTAGGAGCAACAGTGTTGCGGCTCTAATATTGGCGGTCTGATGCTGATGTCGTGGAAGCTAGGCTATTCCTGCTGATATTGGGCTGGGCAGTCTGCTGTTGATGTTGGTTGCCAGCGTCAGATGCTCATGCAGGTTGGTGGTGTCGGTGAGCGCAGGGGGGGCTGGCCCACTAGATTGGTTCTGGCATTGATTAGGCAGCACATAAGGAAATGGTGGCTGCCTCCCTTGGGCTTCCTGGAATTTATACGGAGCAGTGGGCTGGAGTTCCCTTTATTTTGCTTATCTGGTGGCTTTTGTGCTTCCTGTCTTGTCTTTGATGTAGGGTCGTGTTGTTTCGGTCTATTTTACTAAAATTTCACCTAGGTGAGGTTCTTTTTCATATGCTGTTAATATGTTTAAGATTTGTCCATGGTAATGCTCGGGGTATGCCCTAGCACGTTCTTCGTCCAAGTTGGCAAAACACCTAGAGTTAGAAAATCATTTTTATACTTTTTAATTCATTAAACTTACTTACCAAAAAAAAAAAAAAAGAGACTGCTGCGAGTAATTAATCATTAGCCCATTAGTTAGCATTTGCAGAAAGGCAGCTTGAACAAAATGGATTTACTTAGACATGAAGTGCAGGCCGATGGATCATTGAAGCTTTCTGCCAAAAGATGGAGACAACGTAATTTTTATATGCCCTTTGGCGGTAAGTAAAGTAAACGCAAACACTTACAGTGGAGAATGGAGGTGCACTACAGCTCTCCCTCTGGGAGCAGCTATTTAGGAAGAGATAAAGGCGAAATGCAACAAAAACTACAAGACTTCTTTCCCAGCAATTTGAACTAAACTTCATTTGCGAATCGCTTTCCTGCTTTTCCCTTTCCCTGAATTCTTAATTCACTTTAATATTGTGTTAAATCTGTCAATTTTGCTGATACGTTGCTAATTTTGCTTACCAAAAAAAAGTTAAATCTGTCAATTCAAACTTTAATGCAACCAAAAAAAAAAATGATCCATTGTGACTCACTGGTCACCACGGGTGGGTGCAATCAGGAAAACAGAGCCCACACAATGTTAAATATAAAGCACAGCTAATGTATATTTTAGCAGTTTCAATATCCTCATTTTGCAACAGAAAAGTACGACTGAAAAATAGAAATAAACAGAAGACAAAGGCAAAACATCCAAAAGGAGTCTTTTTTTTCTCACTCAACCACTTCTTGGCTTCTACTTTCGGCAGTTTGAGTTAAAGAATCATCCTGTGAAACAGGAAAATAAAAAATATCAAGAAAACGGGTAAAAATAGCCAATATTGCCAAAAAAAAAGATTAAATTCAAAAAGGCGAAAAAATCTGTTCTTAAAATGCTACTGGAATTAGTGAATTAAATCTTTTGGCTGAGGAAGATTAGTTCTCAGATCCGCCAGTTGGCAACAAACAGCCAATACCAGACCAGCATGGCTGTCATGGCAATTCTCCTGTGTTGTAATTTTTGGATATTTGAAATTACATGCAGTTAAGACATTTAGCACAATCAAGAATCTATATCTCTAATATCAAGTAACTACATTAGTAGGGTACTGTACTGCAATTAATATTTGTATATCATGAAATTTTTAGTGAGCCTTGGCACAGAAGCAATGTTGCTCCAATATTGTATGAATTTCATAGCTTCAAACCATAGAAATAGCATCTCAGCAATGCAGAGATAAGGTAATGAGTATACGAATTATTTTCTAACACCATGCAGCATCAAATAAGTTAAACTAATTTTTACTTTCATCATATTCAGCATATCACCAAAACATAACTAAAACTAATTCCACATGCTCCAAGTGTAAGTTCACAGTGAACGAAACAAAGAAGTCATTGAATTACTTAGGTTAATGAATGTAAGTAATTCCATTGGGTAGTATAATATTGTACTGAACATGCCCTGACAGCATTCTTATAAGATAGGGAAATAAAACAAAAAAAAAACACTTACCTTAGTACAGATATAGATGTAATGGACATCAGGGTTCTTTCCAAGAGCAGCCTCCACTGAGCTTCCATCCTCACCCAATGGAACAGGACTATTAAGCTCCCACTTTAGATGGTTGGATGCACCTGATGATACGAGTTTCTCTGCACATTTAACAAGAATGCAAAAATTGTAAGAACACATCTTGCTTGTTAACTAATAGGATTCTTCAACTTAATGATATCAAATAAGCCCAGCTGCTTGAAGCCAGACTTCAGACAGCTCCGTTAGAGGTTTTGCAAACTTGGTTCAAGAAATTTAACAAGTCTCACAGCCAGTTTTTGGGTTTGTTTAATTAACAAGCGTACCTCGAGTAAGGTAGACTGCATGACATATTCCTCAATGTAAACCAATCTAGTGAGATCTCAAATAAGAGCCCATTCGAGCTAATTTGATTGGCCAAGAAGTTTAACAATCCAGTAATTATCAATTTAAACTCGTCAAAATTGACTACTCTAGATTGTATAAAAAGGCTTTCCACATAACATCCGATATACAGCAATTACCATAAAAGGGGAATGTAACACATCTAGCAAACCTACAACCTCAACCAAGATTGAATGGCGTCAAGCAAGTTCCCCACCGTCCATGATATCCTTTACAGTTATATTTTACTTGTCCGAAATTCAACAAGAACTAGGCTTGGTTTGACTAATACAGCCTCATTTTAGCTTTTTGCCTGAGAAATGGCCAACAGCTACATGATCTTCCAGATTTTCAAAATTTCACCACTAACTATGGGCACTTCAAACCTTGAATTGTATATGAACAACAACAACCAACTTTGCCACTTCTAGAGCCTGACCCAACACCAAAGACTGTGACACACTCTCCTCCTCTGGCAATTTCAATTTCTGATGTGAACCTGAGATGATATACCAAGTCTCTCGCCCACCTGATCGGTAAGGATTTCTGGCTACATATCTTCATTCCAATCTGACATCTATTTCCATTTTTTCACACTATTTTAGAGCTAATAAAAATGAATATTGGCATGAGGCAATGGGAGAACTTCAAACTCTTTAGGACAAATTGCGTGGAATGTAGTCCCCAACCTAGCTCATGTCAAGCCCATTAGATATAAATGGGTCTACTCTATCAAACTCCACACTGATTGTACTCTCAATCGCAACTTGGTTGCTTTTGGATATAGATAGGTAAATGGGGTGGATTATAAGAAAACTTTTACTCCAGTAGCTAAGGTGAATATAGTGAGAATGGTGATTTCTATTGTTGCCTCACAAGGCTAGCCACCTCAGCAAATGGATGTTTAAAACACATTCTTTCATGGAAGCCTCAAGGAAGAGATATATATGGGACTACCACAGTGTATGACTTCCTTCTCTTCAAAGGATGCAAGTAAATTACAACAATCTTTCTATGGGTTGAAACAGGGCCCTCAAGCATGCTTTGACAAACTCCACTCTGCCTTCAATTCCATTTTAAACAAAGGCAATATAATTCTTCTCTATTTCAATATAAGACATCCACAGGTATTATTCTTCTTATTTATATTGATGATACTAATGTTGCTAGGACAGATCCTGCCTTAATCACTAGTTGGCAACTGCATCTTCAAGCTTCATTTTGTATGAAGGATTTAGGATCACTTGTGTACTTCTTGGGTTGAAGGTTCATAGTGACACTATAGGTATTTACCTAAATCAACAAAAGAACATTCAAATTTAATTACTTTGGTTAGTTTTTAGAATGATACCTCCATGGATACTCCTCTGGAGGTCAACGTGAAATACCATAGTGAGGAGGGTGATCTTCTTTCCAACCCTACACTCTGACAGTTAATAGACAGTTTGAACTACTTGACCATTACTTGACATTTCCTTCTCTATTTAGTAAGTTAATTTACGCACACTCCACGTCATCTACACTTAGTTGTTGCTCAACGTGTCATTTACAATCTTCATGGGACACCAGCGGGCGGGTTATACTTTCCCACTCACTCTCTACTCCAATCATTGCTTAGAGGGATGCAGATTGAGTCAACTGTCGGGATACATGACGTTCTATCATTGGGTAGTGCATGTTTCTTGACCATTCCTTGATTTCTTAGAAGAGTAAGAAGCAAGATCGCGTCTCCAAGTCTTCCACTGAATTTAACTATCGCATGATGTTGGCCACTTGTTCTAAAATAGTGTGGCTTCGTGAACTTCTAAATGAACTTGACCTTTCCAAAACTGATCCCACTCCTCTTCACGCAAACAACACTAGTATAATTCATATTGCAACTAACCTAGTTTATCATAAGCACACAAAACAAACGAAATAGACTGTCATATTTAGAAAGCTTTGGATACTGGCGTCATTTCTCTACTAATCAGATAGCCGACATACTTATCAAAGCCATGACTCAGCAGCGACATTAGTTTCTTATAGGCTAATTGATACTTCTTGATCCACCATCGTCAATTTGAGGAGAATGTTAGTCAAAATCGACAAAATATTCTGAAAAATATCAAGCCATAATTAGTTCACATAATTATAGCATGATTTGTACAAACCCTGTAAATTAGGAACACAATTATAAATTTCCTATTAAATATAGAAATTATTGTTGTTATTCAGAATTGTAATCAAGGGCAGAAAATGAAATATAACCAGGAAAACTCCCACAAAGAGAGCAATTCATCCAAAATTCATTGTTTCTCATTATAGCTCTTCCTTTAGCAAATAAATCTATATCTCCATGGCAGCCCACATCTTCTTCTGAGTATCATCCAATCCACCAAAATAAGGGTACTTGCAAAGAACATACCCTACTAGGGCATTTTCCAAATTCTAGCAACTACCTTCCACTCCTCTTCCTTGAATAAAACAAACCTGTTTTCACAAGGAGGTGAAATTGAGAGGCATATCATTCCCAACCAATTAATTACCAGTGAATAATCAAGTCCACTCCTTTCTTTCCAATAGGCATGAAACCTACTTCTATGACTTAGCCTTCAGCTGTTCAAGTTCACCTGCCCAACTCAAAGTAGTGTTCTCACCTGAGAATCATGGAAACCGGCATGGGACATGTACACAACAAGACAACATGTCAACACATTACTTTTCAAAAATGAGGACACAACACATTGGAAATATATTAATTTAAATTTATAATTGAATAGATATGATAATATAATTAATTAAAGTACACTACTTTATACTAATTAGCAATACAAACACTTATTTGTCATTTTCTCATCCATCAAAAACTTCACATGAAGAAACAATATGCAAGCTATTCAATAGTTGTTCTATAACATATCTCACATGTGATTGACATTATCTAGGAGGTTTGCTTTTTGCATTTCTTATCTGCTCCAGCTGTTGCATTGCAGTAAAGACCTCTGTCCTCTCTCTCCGTGTTTGAAACTACAGCAAATACCAAAAAAGAAGGCAAGGGCATAATGCTTCCATAGATACATTCGTGGCTTAAAGACATAGCCTTTAGGTGATGCTCAATTGACTTTTTTTTTATTTTTAATTGTTTTTGAATTATGAAGTGGCTCCAAATTTTCTATTGATGTTAGGAATCACATTTTTTTTCTAGAACTTCCAAATAGCCAGTTCCAAAAGGTGCCATAGCATGGTATAGTCAAAAATAATAATAAAAAAAGTATTTTGACACAGGCTGGAGCATGTCCAACACTGATAAGTTAACCCAGGAATACATGTGCCTCTTAGATGTTCATCCAATTTCTCCCAGTTCAGACAGAGCCTTGGAAACCAATTTTGGTGTCGCTGAATCATCCTTATTTCCCAGATATCTTCCAGTCCACACAATATAATCAGATATTCATTCAATCTCCGAAGAGGAAAATCTTTTGAAATACATACTACACAAATGCTCTCAAAATTAGCATCAGTGTGTTCACAATGATAAGTAGAACATGAAACCAATGTTTTCTGGGACAAATTCTAGAAGAACTCTCACCATTTCCAGCTTCTTTCTTGCTCAAGAGTCAGGACACTTTTTCCAATGGTAGTTAGGGACATAGCTAGGCAAACGTTAGCAAACTAACATGTGCCAAGAGCTTCCCATGTGTAATGTTAATAATTAATTGACAAAGGCATTAGCTATAATTCAGCTCTAATTTTACAATTAGAATAAGATCACTTGACAAGATATTATCTAACAATTTTCTTAACAAAAAAATCCAAAAAATTATAAACACAAGTGAGGACCCACCAAAGCCTAACAACATGGAAAGATCAGATAAAAGATCGTAAAACCAAGAAGGATGAAGCTTTATACTTGGACCAAGAGCTTACTGTATCAAAGCAACAGAGAACACAATCATTTTTTTCCTGACAGAACAAAATGTTCTACTTTAGACATAAGTGAGAACATATCAATACCTGGCTAAGAAATTAAACCATCAAGGATAAAATTTACCACTTGTACAAAGGGCTTGCTGCTACTAAGACACAAAGAACAATAGTAAATAAAACAAAATCTATGGATATCAAATGTTGTAATGAATAGCAATTAGGCATATGCATGGCAAATGCAATGAATCAACAGTAGAAATTTCACTAACCTATGACATGGAGCTTTGTTGTCCATGTGCACGAATCCCTCAACAAATGTAAACGATATGAAGGAGCTCCGTAAGTTATCTATGGCAATTTTGGGAATGGTTAGGGAATTCTGGTAAACTGGAAGACACTAGTCCAAAAAGCAAAATATAAGCCAAAACCAAAAGGCTATAAGTAACACATGAACACAAATACAATAACACAATACTAGCTTGTGCAGAAGGGGGAAATTTACCAGAAAGTAGATCCCTTTGTCCTTGAGGACCCTATAGTTTGTCATCAACTGCTTCAATATATGATAAGCATATCAAAAAAGCAACAGTAACATCGCCAAAGATAATTTCAAAGATAACACCACAAAATCAAACATACCGATGAATTTCCTCAAGCATATTTGCTGCATTTTGACGTGAATTGTTTCCACACTGTCAGTGAATAAATTGTATAAGTAATCGATTTACAGCAAATATAGCTCTGCTTTAGTAGATGCACTCACCAATATTGAATCCAGGGTTCCTGGAAAGTGGACAAAGCAATATTAAAAACAAAAATCATATGGTCAACAACAATAAGAAATAAAAAATCAAAAGGTGAATCATGTCATAGTCTTAAGTTTTCTTAAAGAAAGAAAACGTGTACCTTTATCAATGACAGCTTCAAATGAACCAGTCTGAAAGGCACTCAAATCTCGAGCATCCATTTTAATATCTACTTATCAATAAGGACTCCCAACTGAATTATGTATTTCTTAACTGCAGAGTGACCGATGTAACAAACTTGAACAAACCGTGCCCCAACCCCCTATTCCAAATTCATAAAAGGAAAGGACGCACTCTAAGGTTTACCCTGTCATAGCCTACCCGAAAAGTTATTGAACGGAGATCTAAAACAGATATTAGGTACTTGAGTATTATCCTAAACATAGACTAAAAACCTCGGAAACTTGAAAATACTTATGCTGGACATATATAAACATGTACATTAATATCTAAGTTCAAGTTTCATAGAAGCAATCAGGTTGTACCCTTTACTTATCACAACAAACACAAATATGCTAAAAAACTAGACACCCTGGGTATCAACTTGACAATATTGATCTCACCATACACATGCCTCCACCATCCTACACCAAACTGATTGAGGACAAAAGAACTTGAGGCAATCACTACATCCAAATGATGATATTTTCCTTGCAAGCAACATATATTTCAAGATACATTTTAGTTGTGGGTGATTGCTGTATTTCTTTTGCATCGCTTCAATCACCACTGAGGAAATATCTATGTTGACAACATCCTCATACCCATCATCGACCAAGCCTTCACTGAATGCTGTAAACACATACAAATTACAATCATCATCAGGAAAAATTATTTATATAGATCAATGACAATAACTGTCATCAATTAGAAAATAAAAAGCAAAAGAACAGATATTACATACACGAAGGTTCAACCAGAAAATCAACTAAGAAAGAGACATATATCAGAAGAAATTAAAAAAAGAACTGTCAAATCTCTGCAGGTGCTTTCCTTAGCTCTCTCCTAGATCAAAACCCAACGTTTTCATATCAATCACAAGGTAACCTACAATACATACCCAAACTTGCCTTGTCCATGCCTCATCAAAGTTAAAACCATTTGGTAAGAATAACAAAGGTATAATGTAAGAACCATACTTTTTGTTAGGTAGCTGTTAGTTCTTGTTTACACACAATGTAGCATACTTAACACAAAGACTATCACCTCATCAACTGCAGTAAGGCAGGAGGCTCACAGATGCACCTAAAAATGAAAGAAATACTGCTTATTCATAATTGAACAGTTAGCTATTCAATTATCAAAGTCAAAAGCAGGACAAAAGGGAGGGATCGGAGCAAAAGCATAGTTAGATATTTAAATTTGTGACAAAAGTACTATGCATTTGATTTCTATAGTTTTCAATATATAAGATATACAAAGAAGATATTAAAGTTGAAGAGAGTCATACTTAGAAAGGACCAATGTCCCAAACCTAGCCTCATTTATTTCATAACAAAAACCCTAAACATACACCAGCAGCCTTTAGACAGCAGGAATGGAGAGTTTTAAGGGAATTAGATCAGGCCCATACACCAAATAGATTTAAAAACAAGCAACTACTGAAACTAAATTATTCTTGAGAATTAAACGAACTGAAAATTAATAATCTGCAAAACTAAATGAGCCCTTGTTAATATGCAAAAATAAAAGGTCTAAAACTTCCAAAACAATGAAATCCTAATTCATTTCAACTGAAGGCAAATAAAAGGTTCATGAAATTAAACAATCTGAAGCATTGGAAAACATGTTGAGGATGCATTTTTTTTTATCAAAAATTCACAATGACTCTTTCTACGAAAATAGGTACTAACATGGTTTTTGCTAAGATACAAAGCTCACGCAATGCAGAGGTAGAATGATTGCTGAAAATAAACATTTTAGAAATAAGAAGTGGCCAAGAAGGGATTTAGCAGGAGTTAAATAATTGAAGTAAACACACGTGCAGTATTACATATTTCAGCAACTGATTTTCCAGTGCTTGTTCTATTTACAATGCAGTTAAAATTCATCAATATCATATACAATTATCATTTAAAGCTATACTTCAGGAGCTTGTAACACCAAATGAGTCAGAAAAACTACTGACAATTTTTTTTTATTTGCTAAAATCAATCTTTTGCACGTTTGTCTTATTAAGTTTAGCAACCAATTAGTTATAATTTGTATTCAGTAGATCCAAAGAGTGTAAGAGCTAAGAACTAGTTACTAACACAATGACGTCTGAATAGAGCCTAAAGGTGTACTAATCTTCAAATTGTAACCTAATTAAAAGTTCCTTCGTCAGGAGAAGAATACAATGGGGGAGATGGAGATAGAATAAGGCATTTTTACACAAAGTTCTCACAAGACAACAATCGTACGAGTTGGACAAAATTGCTGATGTGAAAGAAAGTGAGAGTAGAAGTTACTGAGGGAAGGATCACAATTTTTCAGATCGGTCTACCATTTCTCTTCCCAGGAGAACAGTACTAGACAACCGAGAAAAAAGCAATCATCTTTTCTAGATTTAATCTGAAACAGCACCCAGAAGGAAGAAGTCAACAAATTATAATCGTCCAGCAAAAAACTAAAATCTCAACACCAAATTTTTGATTCGTGAAAAAGGATGGGGGGCTAAAATTGAACAACAAATCAGGCAAGAAATTAGTTCAAAGGGATCAACCGAATAAGAGGAATAGAATGAGAGAGGACGGAAACGGAAGTTAATGAGAGGAAAGAAGTAACCTCACACCTGAGTTGCCGCATCCGACTACGAGGAGGCGATGGTGACGAGGAATGTAGAGGTTGATGAGAGATGACAGCGAAGAATAATTCTGGTACCAGTCGAAGGGTCCAGACTCCTGGCGATACCTGTCGTCCCAATACGATGCTTCTCCATAAGCCTGCGTTGATCCCATCTTCGTCCCTCGCTCTCGCGCTCTCTCTCGCTCGCTGTTGTTGGAATTCGTATTCTTCTATAATTGTTGTTAGGGCTGCGGTTTAAGACGGTTTCGACGATAATTCATCTTCTTCTATTTTTAAATTCATTTTTTTTATTTTTACTTTTACTTCCAACGAAAACTTTATTTGATACATAACAAATCAAATTAAATTAAATAAAGTTGGTCGCACTGCAAATTACATAAAAATTACCAACACGGCATAAAACTCTAAAAGTATAAATATTGAAAAAAAAAAATTAATTTAGAGCCCTAAAATAAACGTTTATAATATAATAAAATTGGTATAAGAATAAAGGCTGACGATAATAAAATTATGAAAATTGTTGCGGATCTGGTCCGGTGGTTAACTGATTTGGTAATACGGATCTGGTCAGGTGGTTGATATGGATTATTACAGCGATTCCGTCGCTCAAGGCTGACCAGATAACACAACAAAGTGACAGATGAGATGGTGGCAGGTAAATTTAAATCGCCGAAAGCATGCACTCCGACGCTTAAGTCGGTCATTCTTTTTTTTTGAGTAAAAAAGGAAAGATGTAATTTGTTCTTCTTTTTAGATAATTAGAGAGAGTTTTTAAGGTGAAAAGAAGTCTTTTTCGAGGATTCCTTCCTTTTATAGGGCTTCCTTTTGGTTTAAGTAACTTATCAGGAGAAGTTATACTTCTAGGATAAATACATTTCGTTTTCAACTCGCATTGGTTGGTTTAACTTCTCACTCGGTTGGTTTATAACTCCTCCGATTGGTTATGGCGGTTCTTTCAAAATCGAATAGTAGAAGTTATTAGGAGTTTCACATTTTATCCACGGGGTGGCTTATCGTTATTCGGGTAATAATACCCATCACTAGCCCCATGCTAGAAGATTAAAATTTTAACTTCTAGCATGTTTTAATAATGGGATTGACTACTTAGAATTTTTTCAGATTTTTATTGCTCCGGACTTGGTGACTCCATTTTTCTGGTCACTCCGAATTTTTACTCCGGATTTGGTGACTCCGTATTTTTGGTCACTCCGGGTTTATTTACTCCGGATTTAGTGACTCCATATTTTTGGTCACTCCGGATTTTTACTCGGATTTGGTGACTCAAGTATTTTGGTCACTCCAGGTTTTATTTACTCCGATTTGGTGACTCCGTATTTTTGTCACTCCGGGTATTTTTACTCGGTTTGGTGACTCCCGCTTTTTAGTCGCTCCGGATATTTTTACTCACGGTTTGGTGACTCGGACTTTTTGGTCACTGAGGATATTTTTTTACTCCGAATTTGGTGACTCCACTTTTTGGTCACTCCGGATATTTTTTACTCCGGATTTGGTGACTCCAACTTTTTGGTCACTCCGGATATTTTTTACTCCGAATTTGGTGACTCCCGCTTTTTGGTCACTCCGGATAGCGATTAGCTCTGACACGGTCTTAGCTAGCTTGCCACGTGTTGATCATCGCGTGGTAACTTCTGTAACCGCCGTTTTGAGTAGCAAATGTTTTTGCGACACGGCGTCCTCTTCATCATTTTGAATTTGAGCGGACACGTCCCCTTCAAACCTATAAATTAGGGTTTTCCCTCGTTATATTACTCTGTTTTTCACTTTCCTTCTCCCTGCTTCAATGGCGTCCAAGGTTGAATCGATAAAATCCGTTCTTACCACTGAAGAGATGGAAAAGATTATTTTCCAATACAAGATTCCAAGTTCATACTTGCGTTCGATCCGAATGAGGACTGATAGAGCCGATTCTCCTCCAATTTGGTTATATCACGGTATCTGAAGCGCATTTGAAGAGTGGTCTTTGTTTTCCTCTCGCATCAGAACTTCAAACGATTTTTTCTAATTTAGGCGTGTCCAACGCACGATACCATGCAAACGCCGTGAGGTATCTCTGCAACCTCTGTATATTTTTTCGTCTTCGAGGTACAACCCTTAGCACCTCCATTGTTAGAGCTTTGTTTAAATTTTGTCAGAATGGGGATTGGATATCCCTATCTCCTCGCGACTTAAATATCAGTTGGGTTATCATCGATACGGTTAAAAATTGGAAAGATCCTTTCTTTTTCCTTGCTGTCCCCCAATCTGGCATTCCTAATGCCTGGGGTAAAATCCCCGAATCGCTTTCTGGCAAACTTTCCCCAGAAGAAGAGGAATCGGTGAAACCTCAAATCAATATGATAAAATCTAATATGGAGTCGTTTTACGATAAGGGGACGCTTATTTACTCTGAAATTTTTGCTCTAACCAAATGGGGGTCTCTAGTGGAAAAGTTGGATCATCGAGCCAACTCCTAAGAAACTTAAAGGAAAGCGAAGGATACGGGTGCGAGGGGGCGTAAACGTCGGTTGTTTCACCCTAGCCAATCACCTTCCTCCGATCTTTGCTGAAGTTGGCCTCCCATAATCGGGAAAGACTAAAAGGGATAAGTGATTCATCCCTTGCCCTTTCTATCCAACCACAGGAAGAAAATCCTGTCAGTGAGTCCTTGGCCGCCCCTGGAGCGGGAACTGATGAAATGACTATTGTTCCATACACCATATCAGCTCCGGACCCAAGGGAATCCTTTTCTGGCCCAGTTGATTTAGTAGCTGGAAGGCCTGTTGAAGAAACTCCCACTCCGGCCGTTACTGTTCCTACTCCGGCTTTACCTGCTCCTACTCTGTCCGTTTCTGCTCCTACTCCGGCTGTTTCTGCTCCGCCTCTCCCTCAAGGTTTTATTGATCCGGTCGCTCACTCTCCTTTCCGGAGTTCATCTGGTCCGGATCCGGAGCAAGCTCCGATTTCTTTACGCCGTTTGCCTTTGAAGACTGCGGCTCAAAAAGCTCGCTATATCACAGTAAAATTTTCAAAAGAGCTTTTTTTTTTACTCTGGACTGATCATTGTGCTTAACAAAGCGAGAAGATGGGTGAGATTTTGAATCTGCCGCTTAACCAACGTGATCGAAGATGGAGCGACTGAGAAAGAAGTTCGAGACTTGAACAAGAGCGCACTGATCAATCCGTTCTTGAAGAAATGAGAAATCGTGCTAATCTTGTTTGCTAAAATTGATCTTCTACGAAGCGAATCTACAGTATGGGTATGGAGTGCGTTAAAGCTAATGAAGCTTTGAAAAGCGTCTCGAAAGAGCATCCGACCTAAGAAGCGACAATGCTAAGTTGCTAAGTCGAGAACTCATGTCCGACTTAAGCCGAAGAGGTCGAATCCCGACTTTGAATGCTAGATTTTTGGATGAGAATCATACGTGCACGTGATTGCTCTAAGTTAGATCCAAATTTCCCGATCGGCTTTTTTAATCCAAGGAATCTGGGCGCTCGTCTTCGATCAGATTTGGTTGAATTTTCAAAAATTGGCGAACCTTCAACGCAGCCCTCATCAAGTCCTCCACATTAATTTTGATTTTCATTAACGTTGTATTGATGACAAAGAAGAAATGTACTGGATGCTCTTTTTTGAATGGAATGAAAACATTTCGACTTTTATTGAAAGAATTTTTCAAATGCATTGCATTCCAAGTTCTAGGCACTAATTTTTCATTCGAGGTGAGTAATTTATAGGCACCATTTCTTAATACAGCAGGAACAATAAATGGACCTTCCCAATTAGGAGACAACTTATTTCTATTCGCAATTTTTTCGGTGGCTTGTATGCTTCTCAAAACTAAATCTCCCACGTCAAACTGTCGCGCTTTTGTTCTCTTGTTGTAGTATCGCGCAATCCGTTGCTGATAAGCGGCAGTCCGTACCCTTGCTGTTTCTCTGGATTCTTCCAATAAGTCAAGATTTTCCTTTAACCGTTTTGAATTGCTGTGAGAATCGAAATTTTCTATTCGGAGGCTAGGCAAGCCTATCTCAATTGGTATCACTGCTTCGGTTTCGTAGCATAAACGAATGGCGTTTCTCTTGTTGGTTCTTTAGGAGTCGTCCGGTTTGACCACAAAATTGATGGTAACTCATTGACCCAAGAGCCCTGACTTCCTCCGGTTTGGTTTTTAAACCATGGAGTAAAGTCCGATTAGTTACCTCTATTTGGTCGTTTGCTTGTGGATAAGCAATGAGGTATGTCTACTTCTTAGGATCTTCAAATTTGAACAAAACTTAGTGAAGCACTTCCCTGTGGTAGGTTCCGTTATCGATTACTATCGCTTAGGAACTCCAAACCAAACAAACAATGTTTTGTCGCACGAACTCCGTCGCATTATGTTGATTATTTTTGCAAGGGAGAAGCTTCCACCCACTTGGTAAAATAATCAATTCCGGCTATAATAAACCTCCTTTGTCCCTCTTGGGAAGGGTCCCGGTATGTCCGGCCCCCATTGCGTGAGCGGCCGGTGCTTGTAGCGATTTGATTCGGTTGGAGGTGCGTGAGGTATGCTTCCATGGATTTGGCAGTTTTCACATTTCATGACAAAGTCAGCAGCGTCTTTTTTCATAGTTGGCCAAAAATAGCCTTGTCGCATTAACTTGAAGGCAAGGTTCTTTCCTCCTATATGGGATCCGCAAATCCCAATGTGGACCTCACCTAGAGCATAATCTACCTCCTCCGGAGTTAGGCATCTCAAATAAGGGACGGAGTACCTACGACGGTACGGTTTTCCGTCAATAATAACGTACCAGCCAGCAGTTTTCTTTATTCGCTTTACTTCGTCCGGATTTTTTGGAACTACTCCATCAGATAGATATCGATAATAAGGAGTCATCCAGTTTTTGTTACTGGTGACTTGTAAGATATCCTGATCTACTTCTTCAATACTTGGAGTAGTTAGAACTTCTCGCATACGCCGAGAATCTTGCTCGGATTTTCTATGGCGCGCTTTGCTAAGCGATCCGCCTTTCCGTTTTCCGTTCTAGAAATATGGTGCATGTCGACTCTATCAAAATCTTGAAATGCACTTCTTACTTTAGCAAGGTATCTTGCTAAACACGAATTTGACACTTCAAAGTCTCCTCGAACTTGATTGACCATCAGTTCGGAATCACTGTAAACCGTAATATATTTTGCAGAACATTCCTTGGCCAACCGAAGTCCGGCCAACAGAGCTTCATATTCAGCCATGTTATTTGTGGTTGGGAATGAAAGCCTCAGTGAATATAGTATTTCCATTCCTTCCGGAGTTCGCAATATCACTCCGGCTCCGCTTCCTGATTGTGTAGAAGATCCGTCCACGTACATCGTCCATGGAGCGGATAATTCAGTCCGGTCGATCTTTTGATCTTCTACTTCATTATTTTGGGTTGAAAGGGAAGTTTCAACCAAAAAGTCAGCCAAAGCTTGTCTTTTTATTGTGGTCTTGGTTTGTACTCAATATCAAATTCTCAAGTTCGATTGCCCATTTGACAAATCGGCTTTGATGTACCCGACTTTTGTAAGATCCCTTTAAGAGGTTGATACGTGAGGACAGTTCTCTTATGGGCTTGGAAATATGGCCTTAGCTTTCTTCTTTGAATAAACAAGAGCTGGCACTATTTTTTGGCGTGTGTGTAACGACTTTCCACATCGGACAGTGTTTTCTTGACATAGTAAATCGGTCTTTGAACATCCGTCTGTTGCTGGATTAAAACCGAACTTAATGCTGCATCAGAAACCGCCAGATATAAAAATAACTCCTCTCCTTCTAAAGGTGATGTCAGAAGATGAGGGCTGGCTAAATAGTCCTTTAAATTTTGAAAAGCTGCTTGGCATTCTTCAGTCCATTGGAAACTATTCGCTTTGGTTCCTCTTAAAGCTTTGAAAAATGGAAGGTACTTCTCTGCTGATCTGGATAAAAATCGGGAGAGTGCTGCAAGCCTTCCTGTAAGCCGTTGAACTTCTTTTATGGTTTTTGGCGGGCTCATTTCTGCAACCGCCCTTATTTTTTTCAGATTGGCTTCAATTCCTCGCTTTGAAACGATAAATCCCAAAAATTTGCCTGAAGATACTCCAAAAGCACATTTGGTTGGATTTAATTTCATTCGATGTTTCCAGAGCACTTCAAAAGCTTCTTCCAAATCAGCAGTGTGATCGTCCATGACTTTACTTTTAACAAACATATCGTCTACATATACTTCCATGTTTCGGCCGATTTGATCTGCGAATAATTTGTTCACCTGTCTTTGATACGTGGCTCCGACGTTCTTTAATCCGAACAGTATTACTTTTATGTGTAAGTGTCTTGGTCGGTCATAAAGGAGGTGTGTTCTTCGTCCTCCGGGCTCATGCTAATCTGGTTATAACCGGAGTATGCGTCCATAAAACTGAGTAGTTCATGTCCGAAAGTTGAATCTACCAATAAATCGATTCTTGGCAAAGGAAAACTGTCCTTTGGGCAGGCTTTATTCAAATTGGTAAAATCAACGCACATCCTCCATTTTCCGTTGCTCTTTTTTACCATAACCACATTAGAAAGCCAGTCCGGATACTGGACTTCCCTTATGAAATCGGCATCTAGCAAATTTTTCACTTCCTCTCTGATTGCAATAGGCTTCTCAACCGAGTAGTTCCTTCGTTTTTGTCTAATTGGTTTGTGATTTGGATCCAAACTTAATTTATGGACCATCACTTCGGTTGGAATCCCAGGCATATCAGATGATGTCCAGGCAAAGACATCCTTGTTCTGCCGGAGGAACTCAATTAACCTTTTTTTGGTAACCTTGTGATTAAAAAAAGGAACTTCAGTCTAACCGCCCATACAGTCGGTCAGGTCAATGAGTTTCTTATTTGTACGCATTTTCCGGATCTGTTGGATCCAGCGGAATCAAATCGATAACTTCTCGATGGGCTTGTTCTGAACGTACTTTCATCTCGATAATCAAAATCTTCCACAGACTGATCTTAAACATTTTTCTCAACTTGGGATAAGTAACATGTTCGTCCAGTAACTTGATCTCCCAATATTTCTCCAACACCATTTGATGTTGGAAACTTCATTTTTAAATGAGGAATGGATGTTACTGCTCCAAAAATTGTAAGGCAGGGCCGGCTTAGAATTGCATTATAAACTGAAGGCAGGTCCACTACCAGAAATGTAAGTTCGTGAGAAGCAGTTTTTGGGTAAGTTCCCAACGTAACCTCCAATTGGATGGTTCCTTTGACTGTGACTGGTTCATTTCCCACTCCGTACAGTGGTCTATTGGCTAGCCGGAGTTGATTAATTTTCAAACCCAACTTAATGAAAGCATCAAAATAAAGTAAATTACTAGATCTTCCATTATCAATAAATATTCGTTTCATCTGGTAATCCACGTTACCATCAGAAACTAAGGCTGATACAACTAATGGATCTGAATGTGGTGTCCTCACATGATCCATATCTTCCTTACTAAAACTAATTACATCATCACTTTCAAACTTCCGCTTCTTATCACTTCGGATGATATCCATTTGGCCGGACTGAGCTTTGGCCGGTCTGGTGGTTATCATGTTTACCACTACGGCCACCACACGACTTTTCAATTGTGGCTGCTCCGTCTCTTCTTCTTCCAGTCTTTCACCACGGTTATCTTCTGGTTTTCTCAATAATTTCTTGAGATGTCATTTCCTGATCAGATTTTCAATTTCCTTTTGCAGGGTCCAGCATTCTTCAGTTCCATGCCCAGGTGAGCGATGGTAGTGGCAAAACTTGCTTTGATCTCCACTTTCAGGATTCTTTGGGGCTTTTGGCCACTTGAAGAATATTTCCTCCCGTATTTGCATCAGGATATTTGTTCTTGAATCATTTAACGGGGTAAGATCAAAGGGCCTGAATTCTCTTCGTGCTTCATTCTTGAACTTCCTTCTGGGTTCCTTTGGATGGGATCTCTCATCTGCGTTCCTCCTTCTTTTTGGTGATCCTTGATAAGGAGGATTCACCCTGGCAGGCTTTTTAGTCTCATTGGCTTCCTCTGTTGCAACGTACGCTCGTGCAGTAACCTCTACTTCTCTGAAAGTTTGTGGATTCGTATGGGCCAAATGTTTCAAAAACTCTCCTGGCTCCAGATTTGCAATAAAAGTGTTTAACTTTACTTCGTCAGTGAGGCGTGGAATTCGACGAGCTTCGGAAGTGAATCTTGACAGGAAGCTCTTCAAGTTTTCATTTGGACCCTGTTTGATACGGGCCAAGTGCCAGGGTTCTTTTTCTATTCTTTGAATTGAAGCAAATTGAGAGAGAAAATTTTACGCTAACTCTTGGAAGGACCGATTGAGTTAGATGGCATTCGGTAAAACGATTCTTACATCCCCTTTCAAAGTCAAAGGAAATCTTGACACATCATCATTTCATCTAATCCTTGAAAACTTCGATTCGTCAGGAAGTGATCCAAATGGTCCATTAGGTCAAGTACTTGATCATATGTGTCAATAGTGGCATTTTGAATTTTGGGGGTAATGGACAGGTCGGTTATTGTGAATGTGGACCTCCTTAGATCGCTAGTTCGTCCTTCAGATTTTTCTCCGAAAAGATAATCCCACATCTTTTCTAATTTTTCTTCCCTCTGAGGTACAACAGCAGATTTTTTGGTATTGAGATAAGTTCTCAATTCCTCAGGAGCTTCGGATTGGAGATTTTTTTTTGCTAAGTGTGTATTTTGGATTTAATGGAGAAAATAAATTCACAAAAACTATGTAGAAACTCCAAGTTTTTGACTTGGAGTTAAAACATAAAAAGTTAGGGCATGCCCCGAGCAGCTAGTACATCATAGGATATTACAAAAAAACCTCAAAGAGGAAAATCTAAAAGTGATCAGAGTCACTTTACATAAGCAAAAATAAATGCACCCCAAGAACTCCAGTAGCTGGGTCATCATGCGACACCACACAAAACTGGCACTCCCACAGAGGCATTCAACTTCATCATAGCACCACATCATGGTCCTATACTTCAGCAACAGCCCTCCACTGTGCAGGACCGCAAAAGGAGTGTCAGCTTCATGCCAGCCGAGGCCATTTCAACACCACAAGGTGGAAGAAGGTCTGAACATAAATGCACCCCACAACGTCCATCCAGCACCAAGTTCCATCTCTATCAGCAACAACCAAATACTACACCCAGGCATACCCACCGGTACACCAAGTAAGAAAAAGCAATGACATCATCCCGACACACAGCGGCCAAAGTTCAACTTTTTGCCCACGGTGACTATACAAATTAACCACAAGGTGCATGCATCAGTTCCTCTAAATAAGATCCTGCTCAAGCAGGGGCAGAATTTTATTCATCAATGAATAAAAACTCAGCCCCTACTGCGGCAAGTCTCCGGCGATACTTTGAGACCAATCAAGGAAGAGTGGGTTTGTCCCAAGACCAACTTGACTTGCCATACCAAAGCAATAATGAAAGAACAGCAATGGAGCAAGAAGACTAAAGGCGGTTGTATAATCCAGCCAATAGCAGTCCAGTGGACTTCAGTAGAATCACACCATGATAAGGCAGCGAACAAACAGGACACCACCTCAGCAAGAAGAAAATTTAACAACCGAAAAGTACCACAGCCAGCTACTCTGCCCTCATCCGAAAGGTCCCAATCCATAAGCACACGGGCTCCCCAACCCAATAAAAATGGGATACCAGCCAGAGAACAAATAGAGCAACACCAGAGTACTTTCGGCTGCATCAATTTATTCAAGATGAGACAGCAGCCCACAAACAAAAGACAGAATAACCGGATCAGCACCAAATATACCTTCAAGATGGGGCACTTTGCATATCAGGAACAATCAACATATTCACCTCCAGAGATTTAGGGAGGAAAGGAAGATTAGTGCATAAAACCATGCGCTGCCCCTTCATCAATTCTGGCGGTGAAACACTACCAATTTGGAATCGAATGTAGAAAACATTTGCCTGGCTCCAGCCTCACCAAACCAAGCTTCAAACAGCGGGAGCAAAAACTGGTTTCACCCATCGCACCGAGAAGCGAGAATGGTTACGCAAGCGGTGTGATAGTAGAGAAGGCTATCAAACACCTCCAACAACAATAGCTGCTTTTCCACAAAAAACCACCAGTGCGTGATCACCGTGGACCAACAAAGACAGAAGACAATCGGTTAAGCTTGCAGCCCAACCAACGTCTAAAGGAAAATTCAACAAAGACGGAATAGAGCCAACTGAATTCCCAAGAGACTGAAAAGGAAATCAGAGTTTTAGCTTGAGGTAGGCATGCACCAACCACAAACTGCCAGCAGCAAACCACCACCAAACGATCTCAGCAAATGAAACTCAAATTGTCAGAGGATCTTAGGCACCAAACGAACCTCACCAGCTCTTCCCAGCAAAGCCTAAAAATCCCCAACCAGAAATTCATAGGCACCCCCAACCCTTTCAACTGGAGGGGACACATTGGCTAAGAAAATAGAAAAGCTGACACCACAAGCTCGTTCACCGCCAGATCCAAAGAACAGGTGAGAGCGGCTGACCATAGAAATACGGTCAAGTGAGAACCAACAAATTCAAGAACCCAAAGGATTGCCATTAGCGAGCTTGATAATGGCCGCTACCGAGGCCCCACCGCGTGAAGGAACGCAATCAATCCAGTTCCACACCGGCTTTATAGACCATCGACCACATATCTCCGAACTAGCACGACACGGAGTCCCCAATCCGACCACGAAAAGGAGACACACGGGCGAGCGCTTGTGAGCGGAAATACCGGCCTTTAGAGCGGCGAGATCCAGCACGCAGCGAGGGAGCCGACAGAAGCTCCAGATAACAATCCCATAGCAAGGGAGCCGAAAGCGAGGCCTGAGCCTACAACCCCATCAGAATGGGAGAACCGAGTCGAGAGCTCACTCCTAGGCATGCACTAGGGGGCCGGCTGAGGACGGCTCCGGTGCCTCCCGGCCAGAGGAGGGACACCGAAGACAACGCTTCAAATTTCAAAAATGAAATTTTAACGAAGAGAGAGGCAAGGGTTTCATGGAGTCGAAGGTTCCGGGTTCACCGTGAATGACCCAACCATCGTAGAAGAAGGAGACGAAACACCGGAGGGGAGGCGGAAGCGGCGGTGAAGCGGCCATGGCTGGCTCCGGTGCCGCCCGGCACCCAAAGCAACAACGACGTGGACGACGACGCCGGGCAATTCAAATTTCAAAGAGGAAATTTGAAAAGTAGAGAGAAGCGAGGCTTCGGATTGGAGATGTTTGACATTT